>CH003268.1:43643-61450 GCA_000149265.1 Ciona savignyi
ATGCCATGCCTGTCAATCGCGTTTGACGAAAAAAAAAAATAAAAAAAAAAACAGCTGAAAGAAATATAAAAAATAAAACAACAAAAACTCTCTTTAATGTTGCAGCTATTATGTTTGGTTTAGCTGATAAAAACACAATAATTACTCCTTTTGTGATAAAACTAAGAAAATGATAATAAATACCTGTGTATTATGAGTTTAAGCTAAATCAATTATTGCATTTTTCCACCTTTATTATTTAACAATGGAATAACAAATAGGTTTAGACTTTGAAAAACTTTTTTAATAAAAAAACGATAAATTAGTCAATTTGCCTATTTAGTATTTTTATATGGAATGTGGTTAATTAAGGCATTTTATACAGACTTTTTTGGACTTATTTATACACAGACTCTTTTAGACTAGTCCATAGACATATCACATGTGCACAGCCATGTTTGTTATTTAGGAACTAGCATTGTTGTAGCATTCCTTCAAAACTAACGACAAGGAGTTGAGTTTCTGGTACCCGGTGTACAGCTTCGCTTGTTCCTCGTAGTTGGTTGATAGTTTGTGGAGTGTAGATGGGTGGATACTGGGTGGGTTTGTGTATGGTTAATCAGATTGGCACAGATGGACAGGTGGTGTGGTTATAAAGGTTGATTTGTGTGGAAATGTTTACGGTAGTGACTTTGGAAATATGGCGCAGGTGGACAAGTGGTGTGGTTATCAAGGTTGATTTGTGTGAAAATGTGTATGGTAGGTGGTAAAAAAGAAGTTGTAATAGTATTGCGGCAACTTACTTTTCAATGTCACTTGACACGGCCAATGCCTGAGAGGTTGTCCATAAAGTTTGCAAGATATCGAGGCAGTCATGTAAAGTTGGGGAACTCCCTTCATTGCTACTCACTGTAAGAAATCTGTGGGAAAGAAATAGGAATATTACATCTCTCACAAGGCACATATAACTATATAATTGCTTCCAAGGTTAATTTTAAAATAATAGTAATTTTAAAATAATACGATTTTCTGTGTGATAACGCCCCTTACGTTCTCCCATTCACAGAATTAAAACATAAATAGCACATCCCATTTCTACGGTCACAACATACTAATAAAGCTTATTTGAACTGTATTATAAAGGGAGGGTTGAAAAATAGATCACCACCCTCTAATTAAAGGCCACCTAAAAACAAAGGGTTAAATATAGTGCACCGTGGTGCTCAAATAGAGGTTTTACGGTAATCAACTATTTCATCAAATTCACAAAAATTCATTAATCACCCCCACCTCTCAATAGCAGATGCTAAGCTGTCAATCAAAGCCAGCAGCATAGGTAGAACATGAAACGCGACGGTGGGTTGTGGTGGGGGATGGCTTGGCCCCTGATCCATGTGTTGCACCAACTCCAGTGGACCCACGTTTTGTATGGAGGGTGAGTCGAATCGCAGACTGCAGAAGATCGCACCACAGTGTTCAATAATCGACACCCATACCTGGGAATCATGGTGTTTGTGGGTGTTTGCATGCAGAAAAATATAGCGGCATTTAAAGGGGTTTAAAAAAATAGTGGTGGTTCACAAGTGGTTGAGACTATCTAGTTCTTTTAATGTGGTAGAACTGTTAGATGCATATTGTCTAGTTGTCTCAACAAAGAGTACTCATATTTACTTGCAGGTGGTTTAAAACATGGGTCACCATCACCTTACCCCACAAACACTGTCCTGTCACCAATGCTTTTTTTAAATTTATTACTATGACTTTGTTTTGGGCTTCATTCACAAGTGGCTTGATAAGAACAAAACTACATACAACTGACCAGTTTTAATTCGACAACCTTTCAGTTGAAACCTTATAACTATGAATAACCCAATTGTCAATAGTAGCTCAATAAACATGGGAATTCTACATAATTTGATAATTTTAGGTAGGTAGTCATAGTGGCTCAGTTAGTAGAGTCTTGGGTTAATATTTTCAAGATTGTGGGTTCAAATCTCACCTGTAGTAGTATTTTTCTGCTACTATCACAGTGTAAACTAACTTTAATAATTAGCAAATGGCTAGTCAGATTTTCTTTATTGAATTAAAGTCCCCATTACAAGGTATTTATGTTTGTGTTATTTAGGAACAAATCATACCTTGTCGAGTACCCCCCAAAAGATTGGAGTTTCTTGTTGCGCATCACTGGGATATTCATCAACATAACTCATCATGGCAACACTGCTAGCATCATCTGTGATGTAACAATGATGCATGTTATTAAGTGGAATACTGATTTGTTTCGTTAAAAATTGGAAAATTTATAACTTATTTTAAAAAATTTCTTTACAAAAAATTAAATATGTAGGCAAATTATAAAGAAAAGGGTAACTGGGTAGTAATAATAATTTGGTAAGTAAAAATATTAATGATTAGTAAGATTATAAAATATGACTGTTGGTAAAGAAGTAATATTATACATGCAATTTGAAAATCTAAAAATATTCGAAAAATGTTAAAATACTTTGAGTTAACACCATATCAAATGGTGAATTATAAAGATGTGACATTTTTCTAATTAGATTATTCAATATTAAGTCATTAGAAATAATACAAATAATAAAGTTTTGAAAGGCTTTGGTAGATTTTGAGTTAATTTTAATAAGATAACATATGTCACTTTTATAATTCAGTTTATCCAATATATTTTCTCTACCGGGATAGGTTTTGAACCCATGATTGTCTCGTCACCAAGAAATTTTTGTTTAGATTTGGTATATGCATAGGTTAAGTTACCAATTCTGCTACACAAGTGTATTGGTTTATCCATTATTAAGCCATCAGAAATAGTACAAACCATCAACACAAGTGTCTAAGTCTTGTGTGATTCCTGTTGTGTCCGCCCCTCCATCCATTGAAATCTGGAACTCCTGCAAATTCAAGTTTTTCATCATTTTTGAACTGAGAATATGCTTTAGCTCAGGACAAATAAAATGTAAGTAAATTTAATAATGTGCATTTGTTACATCAAACCTATGATCAGTCTTGTAACACTGTTGTCCTGAACTTTATTTTTATATTTATATTGTTTAATATAATTTAATAACTGATTTTATATAGTTATTATACATTTAATACAATATGTAATCAGGATGTTACTACAGTTAGGTTTAACCCAATAATCAGCTACGTTTAGGTTAAACCACTAGTTCTTATGAACTTAACATGCGGAATAGCAAGGAGTGGGGATTGAATCTGCAACCTTCCGGGTATAATCATTACGTATTAACCTCAACACTACTTAAACTATCATCTTGGACAAATTGTGATTTAGAGTTAAATGCCTAGTTTTAAGCCAAGGGTAAATTTACTGTAAATTATGATTACTCGCATGGATTTTTGGCCTTGAGTGACGCGTTTAAAAATTACAGCTGCGAATTTTAGCTTCGTTTAAAACTTGCTTTCGTATAATAACTAATAACCAATAGGTCGACATTATACCGGAAACCACCTTAAAAAACTTACCTTCAACTTATTCAAAGCTGACTGAACTGATTCGTCATATTTTCGTTTCTGACAGATCCCAGCAACCAATGATATCGAGCCATCAATGAATTCCTTCTTACATTCCATGTTGTAGGAACCTGGTGGGTGGTGGGCATGGGAAGGTATGTTTTGCTGTGTATAGTACCCAGATGTATGTTACTATGGTTGATAGGTAAATTCACAACCCGTTTGTATTTTTAAATCTATATGGGGATATACATATTCACAGCTTAAGTATAGGATCACATAGAATATTCATGCCTGTCCTTTTAGATGGGAAAATGCAAGGAAGCGTTGTCACACAATTAATCGTCAAATTACCTTGCGCCAACTGTTATTGGAGCTATTACAGTTTGGTATGCATGAGTTAGTGGCTGATTTCTATACAACAACCTTTTGGCTAATGGCATCACACATGCATGTAATAAAGCTTACTCAAACTTACAACAACAACACAAATATACTTAACTCAAGGGACAGAGAAAATGTGAAGTGAATTGAAACACTTAAAAGAAATGGAAAAATGATTTTATGGATTTTTTTCTATTTATTATGTTCAATATAATTTGATCACTAATATTATGCTATGTGTTCAATGAAGTGAAATTAAAACTAAAACAACAAATTCCACTTTTACCTTTGGAAGGGGGGTTGTAGCCATTATTGGTGATGGTTTTATATGACAAGTAAAGCTTGTCAACAAGTTGACTAAGCAATCGGTCGAAACCAAGCATGCTGAAGACAGCAATCCAGTGTTTCTTCATACAATGCAGAACATCTGGGTAGAGATGGGGTTTGGTGGATTTTGACACATAGATATTCATGTTTATCCTGGTGTATATAAAGTAGAGGAGAGGCAGTCATTGGATCTGACTTTTACCTCTGTGGTTACGATCTCTTATATAATTGCAAAGTAATCTGACATTGCCCTTGTAAAAATGCCAGACAGTATTTTTGAATTTACGGACACAAAGTTGACTATCGTAGGTGGATGTTTTAGCTGAGGTCATTAATTCAATGGGTTCTTGCAATGTGTATGGAGAACAGCAAGAAAGCTTTCACAAAGGCAATCATCAGATAATCGCATGCTCTGATATGAGTTTTAGGTGACTTTTGCTGCCTAGCCTAAAGACAAGTGCCTGGCCTAGGGACACAACCTAGCAGACAGCGGTTAGTTTAGCAGCCAGCGGAACAACCTTTCGGGTTAATTCCGGCGCTTAAACTCACTGAGATGATACGCAGTTTGATCAAGGGTAAAAATACTGTAATGTCTGTATTATACACAACACACTACAATAGCTCTCGCAGCCTAACAGTGGCAAAATACAACTGAACTCTTGTAACAACACGACTGCGAGTATGAGATGAAACATGGTGCACAGTATAGACTGCTGGCACAAGTTGTACCTTGTAAACTCCAGGGGGGTTTCCTGACAACAACCTCCACCCAGATAGCCCCATATGCGTCTCTCATTTCGTGCTCGAGGATGGTGGACAGAGCCCCGTGGAAGACACCCAGAAATTGATCGAGCCTCTCATTCTTTGGGGGTGATTCATGCTCCGTAGAAATGGGGGTTGGTTTTCTTGGAGCTGCGGAATAGTCGTCTCAGGATTAAATGGAGCAGGGAAATCCCCAATAGGCCCATGTTTATTTAAAGACTGAGTTGTGAGTTTGATGGGCTCATGGGACAGTGATATTTATGATTATCGTCGAGAATGGAAAAATGCAAGGGTAGTTAACACCATCAGGATACAAAAGCTATGGTAGTGTGTTGTGTATGATACAGACATTCATTCAATTTGGTAGAACCAAAACAATGGGTTCAAGCATTGTCTGTTTAGTTACTTGCCCAAGAAACCAACTGGCTAGTTAGCAACCAGTTTCAAACCTGCAACCCTTTGGCTGAAAGGCTGCACACTTACCCACCAGACTAATCAGTCAGGCTGATTATTGGTCATCAAAAGGATTGTTTAATTGTATGCAATTCAGTGTATGTGACAGGGCTGGCCTTAACACTAATCACTTACAGTTATTGACATAAATCACTAACCAACCATTGGTATTTGCATGGTTGTACAAAATTGTAAATCTGACTATTTACACACAACTACAGACTATATTGATTGCCCAAGGACACAACTATCTAGCCCATGGCTGGTTTTGATCCGAAAACCTTCGATTGATGGCATCACACATGTATGTAATGAGCAAAAATGGACAACTCTAGCACAATAAACGATTTCTCGTTCAGTCTTACTTGGGTGGACAATAGCAGCCTCAAGATCAGGTTTACCATTCAAACAGCTTTCTTTGAGTCCATCTAACAAGGACTTGATGTTTGAATAGCTCCTGGAGAAACATGAGAAAAATTGCATCAGGATTTTTCTATCATTAATATAGGATATTTATGTTTTATTCCCGTTGATAGGAGCTAGTGGTTTATTACATAGGCTGTCTTTATATAACCTCATGTACACAGTCAGATCAGTTAGTAGAGCTATTTGAATAAGAGACTTTAATTAAGTAGAACCAATTATTCCACTAGGTTCATTATTCCACTAAGATTCTAAGGGGGTTTATCACATGACAACATTAGCTTTCTTCATGAGATCATCTCATGCACACAGTCAGGTTAGTTACTGGGGCTATTGTAATGTGTATAATCAAGATTTATTAAAGCACTAGAAATGGTAAAAAGAAACACAAAACACGCTAAACATATTATCCACAGTACTTACGCGATATTGTTGACCATTGCTTTGTTACCAAGGTTACAATCGCTCGAGAACAAAAGGGTTTTGTGTTGCCCGGGTAACCGGGAAAAATAGAAACAACATTGCAGAAGTCGATCATCATTCATTTCTATGTTGAGCCCGTCTGCGAGCATGAGGGAAAGTTTTCGATTTAAACTTTGTTAAAATGGCCTCTACAGTTAGGATAACAAATAAATTGTCTTCACATTAAATATCAATTTTAAAATTGGCAACATGTAAATTTAAAAAAATCAGTGATTGGTAAATATAAAAAATAGATTTAATTTTCACTTTGACTTTTTATGTTGAATTTTTTTAAATTCTAAGACTTTTGGACAAAAATGGAATAAAAATAAGACAAGATCTTCATGTTTCATCTTGTGAATTAGAAAATGCCAAAAAGTTATTATTCATGCAATTGACAGATGCCCCACTGTAAGGTTACCAATCAATATATTGGGTACAGATGATGAATAAGTGGCTTGTCCAAGGTATTAACTGACTAAACCAGTGGCTGGTTTGAGCCCACAACCTTTCAACCAAAAGCTGACGCTCTGTCCAACTAAGCTATGCAACTGAAAACGTTTAAAATAAATTGGATATTCTTACCAACTACAGCAGCAGCTTCCAATATAGTTTGACCACGAATACCGGCTTTCTTCAAGGAGAAGTGTCTAGAATATAACAGGTATATCATTGAGATAAAATATTAGTTGTAACCATATCCACCACAACAGTAGTGCCTTGCCATTGTTGTAACTGAAATGATTGGACAAATCATCATATTTTATTCCTGTTTGTTGTGACCATAGAAACAATTGCACTAAATAAGGGTATTTTTTTATAAAATTTTCATGGACATAATTTTAATAAAAAATCTCATTAATTTTATTTTAATGAAGAATTAGAGGACAATAGATATATAGCTGAAAGGTGCAAGTACATTAATTTTAATACACTGCGTAATTGGTTTTAATCAAAATCAAATTAACCCATGCAATGTGTGTTTCCAGGTATTTTTTAACTGCGAACAACGTGAAAGACTTACTTGTTCAAGTAAGTGATTGCTCTTCGTGCTTTGAATGCAGTTGGTTTGTTCGACTTCAGATGATCCAGTTCCTGGTTGGAATACATTGGTTCTTAGGATAGTCATGTTTATTCCCTTGAATGGGAAAAACTAGGAAGTTAACACACGGGCAATCGTCTGATTACCTTGCGCCCTCTGTCAGGTATCGGAGCTATTGCAGTGTGTGTGCCTTCAATTTATGCTATTCGGACGGACAAATACAAAGAACAAAATTGCTGCAAACTTTCCAATAAATCAAAAAAGTGTTTTAAGGGAACTGATAATGCACACAAATGCTATACTGAATAATAAACTGTGGCCAAAAGAGATGTGTTTATTTATTTTGTCCAAACTGTGGCCAAAAGAGATGTGTTTATTTATTTTGTTGCCCTTGTCATTGCTAAGTAAATATACAAGGTGGTTTAAAAATAAGCAATCCGGCAATTTATAAGGTAGTAGATCTAGTAGCCTCACTTAATATATCATAAACCTTAATTAATATATAAATGTAAGATTTTACCCAGTAGATAATTGGTTCTACCAAATTTAACCAATGAGTAAATCTGCAACATGATGCAATAACTTTGGTGTCTCGACAGTGGGCAAAAGGTGAACTGACGATTGCCTGTGTGAGAATGCGCCCCTTGCATTTTAACATTCATGGGGATAAACATAAATATCCTGTCCTTACACGAAGCAAATTCCAGAAAACAAGTAGACTTTATGCAAAACTAGTGTGCGTGTGTCAAAGGTATTTTACCTGCATAACGACCCACGGCACAACAACAACTGCTCGCCGGAAAGCAGACCCCGACGGTGGACACCAGTTCACAATTGATTCAATGTCTTTCATGAAATTCGAAGCGAGAAAAATATTGGTGTCGATGACAACGAATAGAATGGAGTTGGATGGTTCGTTGGGTGGAGAAATTTCGTTTGGAGTAATAAGATCTGGAAAAAAACATGTTTTGGAGGTCGTTGTGTAAACTTAGAATTGAGCTACTGCTACAGATAAGCATTTGGTGTATAGTGATGGAATAAATGCATTGGCACCAAGTACGGGGGTGCGGGGAGTGCCGCGGCACTCCCCTGTGGGTAACCACATTTATTATAAATGTAAAATAAATTTTAAAAATTTATTTATTACCTTCACTCAAATCCATCATTTCAACATCATTTTTAATAATTGTCACAGTTTGGGTATGCTGCGGAAATAAGGTAATTAATAATGTGGTAAGTATATTAGTGGTACACTAGTCATCATTCAACCAGTATGACAATATACTGGACATTAATCCTGGAAAGACTACTGTATGGCCAGTAATATTACTGTCAGAGATATTACAGTGTTTATTGTTTAATAAATTCTGTACTGATATAAACCACTTGTATGAAAAAAAAATAATAATGCAATACCCAAGAATATAACCATATATTTTCTAGCTGTATGGGATCGATTCCACACCCTTTCAAGTTTGAAATGTCAAAATCATAAACAGACCAGTGGGCAGTTGTAACTCTGGGCATGGCAATTGTACTAAAAGTGTAGGAACGTTTAACTCATATACAACATACTGTAATACCTCAGATAAACTGGACGGTGGTATGTGGATATCAGACAATAACCCATATAACTACAACCCCCCTGGGATAATATGAGCATGAGTTACACTAAGCATGCTATATTACTCACTTCTGTAGTGCTGCTTAAGGTCTTTACAGTTTCATCATTTTCCATAATAAGTGGATTCCGATACAGATTTGGGGAATTTGCGTTTAAACCTTCATTTCGATGTTTTGGAATTTTTGTGCCTTGCTTTGCACATGGCAGCTTTTGTATTGTCGGTACCTTTTGAGGTGTTTGGGGCTTTGGTAACTTTTGTTTTCTGTTCTTCAATGGTGGTTGTTGCATTTTGTTGTGATGTAACAATGTTGATTGTTTTGTGCTGTTATTATGTGACAATGTTGATTGTTTTGTGTTGTTATGATATAACAACGGTGGTTGTTGTGTGTTGTTATGATGTAACAATGGTAATTGCGGTTTGTTGTGGCATAACGCTGGGGTTTGCTTTTTGGCATTTTTACCTAATAATATTTTTTGAAAATGGTTTTTTCTTGCAACTTTGAAAGGGGTAAATTGCTGAAATGTTTTAAATTCCTCCTTTTCTTGATTTACTTTCAATTTTTTCGGTTTTTGTTTTGTTACAATTTTTTCTTCTATTTTCTTATTCTTTTTTTCTTGTTGACGATATAATTTTGGTGCCGCTTCAATTATTTTAAGTTTGTTTCGTTCATCTTGTGCCTTTGTTTCCTTATTCCTTTGTGTTAAGGTTTTTTCCTCTTTCTGTGTGCTTGTTTTGTTTACAGTTTTTCCTGATGATTCCAACAACAACGCACCAGCAGACACATTGTTATTTGAATCTGGTTTGTTTGAGGGTTTTGATTTTTTGGGAGTTTTCAGTTTTACCCGTTTTTCAGCTGTGGCGCTGCCAGATGGAATGTCTATGTGGTCTCCTGATTTTCTCTTTTTGCCGACTTTTATAGTTGAAGTTGAAATAGCACCAGACTCCGTTGAAGTTTTCTCTGTTGATGAAATTAATAAAATAAATTGAAACAAATTTCTTAATGGTTAGCTTACACAGTTTTCTTGTATTAAATAAAAATTAATTGCTTACATTAATTTAGTAATATATTATGAGACACTCTTTACTAAATCTTTACAATTAGTACCTGTGACTGTGGTTGGCTTTATCCATGTGCTTTTTCCTGTGGAGGTATTATGATAGAAAATGTGGCCCTTATAGTTTAAGGATTCCCTTGCGATCCAACCTTTTGGCAGCTGTTTTCGTATTAAAAATAGTTCATTTTTACAACTTTTATCCGGTGGAACCATTTTTATCACTGAAATAAACAAACAGGCTTAAACACGAAATAAACGTTAAACTTTATAACAAAATGGAGTGCTTAGACTAGGTCAAACGCTGATTAAAGCTTAATCAATGAAACAGATAATTAGCCAAGGTAGACCCTTAGAACCTACACGCAAGACATCCTGTTCCTGTTGTCTATTGAAATAACACAGTCCACTCGTTTTTTAGGGTTAATTTTTGTGCCTTTAATTCGTCAACAATATACAATAAGTAACATTCACAAAGTAATTCAGCCACAAGCATTATGCTCGAGAAAAGCTTGGAGCAATCTTTCTGTAATAATAATAAAATGATGCCTTTTTATTATTGTTTGACCTAAAAAGCAGAGGAAAATCTTCACAAACACTCTCACTAATTTAGTTAGGAATAGTACCGAGGTTGAGATTACTGTTAACGGCAGGGTAAGAATTAGTTTCAATAGTTTTAGTTAGCATTTTTCCTCCTTTCCTCCGTTATGTTTTGCCCGTTTTTTTTGCGAAACGCAATATTCCTCCGTCATAAGCTCAATGGCCCAAATTTGCGGTCATATTATCCTTCGGCGAGGTCACTTCAAAGGTCCTGATTTGATATACCCCCCAGCGATCTTAACTGGATGAAACGCGTAAACTAGTTTGTGACGTTCTGCAGGTCTCTGCACAAAATTTATAATTCTACAACGGGGCTTTCCCTTGATTTAAATATCTCATAGAAATTCATAAAAAAAAGAAAAAAAATTGTTTTTGTTTTGTTTTACACGCCAACCAAACGTAATGTTTATTGTACGTTGCATACGCGTGTAACATTAGCTCAAATTACCGTTTATATTCTGTTCTATGTGACAAAGAGACATACTGATAACACTTTAAATATTTAAGCAGCTAATGCTAAATGATTAATTAATAAGACTAGAGAAATATTTGTTACAACATTTCTATTTGTTGAATTGACGTGAAAGTTCAGATGTTGTGGATAAGTGTGTTAATCGGAATGTTTTGAACTTATTTTAGTCTAATAATAATTTAGTCCAGTAACTATTGGTTTAAAAAATAACATTAACTAACTAAAATAGGAAATATAGACGAAGAAAATGTAGTTTAAACTTAGTAAGGGACTGGTAAACGCACAGATGGGACAGAGATAATCTATTCGTAATGAAATACCCTAACACGCTAATTTCTTAACCGACTTAAAACCAAACTTTAACAATATTTGTATTATCTTTAAGACACCGCAATAGTCCAATAACCCAACAACTAAAAGGGTAATTTGCCAATGTTATATTGCCCCTTGCGCTTTTTTACCTTTACCTGGGATAAAGATAAATATCTTATTCCATCCTCTTAAAATTTCCTGTGTAGTACTAAATAGTGAAATAGGCAACTAGTAAAATAATAATGTGAATATTTTAAATTTATCAAACCTGAATGATGTTAAAGTTGGTAACTGATAAGTAAACAACCAGCATTTATGCAAATTTAATTTAAATCCAAGTGAATAGCTTGGTGATTTTGTGCATCACCTTTTAGCCGAAGGATTGTAGGTTCGAATGTGGTCACTAGCTAGTCAGTTATGTCCCTGGGCAGGCAACTAGCAGACATTGCTTTCTTGGATGCATCTAGACTTTTTTATTTAACGTCACACTTAAACCTCAATAATATAAATACCAAAATATTTTTTAAAAGATTGCAACAAAATATACCCTTGTAGATATTCAAAAACGTACCATTTTAAATAATTGATACTGATACGCTCTCTCTCAGATTTCCTAAGTTACTATTATGCCGTGCACTTACTGTAATACTCAATTCACCTTACTAAATTGGAAATTACGTTGCGGGAATTGCGCGCGGCAGTATTGTGTCAATTGCATCTCGGCGAAGTTGTGCAAGCCGTGCAATGTCGTCATCAAGAACAAGCACTCGAGGGCACTGCTGATGGACCTCAAAGTCCGAGATTTAAAAATTTATCTTCAGAACTTTAAGATAGAGCACAGGGCTTGCAAGGAAAAAGCTGAATTGGTGATCTTAATCCAAAATCAATTTGGAATCAGTCAGCCCCACGTTAATAACCTCCATAACTACGCAACAGGTGAATCCCCTAGGCCCAATCAAGACAATCAGCGTAATCCTATCCAAGAAAGTCGCACCGAAAATGCCCCATCTACTAATGCTACACAAATGGAGGAAAATTCCGCCTCTGGTACCCCGTTTAATGCAAGAGATAGGACTGGGGGTGTTGACCCTGAAGTTGGCGATCTCCCTACTCCCCCTAGCTACCAGCGTACTCAGGAAGCTTTTGCATCGGCTTTAGATTTCAACCCCAATGTGCCTGGTGCATCCAATACAAATAGCGAGCAAAATCCAACCGGTTCCCCATCAAATACAAACTTACAGGAAGAAAATGGGGTGAATGTGGGTGAGAGCAACCCAGAATCAGCTTCAGGGGTTGATAATAGCCAACAAAGTGCCTCAGAAACAACTTATTCTTATTCGTCATCTAGAGCAGAACGAACCGACAGTAAAACTATCATCGGTCTATCTGAAGTGAAAAGTGCCTCGGAAATTGATTCCTACTCGGTCAAACAACTAAAAACTTTACTCAAAGATAACTTTGTGAGTTACAAAGGTGTTTTTGAAAGAAAAGAGTTGGTTAACAGGGTCAAAAACCTCTACGAAGATAACTTGAAGAATGCAGCTAATGTTGAGGACCAGTCGGAAACTGGTTCAAGTTTTTACGAAACTCACGTGGAGAACTTCTGTAAAGTTTGTTGGGAAAACCCAGTTGACTGTGTGTTCATTGAATGTGGTCATTTAGTGACATGTGTTGTATGTGGGAAGCAGCTGCGACAGTGCCCGATATGCAATGAACGTATCCTACGCACACTTCGAGTCGTCTTAAATCTTAGTGGTGTTGTGGGGCTGTGCATATGTTACCTGTTAGTTATATTTTTTAATTTTTTGAAGTAAATCACTAAAACTTAGAAATAATTTACCAATTTCTTTTCATGCAAATTGAAAAAGGAATCAGTTAGTAATAAAGCTCGCAAACACATTCTCTGTAATTCTTCTGTTGTACAATACTTTTATCTATCCTGAATACAAAACTATATTCAATTATAGGGTTAGATATGATTTCAGTCTACCATAATTTTAAATTAACAAAACATTTACAGAGAAACGGATAATTTTTTTTCTTTTTAGTTAAACATTATTAAAAATCTAGATATGTCGACAATTCTAGCGTATGTTTGTTTATGTAATGTAGATTTTTCAAAACGCAATGACAACTAGTGCCTGTAGATTTCTCAATATGTGCTCCCATGTTAGAGGAATCTCTTATTTATTCTTTGTAGCGAATGCACAATGCGATTCCGCAACTATGCATTAATGAACTTTATACCTTACTATCGCATGTTGCGATTTGTCGTGTGTGTTGTAAACCGTTATTTTATTGCCGCGATTGGTCATGTAAAACACTGAAGTAGTATGAAACCTGGTTTAAGTCATGCGTGTAACACTCTTGTGAGCTAGCGGTCTGTTGGTTTGTTATTTTACAGTGAGGTTACGCTCATAAACCATAATATAAGAAACAAACAAACCTAGCTTTCTTAAGTGAATGTGTGTATGGAACTTGCTTTAGATGGCAATCTGCAGCATCTACACTGTGTAAACACATTAGTTACCCAGTAAAAATATTGTTTTTTTGGCCATATTTCAGAAATAATATGGTCTCCATTTGGAGATTTATTTTAAAATAGATTTAAAAATGTATTTCTTTGTTGAAGTAAATTACTTTACTGGCTTTTACCTTTCTACTAAGAATTTGTTGAATTTGCATACCTTATGCTATATAAGTAATTTGTACGACCATGTGAAAAACAATAAGTTTACATCTTGGTTATGGGTTGATATAAGTCCTGCTAGGTAGCTTATGGTAGTAATATCATCAGCCAAATTTGGTTGTGAGATCGAAACCAGGCACCAGCTAGTCGTGCTCTTTCAAAACAAATTGCTCCGATTTGGTTTGGTATTATACTTTGTAGATATATAGGCCATCTTTTGATGGAATATATTAAATATGTCAAATGTTTAATTGTGCCAATATTTTACGTTACGTTATGAACAAGTTACATTGTAAATTTTTATAAAGTTTAAATTTTTTCAATGTTTTGGCCATTGTCAAATCGTACACTATATATTAATTTTTTGTATACAATATTTATGTCAAATTTTTAATTCACCAAAATTTGAAAATGCGCAGGAGTTTAGTTTTACTGGTTTTGCTTTTCACTTCCTGAAAACTAAAGTTTCTTGTGTGTTAACTCTACATATTATAAACTGCTGTTTAAATGTTAGGGTTATTTAAATTCATTATAACCATTTTATGACGTATGTAATGTAGCATAAAAGTTCCTTTTATAAGAATGACTTTATATCACTTATTTACCATTTATATGTATTCTCTCATGATACTTCTATATTATATCTAAATCTTACTATGTTATCTAACCGAAATGTCACTAATTTATATCTTTACCCTAAAGTTTTGACAATTAAGGTGCAACTTTGTCAATTTAGTATAAATTTTTTCTGCCAAAAATAGAGAATTTACGTCACTATTATTCAGCTTCCAATAGCATTTTCTTTGCTACGACTCATTAACATTCGTATATTATAGTCATATATATCTAATATATATGTATTTAACATAAACTATGTTCTTTCTCTTTTAATTCTTTTTTTTCTTTTTCCACCTTGCTATCCACTCCTTTTTTTCTTTTAATTCTCTTTTAACCGACGTGCATTTCTTCAAAATCGCA
This sequence comes from Ciona savignyi, assembly GCA_000149265.1. NCBI lineage: Eukaryota > Metazoa > Chordata > Ascidiacea > Phlebobranchia > Cionidae > Ciona > Ciona savignyi. The sequence goes on from CH003268.1 coordinate 58,696, forward strand.
GCTTAGGAATTTTACCTAACCTAATGTAGAATGGAGAATGACCACTTTTACCCAGTTTTAATCGACCAGATTTATTTCAAAGACCCCGAAAGATTGGAGCATCTCTGTGTGAAGGTTTTAGTCGAAAACAACCGTCAACTGCTTTTTAAAAAATGGGTAAATATGTTGTTTATGGATGTTAGCAAACGCACAATGCAGTGTTGCACTTAATGTTATGAGTTTTAAGTGTGTTTTAAATTGATATTAGTTAACTTAATAATTGGGAATTAAACTCAGTCCGGCTACTGTGCTACCAGATTAAACCATTAGATTTTTAAAAAGCATTTAAAAATAAAACAAATTTATATAAAAATGATCTGAAAAATGAGTAAAGTAACATTTTTAGGGGTTTAAAGAAAATGTTACATTGTCATACTATCCTACGTCCATGCTTCAGACAGCATATTTCTATTGGTATGTTCTATCTCAACCGAAAGGTTATCGGTTCAAAATCAGTCTGTGGTTTAATTGATTGTGTCATTGGGCACTAACCAGGCGTGGACCCAGTGAATAAGTTTAACTAAAACATTAGAATAAGTAACATACAAACATTGCAATAGCTTCGGTAACCCCACAGTGAAAACATGGTTCTCCTACAATTATTTTATTTTTCATATATGGGAATAATACTTAAATATTAGAATATTAATTAGTTTAATTAAAACTGTTTAAATGGATTAATAAGTTTAACTAAAACCTTAGAATAAATCACATACAAACATTACAATATCTTCCACCCCTGCATTTTCCCATATATGGGAATCATACTTAAATATCCAATTTGCTCCAAAGAATTTAATGCAACTTTACCTTCCTCTACTTCAGGTTAAACATGATGGAACCTTCGAACTAACCTTAAGAAACCGGACTTTTCTACCATCACCACTGACCGATCAGATATTTCAATGTTTGTTGTGAGTCAATGTGCGATTCTACCATATGTGCTTGTAACCAATCCTATGTAGACTTTGAAAGTTAAATGGGAAATGCAGAAGAGTTAAGATTGCTGCCAAGCACTGTGTGTTTCTAACAAAGTTGTGGCTGCGACTAGGGATGTCTAGATGAAATTAAGTGCTCATAGTGGAACAAAATGGGTTTTGTTCATACAAGTTTGGTTTAAATTAAAAAAGTGGTAACATTTGTTATTTTTTTACCCAACACTTATGTTAATTATAATAGAAAATTTAATATTTATCAAAACACACATTCAATTGTACCTTTTTCAACTTAGTAGAAGAAATGTTTTTGCTTGCTTTTTAAGCCTTTTCAGTGCTATTCGAAATTCTAGATTTGAAATTTTTGAATCTAGAATAATTCTAGAAACGAAACTGATTCAGATAAGGACATCATTATTGACAATGTTATTAAGTTAATGACAACCGACCAAATAAATGAATAGGCTGCGGTACCCTGGCAAACCCACCGTAATTATGCGGAGAAGCATTTCACCACACTAAAACGCAATCTTCGGGTAAAAGACAAAATGAATGCAGAAATATAAATTATTCCTTTTAAAGGCTAACTTAATTTTTACCAGTTTTCAAGGGGTTGGATTAAATGGGAAAAGGTGTTTTTTTAGTGCGGCATAAAACATTGAACAAATGGACTGTGGATTTGTCAGGGTAACACGAACTGTTTCATCTTATGTAAACGGCACACCAAGGTTTAGTGGTTGAAGACTAATGTGTAGTGTATGAAAGTTTCTTTACTAGTTTATTGTCTATTTTACATGTAGCAGAATAGTAAAGCTGTTTAATACTTTCTGAAATTTACTAAGAGGTATCGTTTAATCAACAAAAGATTTATATACGTTGATCAAGATTTTTTTGATTTATGCAATGTTCATTAGTATATTTCCTACACATGAATTGATTAATTTGACACTTATTTTTTTCGTGAATGTTTTAATGCCATTATTTATATACTAAATAATGGTAGCACTTAATGTAAGTGTTTGTGCTTTTAAAGACGATGATTGTTTTTTTATTTGTAAATGATCGTCAAAACTATTACTCCAGCAACTGTTTATTGGCTGGTAGCCCAAATTCTGCAAGATTTCAACAACCTACTAATTTTCGAATTATAAGCTAAATAAGTCGGCATTCTTATTAGATTATCTGCTTAATAGTTGCTATAAACCTTAATAAAAGTTTTAGCAGTAGATAACGAATAACATATATTAATTTTCCAAAAAAAGCCCGTTTGTAAAATCATGGCTCTCGGCAGGACATATAATTTCCATTCTTTTAAAAGGGGTTGATTATAACGATTTTTGCTGACTTTGGTAGAAACTTAAATAATTTTAATTTTTTTATAACACACAGCAAAAAACACACACAGCATTTTAATTTCACATTTTTGTTATAATTTTAATAACACGATAATTAGGTGCTTATTCTAACAAATTTAGATATTCTGTCATTTTCTAATCAATATTTTACCAATTAATTGTAATAACCTGCAGACCTCTGTCATCATCATATTGTAAATCTGGACCCCGCATTCAAACTCATGTCTTCCGAAGGTAAGTTTGCTTTGTTTTTATATGTTTTTAGTTCATAGGATAGGATAGTGTATTCATGTTTATTCCCTTTCACACGGACAATCATTAGATTATCTCGCGCTTGTGTGTTGTGTCAATTTACCACAGACCCACAAACCACTATACTATGGTGGTAGCTAATTTGCATACAATATTCTTTCTCAATCCCCTTAT
>CH003268.1:78339-89736 GCA_000149265.1 Ciona savignyi
ATAGAAATAAGAGCTGCATATGGCGAAGTAATCATAGCGCTCTCGATCTTCTATGTACCAGAGTCCATGAGCTTTATGTGAGACGTACTAGAGCCCATAGGCGCAGGTAAATGGGGCGCACATAAGGGTATCCGGCTTTATCTTTGGCCATGAAGTTAATTCAATTATTTTGGTGATTATAGTCGAGTTTCTCTTTCAATATATGCACACCATACACATTTTCACACAAATCAACCTTGATAAGCACACCACCTGTCCATTTGTGCCACATTTCCAAAGTTCCTACCATGCACATTTTCACACAAACCAACCTTTATAAGTGCACCACCTGCTTCATAATATTTCTTTTCTTCTCAGTGATTTGATCAAAAGCGAAAGTTCAAACATAGAAATAGCATACAACGCATGCGGTACACTTTCACATTTATTGACGGTTGGAAAACCAACATGGTTAGTTAACCATCTTGATTATGATGTCACAGTTGATATTGTGTCCTCAGCAGTGGATTCTTGGGACATAACCGCACAGCGACAAATAAATTACAGGTGTGAATAATGTTCCTAAATTTTCTGACATTGGAGAAATTTCTCAAATTAATGTTTTGTAGCTGACTATCTGTGCCTGATAACTTGACTGTGAGATAAAGATCTATAATATAATACTCTTAAAAAATATGACCCACCATCCACACACTGTAATAGCCCCGGAAAAACGACTGTGGGCATGAGGTGTGTTCCTTTACCCATGGATAAAACCTGACTTTCTAATCATAAGGATACAAATGAACCAATAATCCACACACGGTAATAGCTCCAGCAACTTGACTGTGGGTATAAGGTGTCTTACAATAACTCTGGATAAAACCTGACTTTCCACCCAATAATAAATCAATCAACCATTGCCACACTTAAAAGCTCTAGCAACTCGACGTGGGCATAAGGGTGTGTAAGACGTGTATTAAGTATGAGCCAAGTAAAAGGTGTTACGGTTAGATGTTTTCATGGGCGTTGCTCTTATAGGACCACACCCGAACCCAGTGAAATAATTTATTTTTACTAAATTTAAAAAAACGTCTCAATAAAACGCAATACAATGCAACAGCTATGGTTACCCGACGGAGGGGACGAGACAATTTGGATAAAACACACCTTTTGAATATCAGAATGCAAATAAAAAACTTGTACTACACTAATTAAATTTAAAGAAACCTGATCAAAATTCAGAAAAACGTAAAGGAAATAAAATGACAAAATTACAGTCAATTTTATCACGTCATAGTAAATTAAATTTTTTTTTTTAATTTTGTTTAAAGAATATAAAAGGATGTGTCGAAAAATCAAAGTTGCTAAATCTCAACATCAAATGGAAAATTTATTTACAGGTCCTTCGCTCCAATACTGGGTCTGGTGGATTCAGATGTGCCAGTATGTTTATATTGGGCAATTTGGGCTCTTTGCAACCTAACTGGACAAGACGGTGCGTGATTAACATGATTATAAGTTTCTTTCATGGGTTTTTGGAGTCCAGCCACATAGTCTAGAACAGTGGTTCTCAAACTGGATCATCGACTTAAAAATTGTTGTACTAAATTGTACTATCGAGGCTAGCCGTTTCCCGATTTGCCTTCCAATTTTTGTTGCCTTTTTTTCCACATGTATCATCTCAAATTCTCTTTCCTCTCAATTACTTATTATTAATTTTTTGGTAATCAGGATTGTGACATAATAATTATTTCAAACATTCATGAGGGTGCACCATTACTTCAAGAAAGCGAAAGGGGTTCGTCAGTTCCAAAAGTTTGAGAACCACTGGTCTAGGGGATAAGGTTGTGACTTTTGACCAAACAGGTTGTTCTTTGTAGTCCGGTCTAGTTAGTCTAGCGGTTAAGTGCGTCGCCTTTTAATCGATACGTTGCAGGTGCGAAACTAATCGCTAGCTAGTCGGTTGTTTCCTTGGGCAAGGCACTTAATGGACATTGTCTGGACCCAGCGGATTAATGGGTTCCACCAAATTGAAGGAACGTGTAAATCATATACAACACACTGCGATAGCTCGAGTAACCCGACGGTGGGCCCGAGGTGATCTGACGATTGCTCGTGTGTTAACCCTTTTGGTTTTTCCATTCACAGGGATAAACATGAATATCCTATCCTGTACAAAGCTCACTTAGATAATGCATGGAAATAGGCAAGTGGTTTTAACAGGAGCAATCTAATTACCTTGTGTTTAATGTCGGGTTGACGGAGCTATTGCAATGTGTTGTATATAAGTCATGCAGCAGAAATACTCATTTCATCTATAAATCATAGATATATTATAAAACAAAATAATCCATATAACCATAGATATCCTATATGCACAGACCGATACGTCCGATTACTAGACTCTGAAAATGGCCGAGAAATTCTTTCCAAAGTTGAAAGTAAAGATGTCAGTGAAAAAACAAAGGAATTAACAAGGTGAGTGTTTGTCGTTGGGGTTTTATTGGATATCTATGGGGTATTTTTACCTGTTGGGTGAGGTGTGAACATGCAGGCATGTAATAAAAAGAAATTGTCAAAACATCATATACCCTATTCATCTGACAAGCACGCTTCAGTTTTCGAACTTAAAACCTTCTGGTTTACAATCCTTTTAAGGCATTTAAGCTATCCAGTTGGCCAGGAAATTATAGAATAGGATATTCATGTTTATAGCAGTTTATGGGAAAACCAAAAGGGTTAACATACGGGAAATCGTCCTATTACCTTGCCCCCACGGCAGAGTAACCGAAACTATTGCAGTGTGTTGTGTATTATATAGACGTTCTTTCCATGTACAGAGTTTAAGCAATGTCCGCTGAGCGCCTTGCCCATGGACACAACTGATTTTCGGACCTGTAAACTTTTTAATTCAGGGAGATAAAAAAAGGAACATCCAAACTTTTTACCTAGAATGTCATTTTAAAACTCATTTATTTTTTCAGATTGGTTTTACAAAGAATTGAAAAATATTTAAATACTCGTGACCGTAGTCGGTACCAACGCCCATTATGACATCATACCAAAAATTTCATGAAATTTCTTTCACTTTAAACTTTTGTTTGCCTGTTGCTTCAATATAGCCCCTTTAATTTATTGTCTTGTTTTATTGCTTTTTAGGACATATTTTACACTATTTAAAAATAAACGATTGTATCAATTTCATTGGTGTTGTACCGAGATAATTGGCCGCTAAAGACATGGTTATCGAAATAGGATAGGATAGGATAGGATATTCATCTTTATCCCCGTGAATGGGAAAACCAAGGGGGCTAATACATGGGCAATCGTCAGATCACCTTGCGCCCATCGTCGGGTTACCCGAGCTATTGCAGTGTGTTGTGTATGATAGACACGTTCCTTCAATTTGGTAGAACCCATATATCCGCTGGGTTCAGGCAATGTCCGTAAAGTGTCTTGCCCAAGGACACAATCGACTAGGTAGCGACCAGTTTCGCACCTTCAACCTTTCGATTGAAAGGCGACGCACTTACCCGTTAGACCAACGGGCCGGAAATACCAAGTAACAAAGCAATCGAAATAAACGACGAAAGACTTTCAAAAATCACTAGGCGACCAACGGCCGGGGAAAACTTACAAATTCAGCGTGCAGAGATCTTGTATTGTACGTGGGCGCAAACATTGTGCGTGTTTTAGATACTTTACATCGCATTTTTTCCTTGGTTGCAACATTGCCTATAAAAAAACTCATATCACCAGAGAGAAATAGGCACAGAGATGTCTAGTCTTACAGCACTGTGTTTACAAATCCACAGTTTGTATAGCCTAGGCTCTTGTGGTTTCGAGGGCGGGTATACGTACCGTACAGCCCGTTGCCATTTATAAAACCGGTTATACTTATCCATTATTGTAATTGTACCGTTGCGCATATCGGAGTCAAAATAATAATAAAGCTAAACCTGCTATGTAAAGTCTAATTAATTTTATAAATAATTAAGCAGCCTCTACAGCGTAACGCATTGCAACAACGTTGTTTGGCAAGTATATTGCAGAATTTGGATTGGATATGTAGCTGCGTTTATGTGTCTAAAGAACATGGAAAATATTACATCCCCGCCTAAAAAAATTGGCACAGATGGACAGGTGGTGTGCTTATCAAGGTTAATTTGTAAGAAAATGTGTATGTTATGGACTTTAGAAATGTGGCGCAAATGGACAGGTGGTGTGCTTATCAAGGTTGATTTAAACCAATTTGATTTCCAGTATTTAACATAGTGTAGGAGTTTCGCAATAAAAAACAACACACTGCATAAAACTACGGTAGGGGCGAGGTAAATTGACGGTACCCGAGTAATAACCCTAACCAACGTATTTGCAAGATAACCTGACAACTACTCTAATAACATATTCAAGTGAAAAAATAGATATGTTTTTGTTGTAAAACAAGCTTACGTGTAAATCGAGTAAAAAGAGATTCAATTAAAATTGCACTCAAAATATTTTATAGTTCGACCAGGTGAACACAAAAGGGAAATTGCTTATACAAACGTATAAAAAAAGATATTATCGCATTGAACAAATTTGTATAAAGCTCGGAGCCAACTGCATTTGAAAAATTGGTAATTTTTAAGGCGTGCCCATGCGCAAAAGAAACCGTTCAAGTAAACTAATAAATAGTTATTTATATACAACAAACTTAAGGTTAATATAGGTGTAGGTATATAAAAAAAACACGCAATACTAAAACGTAGTGTTTTATAAATTCCTTATCACTGTTTTTGTGTGCAAATTTTCATGAACTCTTTAAATCAAAATCTTTTATTTTTGATTCCAATTTTGCCGTTCATAGGGAAAAATCTCTCGCGTGTGATTGGTTAAAATGTCTTTCACGAATAAGTTGTTTGATTGTTTCGTCACCAATTGACTCTGTTAAGTCGTCTGCTAAAAAACTACAAGAATTGTTTTGTCTTTTTTTGCTGAATCTCACAGGGTAAATTTGTACAAGCTAACGTTTGCCTGTTTATTTATTCAGTATAAATGCGTTTATTTTGGATATAACTTCGAATGATATTCATGTATACCGGCTGTAGAAAATTTTAAAATTACGTAGGCCGTTCGTTACAGAAAAACAGGTATGTGGCGAAATGTTAGTTAAAACCATGAGGTATAAGCTCACCTACCTATCTACGATAGGGTATCCATGTTTATTAAAGTGAATGGAAAATCCAAGGGGGTTAAAACGGGCAATCGTCAGATCATCTCGGCTCCACCTTTGGGTTACGGAGCTATTCCAGTGTGTTGTGTGTGACTCAGACGTTCCTTTAATTTGGTAGAACCCATTATTCGACCATGTTCAGGCAAAAGTTCCTTGCCCAAGGAAACAACCCGCTAGCTAACGAGCAGGTTCGAATCTGCGACCCTTTGCCTGAACGGCGACGCATTAACCCACTGAGCGAATCGGTCCGACATGTACATCCGCCACGACGTATTTTCAAATTTTATTGCATTTTTAATGTTGATTGGAACAGTTTAAAGTACATATGCCTACTAGGCACAAGAGGAACCGATAGGATATTCATATATTATTGTTGCAAATGGGAAAAGAATTGCGCATCATCACACGGACAATCGTCAGTTTAACTTGTGCCATTATTGATAACCTTAGTTGCGTTATATTGTATATAAATATAATTTAGACGTTCTTTTTATTTAAATAAAACCACTTAGTCCTCTGGGTACGGGCGATATGACGATATCCTCTAAATACAAGCTTTTAGGATAAAAACTATCTGCCTAGCGGGAAGTTTCGTCGATTCACTAGTTGACTTCTTGATAATTATAGGCGTATATGACCTCACGAGGACCAAAATAATTCCTTTCGCTAATAATAAATAAATCAACCGAATTTAATGATGCAGCTATATGTATTGACAAAGCAAAATATACACGCTGAATACATATTCATATATAATTTTAATACAATACTTTCCACAATTAATTCCTGTGTACGTTACGTGGAAGAAAACATATTCGGTAAACTTGGTTTTATATTCGGAGTGGTGGAACTCATTTACTTTTTATTGCACATTTTATGTTAGATGGTTAGAGAGTAAATATTCCAATGTTAATATAGATTAAGTGCAAAGGTAACTAGTTTCGGCGAATTACTAAATCAGATTTTAAGTAATACTTTACAAGAGTAAAACAGCAACTATAGGGTCATCTATAAAAAATTTACGGTAAAACAACTGTTGTTCTCTTTAAAATAAAATGTATGCGTTTTTTTCAAAAATTAGTACTAACTTTAAAAATTATTTTTGAAAATCAAGAATTCTAGGCACGACTATAATAAGATATATGCAGTAGCGAAGCAAACTAAATATTTATCAATTAAGGTGATGGTGTAGTTACTGCCTCACAGGCCGTTTCCTCACACCCACAAGCCATTATCTCAACATGTTCATGGTCACGATTTGTTCCATCATCACAATACATGGAGTAGGTTTTCTTGGATGTCATTGCGGTTTTACAGCAACGGCATATTCCTGTTGGTAAGGCAGTTGGTTTATTATTCCTAATTTTTTTTTTCCTTTTTTTATTTTTTATTATATGCCATGGTATGATTTGTATTTTTGTTCAAGCAATGCCTTAACCCCCACAAAATTCAGTGGATGGTTCTTATTATGCAAAGGGTCCTGCCTCTGCATGTTTGAATGCTTTCAACTAAATTATTCTCTAAAATAATTGTTTGAGGTTTATCCCCATTACTGCAGTGTGTTTGTGTGAATGTGACTTTCAATCAGTTTGTTACAACTTTTTATTAATATAACTAATTTAGGCCTATTAATTTACCCAAGAACACAACTGTCTAGCCATACTTGGCAATCCATTTTTCATCATTACATACCATTTGGCAATCCAGTGTTTTCATCGTATGACTGGGAAGTTTGGCATGAGCCGCTACATATTGCCACATCTTGTTTTGTCGCTGACCAGCATACATGTCCATTTATAGTAGTGTTTAGGATTTCTCGGTTGACCGACCTTTCACAGGGAGTAGCAACAGAATTGCCTGAAAAGTAAAATGTATGAATTCCTCTTTTCTCTGTTTTTTGAAAGAATGTTTCTCTTAATACCTGTCACCTGACTACTATTTCCTTTGCTCGTTTTATATCCGTTAAATACACAGAAAATAAACACATAAAAAAATTTTAATTATGCAATTTCAAATGGAAAACAAATAAACTTACATAATTTACAACAACCCGATGTACTTTCATTGCCGTAGATGCTTCCTCCTTTCTGTAAAGGAAGAAAAATGTAATGTTGATAAAATAATCTAGCTGGTTAGATCAGTTGGTTAGGAAAATAAAATTTGAATATCCATTTAAAACTCAGTTTAGCCACATAAAAATGATGATTGATTTTTTTTTAATGAATTACCCAATATAAACTGCAACATTTTAAAACATTTTTTTTACTTGAAATTTAATCAAGATATTAAAGCAAAGTTAGGGGAGAGTTATAATTGTAATTTTTGGGTTAAGTTTTTAGTATATAACAAATTTCCATGCATCACCAATATGCCCCGAATCTCATTGGAAACCAAAACCAAACCTTTAAAAAAACAGTTTTCCTTTTCCAGCACAATGCAGTGTTCCCCAAAATCAGCTTTAAACTTATAGCAATTCATACATAGTTATAAATTAAACAAAGAAAAACAACTGTTTGAAAGCTTGGAAATGAAATTATCATTTCTGAAAGTGGAAATAAATTTATCCAAACCTTTACGCATTCTTTCAAGTCCACTGGTGCACAGTCATACTTTTCAGCAGCCACTATCTCTGGACATCCAGATGTATAGTTCATTACACAGGTATGTGTGGTACAGACATCATCTGCTGTCACCCATGTCACATTCACCTGTAAAATTTATGTTTTGTTACTCTTAGTTAATTTTTAAAAAACTGTCAGATCTTAATACCCAATAAAGAAGAGGTTTGCAATACCCACAATACAAGATTTCCCCAGCCACCACCAAAGATATAGATGGGTTATGTAAAATATTAAATTTATTGTATTTTTTTAATAAACAAAAACACTTGTAAAAAAACGGTAAAATGACAAATTCAAATGTTTTATATATATATTTTCCGGAGGAAGAACACTAGACACGCATTTTTTCATTAGTGTCCAGTTCTGCAATTTTTATTGTTTGTTTTTTTACCAATGTAGAAAGAAATTGGGATTAATTAAAATATTTCCACTCACAGGATAAATGGCCCCGTCCATAACACATTTATCACAAACACATTTGTATGTCGGGCAGCAGTCAGTGTTGGTTTTGACTCTTCGTTGTCCAGCAGGGCAGTAGAAGTTCCATTGTGTGCATATTTGCGCTAAAATTTCCTCAGGTTGGCATATACACTGGTATGTAGGGCAGCAAGGCCCGTTCGTCATATCCAAAGTGTTATTCTGTGATTGCAAGATTGTTATATTTTAGCACATTTGTATGTTCTACCAATTTACTTGGAAATTTTCAACCATAGCTGCTTAAAACACACATGATTATCACAAAATACATTCCTTATGTCGCTTTTCTGCACATGTTCACATTAACCAAACCTAACAAGAACTCTACCACCTGTTTATATAATAAGTTCCTACCATACCAATTTTAATCAAAGAATATATAACCTCCAGCCGATGTATTTAATGCCTTACCTGTATTCTTTTATATCCATGCTTAGAGCAAGAAAAATCTGTCCATTGTTGGCAGTCGTGTCTTAACATTGTTTCATTGTTGCAAATACAGGAATAGTCAGGGCAGCAATCTGTTGTATTAAATACTGTCCCAGATTTAACTATTTGCATGTTGGGAGGACATTGGGGTGGAAGAAAGCTGGAACAAGCGGTTTGAAGTTTGCTTCCTTCTTTACATATGCACTTAAACTCCGGACAGCACACATCTGGGTCAGATTCATACTTTCTTTCAACTGCAGTTTGGTATGAATTACAAACAGTATACTCATAAAATGTTATTGATTGGCATTTTTGACGTGGGTCTGAAATCTTAATAACTTTATGGCAGTTTCCACTAGATTCCAATTCTGTTAGGAGATTTTTCCTTTGAGTTGGGGAGCATTCATAAGTCACCATGCAGCCATCTCCAACATCTATTTGCCACTTTTCACCAACTGTCCTAGTTTTGTTAGATTCCACACACACATCGCATCTGCATGCATAAAGTGGACAACAACTTTGGGTATTTGGGTCCTTTAAAAGGGCATGATAGATTGCTGTGTGGTTCACAGGGCAATTAGGTGGAGGACATAGGGAAGTGTTTCCACATGTTATTGTATACTCAGTGCAGCATACATTCATTGGTTGGACCGGAACATAAATTTGATATGGTTGTTTGGGTTCAGAAGGATATTTCACACAGTTCTCTGGTATATCACCACAGGTACAGTTGCGCTTTGGACAGCATTCACCTTGCTCAGTATAATCATTTTGTGTTTCCCCATGAGCACAAGATTGAAGTTCAGGACATTGTAACTCAGAGTTCCTTTTACACTGGCACTCTTTAACAGGACAGCAATTTGTGATGTTCAATGTTACTGCTTCTTTGTTGGTATCATTGCATATTGTCTCCTCACAAATTCCAAGCAGTGTATTAGGGGAATCGCAAACACATTTATACTTTGGACAGCATTGTTTCACCTGGGTTGTTAAAAACTCTGCATGTTCATATAATGTTTTACAATTGTTTTCCTCAAATTCTGTTTTGCTTTCACAAATTATCTTTGTTTTTTCGGGTTTATAACAACCATATTCGTCTTTCTGTGCACTTGACTTACATGTGTACAGAGCTTGGCAGCCATCTAAATCAGTTTCAACAAATGTCTCTCCAAAATTATACATTGATCCGTTGGTCGACCTGCAAGAATTGCAAAAGCAATTGTACTTCGAGCAACAGTCATCAGCAGATGTGACATTACGGACCTCATATCCTTGAAGACAACCTGGTAGTGTGTTATTACAGGTGTATGTGGTGTTGCATGTGCACTTAAACTTGGGACAACATCGGTTAGACATAGTTTCTTCATTTGTTGGTCTTGGAACTTTGACGATATGCTTCTCTGGTGAATTGCATGTCGTAGCAACTAATTGGTATTCATAACATTGATTTTTAATGCTCTGCTCATCATCACTACATTCACATGCCTTTTGAGGGTAGCAAGTTGTGCTGTTTGCTAATGTATTCAAGACTTCAGCAGGGTAGGAGCAAGAAGTTGGTGGATTTTGATAACCAGGTGGTTCAGGACCACATACGCATTTGTAATTCGCACAGCACGGATCAGATGATGTTATATTTTGAGCAACTTCATCAGATTCACAATTGAGCTTCTGATATTTTTCTTTAGACATACAAGTATCACGTTTGTCATAGTTAACCACCGATACAAAGCAGCGATCTCCAAACTCGTGTCTTTTCCCAGAGCAAAGATAAGTTACTGAACAACCTGATTCGTTTACAGTCCAAGTGTCTCCTCTCTAAAAAAAACACTACATTTAAAGACGGAAAGTAAACTCTACCACTAGGCCATATTATTAACTATGCAGTATGCACATTATCGCACATGGTAATGTTGTAATCTTGCATACATGAACATTTGGTACCTGATGGATGGAACCGTCTTTAGCTTTGCAAGTATCACAAACATAATTACAACATGATGGTCTCATTGTTGAATTGTTCAGAATGGGCTGATAGATATATCCTTCAGGAATGGTAGCATTTTCAGACATGCATAGTTTGTTTAGTTCCTTCTCATGTTTGCATCTGCAAGCTGTATGGTTCTTACAGCAATTAATCGGTGGTCGATCTAGCTGAATCTGTAAATGATAGGAATTACATCCTTGCATTAAACGTAAAAGTTGGTTAAACTGCATACTGTTACCAGTATTTATAAAATTTCTCTTTTATTTCACAACATTTTATAGCGATAACACAGTTTATATTCTTAACACCCACAAAACTTTATTGATGTTTTGTCATAACTGAACTGCAAATTGCTTGATCGATATAACCAAAGTTTAGGCTTACCAAGTCTTCAAAGATGGAGCAATTGGACGGTCCTTCAAATTGGATGTTGGTACATTTCTCTTGCACGCATTTACAATCAACTTTAGGACAACAGTCTTCATAGTATGTGGCGTTGACAACTACAAGCTCATAATAAGGCTTATCACATGTCGTTTGTGGGTAAAAGGTCTTGCAAGATTCAGGGTTACATTTGCAAATTGTGCTCTTGCATCCACAATCAGCAGGATACGTTGCACTAAAAATATTTTTATCAATCCAAAGGCTCTTAAAAAGGATCAGGAATCTACTAGAACTTACTCATTAAT
>CH003268.1:96216-108251 GCA_000149265.1 Ciona savignyi
GAATTGCATGTCGTAGCAACTAATTGGTAGCCATAACATTGATTTTTAATGCTCTGCTCATCATCACTACATTCACATGCCTTTTGAGGGTAGCAAGTTGTGCTGTTTGCTAATGTATTCAAGACTTCAGCAGGGTAGGAGCAAGAAGTTGGTGGATTTTGATAACCAGGTGGTTCAGGACCACATACGCATGTGTAATCCGCACAGCACGGATCAGATGATGTTATATTTTGAGCAACTTCATCAGATTCACAATTGAGCGTCTGATATGTTTTTTTAGACATACAATGATCACGTTTGTCATTGTTAACCACCGATACAAAGCAGCGATCTCCAAACTCGTGTCTTTTCCCAGAGCAAAGATAAGTAACTGAACAACCTGATTCGTTTACAGTCCAAGTCTCTCCTCTCTGAAAAAAACACTACATTTAAAGACGGAAAGTAAACTCTACCACTAGGCCATATTATTAACTATGCAGTATGCACATTATCGCACATGGTAATGTTGTAATCTTGCATACATGAACATTTGTTACCTGATGGATGGAACCGTCTTTAGCTTTGCAAGTATCACAAACATAATTACAACATGATGGTCTCATTGTTGAATTGTTCAGAATGGGCTGATAGATATATCCTTCAGGAATGGTAGCATTTTCAGACATGCATAGTTTGTTTAGTTCCTTCTCATGTTTGCATCTGCAAGCTGTATGGTTCTTACAGCAATTAATCGGTGGTCGATCTAGCTGAATCTGTAAATGATAGGAATTACATCCTTGCATTAAACGTAAAAGTTGGTTAAACTGCATACTGTTACCAGTATTTATAAAATTTCTCTTTTATTTCACAACATTTTATAGCGATAACACAGTTTATATTCTTAACACCCCACAAAACTTTATTGATGTTTTGTCATAACTGAACTGGAAATTGCTTGATCGATATAACCAAAGTTTAGGCTTACCAAGTCTTCAAAGATGGAGCAACTGGACGGTCCTTCAAATTCGATGCTGGTACATTTCTCTTGCACACATTTACAATCAACTTTAGGACAACAGTCTTCATAGTATGTGGCGTTGACAACTACAAGCTCATAATAAGGCTTATCACATGTCGTTTGTGGGTAAAAGGTCTTGCAAGATTCAGGGTTACATTTGCAAATTGTGCTCTTGCATCCACAATCAGCAGGATACGTTGCACTAAAAATATTTTTATCAATCCAAAGGCTCGTAAAAAGGATCAGGCATCTTCTAGAACTTACTCATTAATTATCTTTGGCGACCAAGTCTGGTACTTGCACTTTGGTACATCAGGACATTGAGGACAAACACAATCAAATTCAGGACAACATTGTTTGTCATCAGTAGTGTTTTTTTTAACAGCAACCATCCTTGCATCTGGGCATGTATAGTTGAACCTGTGATGTCATAATCGCTGTAATATGACGTCACTGCAAGGATATTATAATGGAAGTTATCAACATACCATTTTGGGCATTCCTTGGACAGCATTGTTTCATTGTTACATACACATTGGAATTCAGAACAGCAAAGATCTCGATCCGTTTCGCCCACTTTATAGGAGATCTCTTCAGCATGTTTGTATTGTGAACTACATGAAAAGTCTGACGCTGATTGGCATTTTGTACGTGGGTCTGTTTTGACCATGACTTTATGGCAGTTTTCAGTAGAATCCAAATTTGATTGTACATTATTTTTCAAAACAGAGCATTCATAAGTCACCATGCAGCCATCTCCAACATCTATTTGCCACTTTTCACCAACTGCCCTAGTTTTGTTAGATTCCACACACACATCGCATCTGCATGTATAAAGTGGACAACAATTTTGGGTATTTG
This sequence comes from Ciona savignyi, assembly GCA_000149265.1. NCBI lineage: Eukaryota > Metazoa > Chordata > Ascidiacea > Phlebobranchia > Cionidae > Ciona > Ciona savignyi. The sequence goes on from CH003268.1 coordinate 98,075, forward strand.
GGTCCTTCACAGGATCACGAGAGATTGCTGTGTGGTTCACAGGGCAATTAGGTGGAGGACATAGGGAAGTGTTTCCACATGTTATTGTATACTCAGGGCAGCATACATTCATTGGTTTGACAGGAACATAAATTTGATATGGTTGTTTGGGTTCAGAAGGATATTTCACACAGTTCTCTGGTATATCACCACAGGTACAGTTGCGCTTTGGACAGCATTCACCTTGCTCAGTATAATCATTTTGTGTTTCCCCATGAGCACAAGATTGAAGTTCAGGACATTGTAACTCAGAGTTCCTTTTACACTGGCACTCTTTAACAGGACAGCAATTTGTGATGTTCAATGTTAATGCTTCTTTGTTGGAATCATTGCATAGTGTCTCCTCACACAGGTCATTCAATTCACTGACTTCTTTGCAAGTACAATCGAATTCAGGACAACATTGTTGGTCACCAATTGTGTTTGTTTGAACAGCAACCTTTTTGGGATCCGGGCATGTATAGTTCAACCTGAGATGTCATAAGTAATATTGCATTCAGTTATAATTATTATAAATATTTTTATATTATAATGTCATAAAGGCAATATTTTTACATCATAATCTATACCTTATTAAGTAGAAATACAATTCAATAAAACCAAGATATAAATTCATATTAATAAAAGCAGATTTCTCTACATAAACTTAATAGGGCTATAGAAAAGTATTATATATAAATATATGTATAAAAGTATTTTAATTTATTTTAACATCGTATGTTCCCCCTTACCATTTCGGACATTCCTTTGACAGCATTGTTTTATTGTTACATACACATTGGAATTCAGGACAGCAAAGATCTCGATCCGTTTCGCCCACTTTATAGGAGATCTCTTCAGCATGTTTGTATTGTGAACTACATGAAAAGTCTGACGCTGATTGGCATTTTGTACGTGGGTCATAAGCTATATTCATATCGTGGCAGGCAGTTTTGTTTACTTTTGTATTGGAACAAACCATTTCAATTTCACAGCCTGATTTGTCTACTATCGTAAAAGTTTCTCCTGGTTTAAGGGCTGTTCCATTTTGAAGAACACATGCTTTGCAGATTACTTCCCAAGAAGGACAACAGCCTATGGACGGGTTTAATACCAAATCTTGGTAATCTTTTAGATCTTCTCGGTTTGGTGGTGGTTTGTATTCTGCTGAGCAATTACACACACAACTGTAGTTCTTGCAACAAGGATTAGTAGAGCCAACTTCCACCGCAATTTCATTAGAATTTACGCATTTGTCATTTTCATAAGCATCTTTCGAAATGCAATTTGTCCTTGGGTCTTGCTCGATTTCTTTGATGTGATAAGGAATACCAGTTTTGTTGATCTTTTCAGAGCAAACATACTTCACATTACAACCTTTAATCAATTCATACCATGTCGAACCAGTCTAAGAAATAAAATCCATCAGTTATAGTGTTTATACAAAAAGTATAATGATACATCCAAAAAAGTTATAGTATTGGCATTTAAATAAGGTGCTTTTAATGCATAATAGCAATAAAGTATTATACATATATATATATATATATAAAAGGTGCTTTTAGTGCATATATAATTGCTGGAAATGTATCTTACCGGCTGCATAGTTCCATTGTTGGTCAAGCAGTTGTCACATTGTAACTTGTATACCGGACAACATGTGCCTTTGGGGCTTGATGTGACCAATTTACAGCCTTCTGGGATTGTGATATTGGCCCATGGATCTACACACTTCTGTCTAACGCATAAATATTTAGTGCAGCAGCCTTCACACTCGTCACCATTGCTTGGTCTGGAAAGTATCGTAAAATTCATACATTCTCCACAATCAGGAGGTCCTGGACATAGTGAGGTGTCGCATCTGCATGTGGTGTTCGTTGCACACCCACATTCATCTCGCTCAAGAACTGCAAAAAGATTATATCAAAACAAAACCGATTCAGTATAAACTGTGTACTTGTAGTTGAAATAAAAAAATTGGTTTAAACACCAGTAGTCGCTTTGAATTTTAATAGTTACACTATGAAACAATATTTTTAATATTATTTTATAAAAATATAGAAATATAAACATTTCAAGGATGTTGTTGTGAACATTTTCTAAAAAAATCAAATAACTAAACTTTATTTTAAATACTCACCTTTTATTTTGCAACCAAGTTTGCTTGTACAGTTAGCTTGAGCTGGACAATAACTCATATTCGTAGGACACTTGCAGTAAAATCCTGGACATTCACTTTCAGTTGATGCAGAAACTTTAGGTAGTGTGCAATTTATTGGAGAGGCTTCTGGACATACACACTCCTTTTGTGGACAACATGCACCCTCTTGACCAGGTACTGTTTGTAAAATCTTGGGTGCGATACAAAGTGGTGGAGCTGGACAGTTACAACCTGCAGAAAAATAATTTTTTTCTAAATAATTAAATTTAAAACAAAAAAGCAAATAGTGTTGAACAAACAGGCTCTTTACAGACTCTGTGACTGTACCTGATTCTATCTAAGCATTTAGTAATATACAAATTTTAATATCAATAAGTTTATTCAACCATGGATTTTAAAGTCTTTATAACAACTTGTAGTGTGACAACAGAATATTCTGAAACCAGAAGTTATCTTAATACACAAAGACTTACAATTAGTGGTGACGCATTCAGTTGAACCTGGCTCCTTTTGCACATAACCGTCTGGACAAACACAACCAGAAACATACTCATTACTCTGGCAAGTACCGGTGTCCATATAGTTTTGACAGGTCAATACCTTGCATTTCGGAACACATTCTTTATACTCGAGAAGGCCACTGCATGTCACTGTTTAAATGGTTTAATTTGGTAAATATAGCAAATTGATTTTTTTTTTGTGATTAAGGTATAATATAGCAAATTGAAAGTTTTTTTGTGATTAAGAGCTATGTAATATATAATATGATCTTCTAAGTTTATTATGATAGTGACTTCAAATTAGAAATTTAAAGTGACACAGATGGTTAGGTGCAAACCATGATAAAGTTTTTTTTATTGGTGTCTTTAGAAATTAGACTGGTGTATTTGGCAAGGCTATACAAGCACAAATATGCAAAGTAGGAAGTTCAGAAACAAGTAACTTGGTTAAATTATGAGCCTATCAAGGTTGGTTTGTGTTAAGAAATGTTTTATGAAAAAATAGAGTGACATAGACAGTTGGTGTTTTTAACAACCACTTTAAAACTGCCACAATACCTGTGCAGTTGTGATCTTTTTTCCATTCAATACAGATTCCCTTTTGTTGGCATTGTTCAACATAAGTATCAATTGAGCTTGAATCGCATACATCACACTGTAAAAAAAACATGCAACAATTAAAATTGTAAAAATATTGGTGCTTTTAAAATGGGGATGCACAAACTAAAACATCGAAAATAAAGGATTTTAATCAAAATTAAAACTTTAAATAAGAATAATTCCAATTTTTATTGTTACCTGTTATCTTCCATAAACAATAATATTTATAAATGTTGTACTATTTTGTGGTAGTCACATAATTGTAAAAAAATAATAGAGAATAAGATTCAAAGTTATGGACCCAACAATCTGTAAAAATATTCAGGCGTTCTGACTTGAGCATCTCTAATTTGGAACAGTGAAATTATTATAACATGGATAATTGGATAATCTTTAGATTAACAAATGCACTTATAGTTTCAGGTTAAAATATGTACATTTAATATAGTATGTTAATTTTTTACACTATAAAAATAGCTCTTTTTTAATATGCAACACACTGCAATACTCTGTACACCATGTATTCTAATGAATGCAATACTTTAAAAAATAATTTTTTCCCCTCCTTTGTTATAAGATATGGATTTATTCTAGTAAATGGGAAATTCAGTTGGTGTTCGCAAAGGCAATCCTCAGATTACCTCACGAGTAAATTGAAGTACAATTAGCAAGAAAATTCAACGATTGGAATAAAATAAATAATAAAGCAACAAAGGGTTCTTCAAAAAAAATTTTTTTTTAAGTCTAAGATGCTTAAATATTTCCACACTAAATATGATAATTTCAAATTTAATACAAAAAACTTAAAACTGTGTGTAATTTAAATCTTTAAAAAACACTCTGATTAAAAACTAGATTTCTGCCTATTTCTAGGTTATTTTTAAACAAGTTTATATAGAATGTTATCTAACATGGTACAAAAAGTGACAGTTAGGATAGGATAATATATTCATGTTCAATATATTCTTCTATAATGGATTATTCAAAACAATTAATTAAATTGAGGACTTATTAGCTTTAAGGGCAATTTGTTCAGCTATGGATCAATGTAGGATAATATTGCAAATATACAAAGCATGTGTTGAATATACTAAGTGTTGTGAGATAACCTGAAGACTGTGCTTAGTGAATCAAATAGTGTACAGTAAGAATGTTTAATGGTTCTAATTTTTTTAGCAAAGTATTATACAATATTTGCGCTTGTTCCTTTAATTGACACTTTTCATTAGTGTAGATCATGCATCACAAACAGATAATTTTATATTAACTAAGATTCATTTACAAAACCATAAAAGCCCCTTAGAAATGCAAGTATGCGAATTACAGTTTAATTGGCTAAATACATGGATGTGAAAATATTAAAGCATCAAAGAAATTAAAAAAATGTTGTTTTTTTTCTGAAAATACCCACCTTTAACATACTTACCTTGGACAGGGCAGATGCATCATACTGACAAGCACGTAAGAATGCGCTTGGATCTGCAGTGCTATGACAGGCTTTAAACTTGGGCTCATTCAAGATATTACAATGATCATCTGTGCAATTATTGCACCAATCAGGCAATGGAACATTTTTTTCTTCATACCTGGATACAAAATTTGATTCCTAGTAATTTTAATTCTAAGCTGTTGCAAAATATTTTGCGACTTTGGAAATGTAGCACAGATGGACAGGTGGTGTGTTTATCAAGGTTAATTTGTGTGGAAATGTGTATGGTAGGGTATTTGGAAATGTGGCAAAAAATGGACAGGTTGTGTGCTTATTAAGGTTGATTTGTGTGGAAATATGTGTGGTAGGGACTTTGGAAATGTGGCAAAAGTGGACAGGTGGTGTGCTTATCAAGGTTGATTTGTGTATCCAAATAAAGACGTGTTTGTTTAACAAATTACAACTTACATCTTTTCTTCACAAGTCCAACAAGCTGGATTATTTTCCATGTCACATCGTTGACATGCTTTTTCGGGTATATCAAGCTCCCAATCATATCCGAATTCATTTGTATTGCTGATATAAGTTCCATTTTTGCCTTCATAGTCATCCAATTGGTTGTTTGTACAAGTACCTGTTCAATGGGAAATAGTGTAAGTTACTTGATGTAATGCATCTCTATGAACGATTTTAATGTTGGTCAGAAAGTTGAACAACAGCCGCAAGATCATAGTTGCTGTAAGAAGATACCAATAAATATTGCTAGTAATTTAAAAAATGTATAACATGCATGGAAAAGTCCAGTTTCAACCCTTTGGTCGTAAAAATGCATAGGGCTAATAAGACAATGAGTAATCTCTTCAACAATTTTACTTTACTTCTTTGGATAAATGTTATTCTAAATAGATTCAGAAACTCACCACACAGGCCTACAGTTCTGTTAAACAATTGTGTGGGGGGTACTTTAATAAACACAGCAGGAAAGTGTATCATTAAGAATTTCAACCACAATCCAATCTCTGGTATTGTGACTACAACGGAGAGAGGGTTCGATTGGACATTCAAACCATTATTTGACCATGGCAAACTGGTTAAAGTGGTTCCGTTTATTTTTACCTGAGGATGGTATAAGGGTTAAACTCCAACATAGTACAAAGCAGTAGCTATCTATCTCTATTTGTGAAAATAAAAAATTTAGAAGATTATATAAATATCTTATGTAGAATAAACATTTTTCTTATGTAACATTTTCCCTGGATTAATACTTCGTTGACTGGTATCCACAATATTACTGATTACTAGCCATGTAATGGGTAACATCATTTAACATGCTGACGCTTTATGCTAAACAGACTAAATTTCTGGCAAACACAGTGGAATAGCATACACAAGTTTATATTCGGAATCAGAAAATGTGGAGAGTTTTGAGACAGGTATTCGCTGGACCAGCATGTATTAATATTTATGCAACCTAACCAACATTTTGTACATCAAATGGCCATTGTAAGCATCTGGTTTGTAATTTTACTTTACTCCTTATCTAGCTTGCACATTACTCAACAACAAAAATAAAACTTACAGATTGCGCATAGTTGGAACCTGGCAAGTTATTTATCTCTACAACTGTGCCGTCCCATTGTACAAATATCGTCTTCAAACACGTGCCCAGAAAGTCATCGTTTCGTACACAAGCATAATTGTCACTAAATTTTTAAGTGAAAATAATTAATAAAGCTTATTGGGTTTAGTTCAGTCCCTACACAAGTTTTAAACAAAACCCATTCAGAAATAAAAAAGTTTTTACCTCTTTTACGAAAGGTTTAACACTAGAAAATATGGGTAATATAGAGCAATAATGCTACTTACGTGTATGTTTTTTTAAGTGCAGTAAACAAATAATTTAATTTCTCTCGCAACAAAAAACTGTACATTTCCTACCAATTAATTTCTTTGTATACTGTGCCTTAACAAATAAACAATTTATCCATTGCATTGCAATATAATTATGATGGATAATATCTGTGTTGCAAAATTACATCCTGGCTTTATGGGTTGTCTCTATAGAATTATTTCATTGAAATGTACAAAGAAGAATAAACAAATAAAATGCTTCAATTGCATAGAATCACTAGGAAGAATATCGAACACATACACCACCTGTAGATATGAAGCTTGTCTGATTCCCTGTACTTAACCAATGTATAGTGGCATTCACCCATGAAGGTGTATTGACTTCCATCAAATGTTAGGTAATGTGGGTCACCAAAGACAGTGCAGAAACCTAGGAAGGTTAAGAGATATTTCATACATCTGGCACCTTAATAGCAATGTCTCATTTATATTTTTTCTCATTGGTGAGATCGCACTTTTATTCAATGCAATTGATCCGTTTACAAGGATAAATATTCAAATCACAATTAATTCATATATCATTTTTCAAATATGTGTCATAAGATTGCATCAGTTGTGTTAGTGGAGCTATGGTTAAGTATCAATTATGATGTAGACAATGTTTAAGTTTAACACTTTAATAAGAATTAGTGCAATATTAATAAGTACATAACTAAGGACAAAACAGACTAGCTGGTGACTGTTTTCGAGCTGACCACCTTTCGAATGATGAGCTAACTGACTGATTTATTTCACTTTAAATTGGGCACTACTAAAAAAACAGTTTCTTACATGGGCATACATAATGTGAACAGCATTCATTGTCTTGGTTTGGAACTGATATCAAAGGAAGGTGATTGGCACAAGTGGGTCTTCTGACCGATGGGCAGGAATGTGCGTTGATATCTGTCACTTGGCATGAGTCATCAGCACAACTACACAGTTTGCGCAGGCACTTGTTATATGGATGTTGCCATGTATCTCCTTTCTGTAAAAATATAGGTGGTTTGGAGTGGAATAGTCCGCTAATTAGCTTAGTGGATTAGTGCATCGCGTATTAATCGAAGGGTTGCAGGTTCAAAATTGGTTACTAGCTAGTTGATTGTTTCTTGGAGAAAACTCCTAGTAGAAATCGTCTAAATCAAGTAGAATAATGGGTTGTACAAAAACTGTATTAATCTCTAAATCATATACAACACTACAATAACTCTGGTAACCTATAAATGGAGTAATCTGACAATTTTCCAAGTGATAACATTCCTTGCATTATCCTATCCGCTGGGATTCTGATAATCAACACAACATTAGTGAAGGCACTGCATGTAGTGCTCATTTTTTTGTATGATGTAATATTTTTATGAAATAGCCCAAACACTGCAAACTAACCTTGTATGGAACTCCTCTATCGTAGCACAAGGGGGTGCATTTTGTGACGTTGCAACATTTATCAGAGCGCGTGGGATCTGGTTCAAGTGTGGATGGGGATGTACAAACAGGGTCGGCTGGGCACATGCTTGCATTACACTCACACCTAAAATAACAATCTTGATGATCTGATAAAATTAGTTTGGGCAGCCAAGACTGGCTATATCTGTATTAAATAAGTAATTTTAATTTAAACATGTTTTAAAAAACATTTGTTTTGCCTGTCTTTTCGTCTTGGTGATGTTTTTTTACATAAGGTCCCTTTAAGTGTTTTATCACGAAAACAAAAAATTATTTTTAATACAAAGTAAGAGATAAGTAGGTTTCAGGGCTAAACGTCTATAAATGACTGATAATTTTCTTGATAAATTAATATGACAAAATTAATGTTAAATTGCTTATCAAAATAATTGTATTAGTGTTCCTAATCATCCGTACTATGAACCAAATACCAACCATAAAAAAAATAAAAACTGAAGAAAAAAAATATGAAGTTACACCAAATATACAACGCATTCCAATAGCTATGGCAAAGACTATGTGTACAAGGTAATCCAATGAATACAGAGAATACAAAATATTTCCTATCTTACAACCATTCTATCCTATCAATCAAAACATGGACCTGTATCGCGTACAGCAAACATCGCTCTCATCTTTTTTGAGGGTTTCATATGGCCCACAGCTGGACACCTGTGTTGTACATTCAGCGGTCAAGTTCATATCCACCACAGCATATGGACAACTATGAACTTTATCGGGGGGGTGACAGAACTGAAATAAAATGGTGGTTTGGATTTCAAAGCTTAATAAAATGATGTTATGCTATCTATGTTTATCCCTGTTAATGGGAAAACCAGAGGGGTCAGATTGGGCAATCTTTATATTGCCTCGTGCCCACCGTCAAGTTACCAGACCTATTGCAGTGTGTTACGTATGATTCAGATGTTTCTTTAATTTGGTAGAACCCATTAAAGTAGTAACATTCGCGACTTCAAGTTTTTTTAAATTGTTTAAGTAAGCCATTATAGTAGTTTTTCTACAGTTGAGTAATTAGTTGTCTGTTATTTATTGTCAGATGTTGTTTTATTTTATGAAATTTTTATGAAAGTGTCGTTTAAACTATTGTTCTTTTCATATAAAACTGGAATTCGTTTATATACAACAATCGCTAATTTATTGGTTGATCGCTACGTATAAAACGTCATCATTGCTCAACGTGTTACCAACCAGCCGCACATGGAGTTCGTAAGTTTGCTCACGAACTTTAAAACTTAGAGGGAACAATGTCCCCAGGTAACATAAAGAAGACTTGATAAAGGATTCATCAGAACACCATATGTCAAGTTACAGGAGCAATTAAAATGCTTGAGTATTTTATTCAATCGATTTAAGTCCACTAGATTATGGTAACGGCCATAAACTTTCTTGCCCGTGGGTATAGCCGTAAGATACGAGTAAATGGTAAAACTGAATCAGAAATGTACAACTAAGAGACCTAATATGGGATCAGAAATGAAGGTAAAATGCATGCAAATACAAATATATGTAGGCATAAAATGCATGTTTAGGGAACAGGAATGTAGTCATGTTGGAAGACTAGAAATATAGATACTAAATGTATGTTAAAAGACTAGAAATGTAGCAATAATAAGACTGTAAGAAGACCTGAAATGTGCACCTAGGTTAACCACACAACCAGATAATTTAGTTAGGGGTCGCTTAAATCTGTATCTTTTAGAATTTGTCTATAAAACTTGATACAAGAAGAAACAACATACAAACCTTATGAACACAGAGGTCGTTTTGGTCAGACCAAAGATCCCCAACATAGAATACTGAGCCTTCCTCTTCGCATTTATCGCAAACACAACCTTGCTCCGGACAGCAACTACCGTTGTTCAATAAATACTGTAAATATAGAAATAATATAAAATATATCGGATAGGCATAAAATAAATTGATTCTGTACATTAAAAATGCAAATGATTTAACTAATTTTCGTTAAAAAAGTATCCATTAAAATAAGGGTACAAATCTATATACTGTAAAACCTCTATTTAATCGCCACGGTGCTTTATTTTTTAAAATTTTAATGTGGTATTCTAATGTTCAATAAGAGGGTGTCACTGGTAAAAAAATTATGTAGGAAAC
>CH003268.1:116901-128330 GCA_000149265.1 Ciona savignyi
GGCCAAGGTGATGAATTCAATATAAGCACAATCGATTACAAACACTTAAACAAGTTGTATGATAACTACAAGACTGATGTGTTAAAGGTATGATGTGGAATGGTAATGACATAAAGTGATGACGGTATCCTTAAAATTAAGACTAGGACTTTTTGTAAAATATTAAGGTTTCGTGATTTTTTTAAATATTTAGCAACTTTTAATGCAATTCTGAGGCTAAATGTAGGTTTAGTGACAGAAGTAAGGTTTATCGAGAGGATTTTTTTCCATAACTGGTTCCGTTTAGTATTTTGTCGAACAGTAGATATCGATCCAACCACTCATAAATTGGTTGTTTCCTTTGACACGACACTTAAGCGGACATTGCAACAACCCGCTGAATTAATGGGTTGAACTAAAGCATTAGAACATCACAATTATATACAACACAGTCCAGTAGCTTCAGTAACCCGACAATGGGCACCAGGTAATCTGACGATTACTCATGTGTTAACCCCATTGTGTTTTTCAATTCAAGTAAATAAACATAAACTTAGTAAACTCATTCATTAGCAGATAATGCCCAGTGGAGTAATAGTTTAGGTAAAATAATGTAACGTCTTAACCATACACAACACAATGCAATAGCTCCGGTAACACTTCAGTGGGCGCAACATAATTAGTCTGTTGATTACCAGTGGCATGACCTACATTGATATTTTTTGTTTTAAACAGATCGGTTTGCCGCGCAATAAACGGATGTCAGCGATTGACCAAGTTATTTACAGATGTTCCAAACTTTTATTGCAGTACAGGTGAGTGGGAATAGTGGTGTGCTTATCAAGGTAGATATGTGTGGGAATGTGTATGGTAGGGACTTGGAAATGTGGCATAGATGGACAGGTGGTGTGCTTATCAAGGTTGATTTGTGTGGAAATGTGTATGGTAGGGACTTTGGAAATGTGGCACAGATGGACAGGTAGTGTGCTTATCAAGGTTGATTTGTATGGAAATGTGTATGGTAGGGAGAGGGACTTTGGAAATGTGGCACAGATGGACAGAAGGTGTGCTTATCAAGGCTTATTTGTGTAGAAATATGCATGGTAGGGAGTTTGGAAATGTGGCACAGATGGACAGGTGGTATGTTTATTAAGGTTGATTTGTGTGGAAATTTGTTTGGTGGGGACTTTGGAAATGTGGCATAGATGGACAGGTGGTGTGCTTATCAAGGTTGGTTTGTGTGGAAATGTGTATCGATAGGCCTATTGGAAATGTGGCACAGATGGACAGGTGGTGTGCTTATCAAGGTTGGTTTGTGTGGAAATGTGTATCATAGGCAGTTTGGAAATGTGGCACAGATGGACAGGTGGTGTGCTTATCAAGGTTGATTTGTGTGGAAATGTGTATGGTAGGGACTTTGGAAATGTGGCACAGATGGACAGGTGGTGTGCTTATCAAGGTTGATTTGTGTGGAAATGTGTATCGTAGGGTCTTTGTAAATGTGGCACAGATGGACAGGTGGTACGCTTATCAAGGTTGATTTGTGGGGAAATGTGTATCATAGGCCATTGGAAATGTGGCACAGATGGACATGTGGTGTGCTTATCAAAGTTGTTTTGTGTGGAAATGTGTATGGTAGGGACTTTGGAAATGTGGCACAGATGGACAGGTGGTGTGCTTATCAAGGTTGATTTGTGTGGAAATGTGTATGGTAGTGACTTTGGAAATGTGGCACAGATGGACAAGTGGTGTGCTTATCAAGTTTGATTTGTAGGGGAATGTGTATGGTAAGGAATTTTGCAATGTTGCACAGATGGAAAGGTGGTGTGCTTTCGATAATAAATTGGGTTTACTTGTTAATCCACAACGCCGGGTGACTAAAACAGAGTATTGGCGGTAAAACTGACGTCAAAAAAACAACAAGGAAACTCACGACAATTATCTGCGTTTCTCCACAGCACCTCGACCCCAGCCTCGCCACATGCGAATGCGTAATGGGACACGGCGGTGCAATAACATTCGCAATCACCTCCCGTGTCACATGAACAAGACTCTGCCACACACTCCCTGTAGTAGCTATCAGCGCTGATCTGGAAGGAGATTGATTTATTACCTTGTGGCCACAGTCGAGTTGCTGGGTTGTTACAGTGTGTGGGTATTCAGACATTACTTTCAATTTGGATGACACATTAGATATCTCTGGGTTGGAGTAATGTAAAGTGGCTTGCTTAGGTACACAGTAATACACCTTATGCCCACAGTCGAGTTGCTGAAATTACTACAGATCGGGTTCAAATTATATCCTTGCAGGGAAAGTCAGATTTTATCTATCATTTACTTAAGAGATAAGCGACCCATAACACAGAAGTTGCAGTTATTACGAATTATTAAAAAGGAATGGTGCAATAAGTGCAGCTAGCTTTACAGTTAAGCTGCCTCGTGAAATCAACTTTAGTTAAAAAACCCACCGTAGCCCTACATGCTTCGAAAACCTTTCCCTTCATAATCCCGCATTTCTTTTGTGCCCATGACAGTTTGTTACCGCACGAGTCAGTTGTATTTTTCTCCACCATATCAGCACACATCGGCAACACTTTCCAGCCGTTTCCGAACTTAATATCACTTGAAGCTGCGTCGCCGACTTGGGTGCGTTTGTCGTTTACCATGTCTCCGTCCATGTTTCCACATAAACCACATGTGGTTTTGCCCTGGCAACACAGGTTTAAATTTCTTGCAGTTTTGGCAACACTGGAAATGGGTAGGGACTTTGGAAATGTGGCACAGATGGACAGGTGGTGTGCTTATCAAGGTTGATTTGTGTGGAAATGTGTATGGTAGGGACTTTGGAAATGTGACACAGATGGACAGGTGGTGTGCTTATCAAGGTTGATTTGTGTGGAAATGTGTATGGTAGGGACTTTGGAAATGTGGCACAGATGGACAGGTGGTGTGCTTATCAAGGTTGATTTGTGTGGAAATGTGTATGGTAGGGACTTTGGAAATGTGACACAGATGGTCAGGTGGTGTGCTTATCAAGGTTGATTTGTGTGGAAATGTGTATGGTAAAAAAATTATATAAAAGTGGCCAGGCGATAACAGAAGTCAAAAAATAATTATAGAAACAAAATTACCTTTCTAGTTTCGAAGAATCTCACATAAACCCTTGTACTTCCATCCCATATAATATCTACATCATGAGTAGTGATTATGACATAAGAACCGCGATGAACAAGATTATATTGAAACTGGTAATAGTTTTTTCTGTAGTCTAATCGAGTAACACTTGGTTGTTGGCCCTTCTCCAGCTTGAATTTCCACATCTGAGGTGAAAATAAACACTTAGATGAATATCATTAATAGGGGTGGCAATGAAAGTTCCAAGTTTATAAGACAACCCTTCCAAATAACACCACCCTCTACCATTCTGCAGAGACTTACGATAACCTATTGGAGAATAGATATGGAATTAAAAAGCTGTTGTGATTTTTGTTCTACATGCATGATTTAAAGTTTAAGATTACAGAGTTTGAATATGGAACCTAACGGTATCAGTGGTTCCTGTCAAAATCGCCTCACCCCCAAAATGGCTGTGACGGATGTGGCACACATTGCTGTATTAGAGCCGGGACAATCGTGGCTTTTGACTGTGATTCTGTAGGAGAAGTCCTCGTTTGCAGTTCCAGAGCAAGCATCGGTTGCAAGGATGTATTCGCACGATCCTTTGAACGTGGTGTGCAGTCCGTCAAATGAGGTATAATAGGCTCCACCCACCACACTGCACTGGGAGTAACACCGATCACGAGATATCACCTGCCAACCAGTTGCCGTGCATTCCCTGGAAATATGTTTTTTATCGATTTAGCGGTCGAGTTAGTAAAGTGTTTTATTCCCTATTCAGCTGAATAGTTTGGGGGTTAGTGCGTCGCATTTCAGATAAAGGATTGCAAATTTGAATCTGGTCGCTAGCTAGTTGGCTGTGTTCTTGTGCAAGGCACTTAGCAGATATTGCCTGAACCTAGTAGATTAGAGGGTTCTACCAAAATTTAAGAAACATCTAAATCATACGCAACACATTGTAACAGCTCCAGTAACTCAATGGTAGGTGCCATGTAATCTGACGAGTGATAACAAACTATACGATTTCCCCCCCTTTTAAAGGTTAAAATCATGATTATTCCCTCTTGAACACTTTTTTGAAATTAGTAGATGGTTACCGGCCAAAGTAAAGTGTTTAAAAATTGGATCTTCACCATGGCCACCACACAGGTGCTTTGCTGGTCAAGTGACATAATGGTCATTGCCTAGATCCGGTTTCACAGATCAAATACTCAACAGACTAGGTTAGCTGCAGCAATTTAGACTTTAAATGGGAAACACAATGGGCACTATCACACCAGCAATCATTAGAACACCTTGCGACCACCGTCAGGCTATCGGAGATATTACTGCATGTCGTGTATGATTAAGACATTTATTCAGTTTTTGTTAAACCCTTAATTGCCTAGGGGCAGGGTTTGTTAATATTAATCACCTGATGCCACGTGGTCAGATCATAACCCTGTTAAAAACACTATTGTGGATAATTACCCCCATTACCTCTGCTGTTGTAACCAATGTTGTAAACCCCCGGTTATAAACATGAGTAATTATATGTATCTTACATGACTTCGCAGCCAGATTTTGTGGTGTTGCCAACTTGGTACATTTTGCCCTGAAATTCGCATGGACAAGTGGAGGGCTCAATACATTTTCCTTTGTGTAACACATAGCCATTTTGGCAAATACAACCTGAAAAATGGGGTATGAGAGGTTATGCTAAGATAACTAGGTGGTGTGCTTAAGTTGGTATGTGTGGAAATGTGTATGGTAAGGACTTTGGAAATGTGGCATAGATGGACAGGTGGTGTGCTTATCAAGGTTGATTTGTGTGGAAATGTGTACGGTAGGGACTTTGGAAATATGGCACAGATGGACAGGTGGTGTGCTTATCAAGGTTGATTTGTGTGGAAATGTGTACGGTAGGGACTTTGGAAATATGGCACAGATGGACAGGTGGTGTGCTTATCAAGGTTGATTTGTGTGGAAATGTGTATGGTAGGGACTTTGGAAATATGGCACAGATGGACAGGTGGTGTGCTTATCAAGGTTGATTTGTGTGGAAATGTGTATGGTAGGGACTTAGAAATGTGGCACAGATGGACAGGTGGTGTGCTTATCAACGTTAATTTGTGAGGAAATGTGGTCGGGACTTGTAGAAAAAAGTGAAGTTAAAAAGAAACTACAGAGGGTAGCACATGAACCGTCCACCCTCTACTCACCAGACTGGCAACTGAGACTTTGACAAGTTGTTGATTCGTTTCTGTTCAGGCAGGTCAACGCACATTCAGCCCCCACCTCTCCCGCAGATAAAGTCGAACATTTAATCAACTTCATGTTAGATGGACACGCCAGCTGCGATTCATCTTCTCCTGTGATGTCATAATGGTGCAATTGTTGAAAATTTAGATATAATTAAAACAATCAAAAATTTTTTTTTAATTGAATGAACTTTTTTACGGCATAATTAACATCAAGACACACCAGCAGCTGTTTATTTTCTCTTATGATGTCATAAGGATGCAAATGTACACATATTTGCCTTAAATTTTAATTTAGCATGTTTTAAGTATATTAATAAGTATATGTTTAGTTTAGTTTGGTTAAGTTTTTTGCTACTTTATTAATTTAAAGAAGAAGTTATTTTAAAAGGAGGCGAGATAAAATGGTAAAACTACGGTAGTCAAAACACTCCAGTAAATACACCTTGTATAAGGGAGGGAAGTAACAAGGCTGTTAAACCTTACATTAAGCAAAAAATTGGGGCCGTACTTTTTAAGCGTGTTTAAAATGCTGCATTTTTAAGAAAAAAAGGGAATTAAATTTCTGCCTAAAAATAAAGTTTAGTGTAATGTTCAATACGTTTTAATAAATATATTGTTGTAAAAGAAAAATAGAAATTTTTTGTTTTTTGTTAAATTGATTTTTTTATTATGTAATAAGTTACCAGCATCATTTTATATTCATTGTCTGTCTTGCCTACAACTGACTAGTCAGATGCTGGTTATTTAAGAAACATGAAAAATATGGTTATTTCGACTATTTGTACCAATCGTTTGAAACATAAAAGATAGGAAGATAGGATATTCATGTTTTATCCCCGTGAATTGGGTTAACACACGGGCAATCGTCAGATCACCTCGCGTTCCCCTGTTGGGTTGTGTGTTGTGTATGATACTCACATTCCTTCAATTTGGTAGAACCCAATAATAGATTTACTAAGTTGCTTTAATAGTATTTACTAAGATGTTTTATTTAAATTTCATATTAAAAACTGCTGTTATTTTTACAAACTTATTGCAAATACATTGGAACGAACCCAACCAATACCTATTCTAAGTATTTGTTACTTGCTTAATATGCTTTATATTTCATTTGTCAGAAAACAGTAAAATATTTGAACAATATTTTTCCCAAAAAAAAGCTATAAAAAGATTTGGAAAGTTTGGGTGAAATGTTTGGATTCGGTTGAAATGAATTTTCGTTCGGCCAATTTGACTCAAAAAGACTTATTTCTACGAACTGTGCGTCAGAAAACGTGAAAAAAAAATTCGAAGCTGAAAAAACAACCAAATACCATTGTGATGTAATAGCGCGTGGCATAACTTAATGCTTTATGAGGTCATAATTCAGACAAACAAAAAACAATAATAGTTATTAAAAGTTGTTAAAAACAATATAATATTACAAAATAAGGACTTAGCAGTGTTTAAAGTAAATATACCAACCTTTGTTACAGTTAACAGCATTTTTTTTAGATTTAGCTTAATAAAATCTATAATATTATAAGGGGTCACATATAAGATTATAATGTCAAAATACAGAGGTAGCAGTATATGAAAAGTTGTTTGTGCAATTTCAGCGCAAAATTAAACCAGACTCCCTTTTTCCCAAAAACTTTGAATGGGGAAAACCACTTTTCAATTAAGCGTGGCATACCTTAACGCTGTGTGATGTCACGAGCAAGCGTGCGTCAGAAACTTTGCACAAAATATTGCGCAGGTTTAAGCGCGAAAGCCCCTGCATTAGCACTGAAAGTTCACGTTTATGTTTAAAAAACAGAAATTTTTCGCTTGAGAGAATTGAAGGAATTTTGAGTCAAAGTGAGTAAATGAATACTGGCTTTGCACATATAGTTGCATTGAATTTAAATTTTTCAATTTTAAGCGCGTCCCTTCAAATATTGCACCTTTAGAAGTAAATAAAACTGGCGCCTTAAATAATTTAATTCAATATAATTTCCGATTTGTTTTAATTAATTTATGTCTTAAATAAAGATACAATGTTTTGATAACTCTTCTATTTTGGTGATAAAAGGAGATTTTAAAACGCAGAAGAATATTTTAAAATCTATACATGTCTGATAACAATTCTAAAGTCAATTGTTCTAATGTTTCAATACAAATTTTTTTATTGAAAAAAATTAAAGTTTAAAAAAATTCAATTTTTTTACGTTTTCTGCCATTTTATTATTAATGTTTACAGTAACCATTTTTTCTTTGTTTAAACTTATGGATTAATAAATAAATTATTGCCATCAAAAAAATAATCAGAACGTGTGTGTTTTTTTGTACAAACTGAAAAACAAATGTGAAAAATGAACTTAAAAAATTGCTTAGTTGTTCCAATCCACAAAATCGCTATTTTTAGAATCCTGAGAAAAAGTTTTTTATGGTTACGTCGGTTTAGACTGCCGGTGGATAATGTTACAAAGTCGTACGTGAGGCATATTGCAGCATTGCGTGTTTGGGCGCTTCGCGTAATTACAACCGTCTCACCACATAACGTAGGAAACGTGGGGTTGCCTGGCAACAGGAAATTGACGGGGCTGTTCTCACAGAAATCAAATATGAACGGCCATAGAGATCCCAGACACCATGAAAATACATGAACGTCTAATTGAACGTCAAAAGAAAGAAATAAACGTGAACATTGTGATTTTGCGAAACGCTTTGCACGTTAATAACAGCCGGATTTAATTACTTTTAAGCGGATCACATAAATATCTTACAAAACCGCGTCTTCGCGCTTGAATGGGCATGATTTAGTTTGCACTTAGCAACAGACGCTCGAAGCATTGTGAGAAAACAAAGGGGTTTATCATTCGAAAACCACATCCCACGGATAATTAGATAACAAAAGTATTTGCGTCATCAATATAGAGGAAAGAAACTTACTGAATTAATCAGTCTTTCCCAAAAAAAAACAAAAATCTGCAACATTTTGTGTTTTTGCGTTATTTAATTTAATGGACATTATACTAAATTTTGTGAATGTTTTTTTAGAATTTAATAAACAATTAAACTTAATTAAAATCACTCAAAAAATCTTTTTTTAATTACTAAATAAAATTAATATATTTTAATACTACTGAAAAAAATTAAATCTATTTAAAAATTATGGAAAAAAGTCAAGATAAAAAACTAACTTAAAAAAAAAGTTAATTCACAAAAAATTGGCTTGAAAAAACCTATTTAATCAATCATTTTCTAGCACAGGCGTAATGTAGGTTGGATTACAAGCTTTGCTATTATCTTAAGCTTATAAGCTTCGGTGTCAAGATAATCAATCAATAAATAGAAGATGGTCTCACCTGCTTGACGGTTGCAACTTACAACCCCATCCACACAGTAGCTGTGGATGAATAACAGTTTAAATCTATTTGGGGTAGATTATTGATTAAAGTTTAACAGGTTTGATAAAAACATCACAAAAAACACTTAACACACAAATCAACTATAATAAGTACACCACCTGTTCATCTGTGCCACATTTTCTAAGTCCCTATCATACACATTTCCACACAAATCAACCTTGATAAGCACACCACCTGTCCATCTGTGCCACTTTTCCAAAGTCCCTACCATACACATTTCCACACAAATAAACCTTGATACGCACACCACCTGTTCATCTGGTGCACACATTCTAGCACCTTAATTACTACAAAGACAACAATAAAACAGTCTTACCAGGGAATTTTATTTTGATGCACGATATGTCCTGGTTTGATCCATGAGTTTTGGTAGTAGCAGGGACATTCTCTTTTCTTCACACAGGTATTGTCATTTGATAAGTACATGTCTGGATATAGAAGTGTATTATTATGCATTATATAGTTTTTGTGTCGCAGGTCTACGCACTTAACACAAGTTGTATAAGCTCAGTGAATTGACTGCCAATGTACACAATACGCTGGAATAGCCCCGGAAACTTGACTATAAGCATAAGGGACCAGCCAGTGATAAACAAACAGGTCATATCTTAATGTACCGCTAGATATCTAACTGGAGCACAAATGTTGGCATTATTTTCAATTTACTTAGAAGATTAATCAAGATTTATTATTTTAACTTTAATCCGGATTAATTCTTGAGACATTTAATCAGGATTTAGAGAAGAAATGTTTACAGCTAGTAAAAGAGAACCGGTAACTTGTATTTACACGGTGGGAAATTGAGGTGTGTTTAACATATACCTTCGTCATTACAAGAATAGAATGTAGTTCAATACGTAAAAATTTGTTTTAGTTTCTAACGAGATTTGTATTTTACAGTCGAGTTGCTAAAAATGTTAACCGAAGGTTGTAGCCTCCACTTAAAATGAGAAAATGAAAATTCCCTCGTAGATTTTAAAGATGAACAGGCACGGTTGACTAACCACACGCCACTAATGACCCCAATCAAAATATCATTTTCAAGATTCCTAAACTGTCTTCAAAATTGTTAACTTAAAAATTGATAATATTTACATAGTGAGGTATGTGGAAAATAAAAGAAATAAAAGACTTAATATTGTGATCACATTTAAAATATAAACAGGAGACTAAACCTTGTTATAACATGCTATGTTCAAGTTTTATTCTGTATCAAAGAATTATTTTAACACCTTTTTTCTGTTTTATTATGAACTAAAGCTTACAGTGTGGAACCTTTTTTACTCTGGTAGGAACAATGTTCTAAAGTTTTTAACCCAACAAATTTTAAACCCAGTTGTTTAACCCAACAAATTTTAAACCCAGTTGTTTAGACCCACAAATTTTGAACTCAGTTGTTTAACCGCACAGATTTTGAACACTTTTAACCCACAAATTTTGCGCCCATTTTTTAATGCTCTAAATTTTGCAAGTTTTTTACTCACCCCCCAAAAAAATTTTTGCCAACATTTTTGACCCGCTTTTAACTTCCCAAAACCCCCCCAATTTCACACCCACCTAAAGGGCAATTGCAGCCCTCCACTTTATCGAGTGGCGAGCACGATTCCATTTCCATGAGTGAACGACAACTTCGACCACACGAGGTGCCACTGACCTGGTATGTCTTCTTTCCAGTACACTGTATTCCTATGAAAAATATGGTGTTTTTATTGAATATATGGTGTTTCTATTAAATATATGGTGTTTCTATTAAATAAATGGTAATTTTCTTAAAATTATGGTGATTTTATTAAAATTATGCTGTTTTAAAGGAGTATATGGTGTTTCATGCAAAATAAAAACAATCTAGTTCCATTTTAATTTTTGGCCGAGAAATTTTTTCGAACTCACCACACGATGTCCCGCCTCTCCAGTCGACTTTAAAGCCATTAGTAAGGCACTCATGCGCGTAGAAGGCTATGGCGTCGCAGAAACACTTAGAACCCCGTTCGCAAGAGCACACGTCCGTCTTACATGCCTGGTGGTATAATGTGTGGTCCACGGCTTCCCGGCAGGCTTTGAACGCTGGCTCCAATATGATGTTGCATTCAGTGACACTCGCTTGTTCTGTGGGTAACAAATGAGTTAAATTGTCACCATAGTAACATGTGAGTTTAACCCCTGATGGGTCTACCGGGTATATATTTTTTTTAAAGAAAAAATTTAAAAATTCCTGCCACAAAGTATCAAGGTTAAGAGCACGACCGTATTAACAGAAGGTTTGATACCAAGGCTAATGACTGTGTGATTGTGTCCTTAGACTAGCAACAACAATTTAATGCTTGATCAAGTATATTTTAAAGGATCATTCAAAATCGACCAAAAAGAGTGCATTGCAAAAGCACAAACAGCTTAACTGTAGGACAGTGGTATTATAATTAGTTATGTAATTATTAAACATCTAAAAGTTATGAAAGGGAGTCACGTTAAATAATTCATCTCTAGCACCCATAGCTATGCACAGTATTGTCCCATGGGCAAGTTAGTTACATTGCTCCAAAAAGATATGAAAGTTGCAACTACAACTATTTTTACAGGATCGACCTAATCATATTTCCAGGGACAAAAGGTTATTCAATAAAAGCATTACGCGCTATTGGACTTAGTGATCTAACAATTCCCTATATCGCTTAACATTTAGAGGAATGGCCCCGTGTGA
>CH003268.1:132141-154571 GCA_000149265.1 Ciona savignyi
GATGCAGAATGACTTAGGGGTAAAAATGCTTTCAATAAAAACATTGCATCATACTATATGAGCTACTGTGACCCGACTTTAACAGTTGTCTACGTCATGGCATATGACATTGGGAAATAATCACTTTCAAAACCTTTCAAACTTATACCTTCTAATATAAAAAAACCTAAAACTTGCAACATACAAACATATTTACGCCTAACATAAAAAATATATAGTTATTAACTAACATACAACATATATAGTTACTAAAATAGAAAACATATAGTTTCTAACAGAGACAATATATTTTTACCTACATAGAAACAGATAGTTACTAACATAGCAAACATATTTCTACTAATTCACATGGAAAATTTATAGTGACTAATATTCAAAACATATTAACGCCAAACATAGAATACATATAAACACAAACACAGAAAACACATTAACGCCTAACACAGAAAACATATTAAGGCTTTATGAGGAAAACATAGTTACGTTCATAGAAAACATATAGTTAGCAACATAGAAAACATATTAATGCTTTACGAGAAAAACATAGTTACTATCATAGAAAACATATAGGTAGCAACATAGAAAACATATTAACCTGCCGCACACTCACACCCAGCTGTGCATTCTCGATCGCAGTAATTCAGGTTCATTGTCTCACAAGTAGATTGACAAGGACTGGCGCACTCTTCATACTGTTGGTTGCCCGGGCATTTTCGGACTGTGTGAAAATAGAAGAACGTTAAATTCAAAGGAAATATAAAGACTGAAGTTTTTGAATGCGAAATACAAATAATTTTGTAGGGTGTCAGCACAATTTATTTTATTTAAGCCTTAAACAAGAAAGGCTACCACTTCTCGCATTTTTAATATTTCTCCTTAAAAATTACAGAGAATAAATAAGAGGATTTCCATGATCGAATGAGCCATAGCTGATGTCTCTACCATTAGGCGTTGCGGAGAAATCGTTTCTTAGATTTGCATCCATTTTTGTGGAATTCAGTATACCATGTTTTTACACCAATTAGCGAAAAAATCGTGAGTTAGTACGCAAAGAGTTAACACCTTGGTGTCTCTATCAACCAAACAAAGCAACTAAATCAATTTTTTTATCTAAATATCTAAAAATCAGTGTATCGCCTGTTATAAGAAGGGTTGCAGATTCGAAACTGGTCAGTAGCTAGGTTGTGTTGGGCAAGGCACAAAGCAGCCTAGCTCAAAATGGTACGAGAAAAAAAAGATTGGGAATCACTGGTCCAAATTAAAGAAACTTACAGCATGACGAAGGGGTTCTCCAACTGCCCGGTTTGGCTCCGATTTTGGCGCATTCCTTGGCGTATTGCGCGACAACAGAGCAATGACAATCGGCACGGAGCTCAGGTTTGCATGCGCAGACGTCGGAAATGCACTGATCGAGGAACGGACTGACGTCAATGCTACGTCGGCACGTCTCAAACGCCGACGATAGAAGAACGTCACAGACTTGTTTCTGTTTCTGTTTCTCCTTGGTCTGTGGGAAAAATGAAAGATACCGAGATGTATGAGACTGATGCCTTTCAAATAAACCCACGTCAGTGATGTCGCAAACAAGCTGTTCCGCTAAATTAGAGAATGGACATCTCTCTCCTTGGAGGTTTCGAATCCAAATGTTGCTGAACCTTAAGGAGTTACCACTGCTCAGTCCTGTATGATGGGGTGGGGTTAAAAGGGGTTTCCCCAATATATGGGTTGCTGAACCCAACGGTATTACTCATATCCGTTCCTATATGGTGGGGTGGGTTAAAAGGGGTTTCCCCAATATATGGGTTGCTCAATCCAACGGTATTACTAGTGTTCGTTCTTATATGGTGGGGTGGGGTTAAAAGGGGTTTCCCCAATATATGGGTTGCTGAATCCAACGGTATTACTAATGTTCGTTCTTATATTATGGGGTGGGGTTAAAAGGGGTTTCCCCAATATATGGGTTGCTGAACCCGACGGTATTACTAATGTCCGTTCCTATATGCTGGGGTGGGGTTAAAAGGGGTTTCCCCAATATATGGGTTGCTGAACCCGACGGTATTACTAATGTCCGTTCCTATATGCTGGGGGGGGGTTAAGAGGGGTTTCCCCAATATATGGGTTGCTGAACCCGACGGTATTACTAATGTTCGTTCCTATATGGTGGGGTGGGGTTAAAAGGGGTTTCTGATGAGGCTTCGAAACCGCAGTTTTTACACATAAGTATCGTGGTTGAGTGATTTTCACCCAGGTTAGACTCATGAAAAGATCCATGAAAACTCATTTCGTACCCACCATTTTCGCTGAAATCATCTTTAGGGTCCCCGTTAAAGTTGCCGCAGAGCCCCGCCATTTTCCCCGCGAACTTCGAGTTGACTTTGAGGCTTAGCGTGAAGCTCACGGTATCAATCTCCACCTTGTGGCCGCCGACCATGACGAAGATGGACCAACCCGATCGGACCACCTCAAACCCAAATTGCATTATGGGTAAAGTCATCCTGGAAAAAATGTATCGGATAACATATTTATTTTATATCCCTGTGAATGGATAAATGCAAGGGTCGTTATTACAAGCGCAATCGGCAGATCACCTTCCGCCAACCATCGGGTTAACGAACCTATTGTCGTGTGTTGTTTATGATTCACACATCTATTTACAGGGATAAACATAAATATCAATATCGCCTGATCAACTTACGGAATGTTGCCGAATATTGTGGTTCCGTCGCGATGGATTGTCACGCTCGTCGACGCATAAAGTACGGTGATGGCTTCAACACAAGAGGGATATGAGCTTTCACAAACTGCTGATCGTCGTATTAAAACCTGTGGAAACAGTCGAATGGATGAATGGTTAACGTGACCAAAACTTATACTGACTTACATACAAAAAAACAGTCTTAGAAGGAACTGGATTGTGGGTTCAAAACTGAGACCGGTAAAAAAAGTTTTCTTAGTTTAAGAGTTTAAAGAACCAGGGATCATGGGTTTGAATCCAGGCATGGGTTGGAGAACCAGGGATCATGGGTTCAAATCCAGGCATGGGTTGGAGAACCAGGGATCATGGGTTTGAATCCAGGCATGGGTTGGAGAACCAGGGATCATGGGTTCAAATCCAGGCATGGGTTGGAGAACCAGGGATCATGGGTTCAAATCCAGGCATGGGTTGGAGAACCAGGGATCATGGGTTTGAATCCAGGCATGGGTTGGAAAACCAGGGATCCTGGGTTCTAATTCAGGCATGGGTTGGAGAACCAGGGATCCTGGGTTCTAATTCAGGCATGGGTTGGAGTCCTTGGAGAACCAGGGATCATGGATTTGAATCCAGGCCAGGGTTAAATAACAAAAATTTAAATACAAGTCCACATTTGGAGAACGAAATACACTGTGTTACAAAACATCGAACCTCTAAAGAATTGTCCTCTGTGCGAGCCATCACATACTGACATCTGCCGTTAAACCAGTAATAATGTCCGTCGAACGTCTTGACTTTGTTCTTGCCGTACATGACGCAAGATGACGACGTCTTACGTGGCGATGTCACAGTGACATTGGTGCCCTCCAGTGACGGGAATAAACCTGGTTGTTTCAGTTTTGTTTGATTTCGCTTGTTTGTTATATTTGGAAGATTATTGTGGTTAGGAAATTATAAAAAAAGAAGGAAAATAGGCAAATTATAGTTGTTAAAATGTGTTATATTTTCACAAATACATTTTAGTTCATTAGTATGGACGGGTCCAGGACCAAGAATTTAGGCCATAAAATGCCTTTAATAATAAATGCTCATTACCCTACCATTTACACACGGAATACCAGTTTAAAAACAGGCATTAATAGCTATTAAAGAATTTAGCACACCACCTGTACATGTGAGCCACAAAGAGAGTGGATGGCTCAGTTAAACAGGTTGAAGAAGGATATAAATTTAACTTACTGTAGCCACATCTGTAAAACCCAGTTGAAGCATCTGCACTGCAGTCGCATGTGTTAAGTCCATTACACACGCCATCGTTGTAGCACCAATTCAAAGAACATTTTGCTGAAAAGCGAGAAATTAGAATAGATGCTGAAAAAGACTGTGGTTCAACTATGTGGGTCAAATGCAGACACTCACAATAAGGCTGGGCTGGTTAGTCTGGCGGTTAAGTGCGTCACCTTTAAATCTAAAGGTTGCAGGTGCGAAACTGGTCGCTAGCTAGACTGTTGCGTCATTGAGCAAGGCACTTTACGGACATTGCTTGAACCCAGCGGATTAATGGGTTCTACCAAATTGAAGGAATGTGTCTATTATATACAACACACTGCAATAGTTCCGGTAACCCGACAGTGGGCGTGAGGTAATCTGACGATTGTTAACCCCCTTGGTTTTTCCCACTCATGACGAGTGTTAACCCCCTTGGTTTTCCCATTCACGGAGATAAACATGAATATCCTATCCTAACCTATGCTAAGGAAAAAATTGTACTTTTCCAAAAATGTGCACAAATGGATGAAATACCATAGTTCAGAGACAATTTTTAGGACATTTTTCATTGCTACAGATTCACTGTTTATCAGCACATGACTTCGGTAACAGAATGATCGTCACGAGATAATTTGACGATTACTGGTAACATAATGCCCCTTGTGTTTTTCCATTCACAGGAATAAATATCCTATGACGTTCATGTTTGCCGTTGTATATAAACGACATGCTCTCAAGGGTGATGAGATCAAAACCAGCTGTCAGCAAGTCGGTTGCGCACACCACTTCACAGAAGTTGTTTGTAACCAAAGCAATCATTGTTTTTAACGTCCGCTTTTAAAATATTTATTTAAACAATTTTAGAGTTTTCATGAAGAAATCGTGGTTTTAATGGATGCAGTATTACCAGACGGTTAAATATGATGATAAATAATAATGAACTCGACAGCGGTCATGATGTAATCTGACAATTGCTGTATCAGCTTTTATTTTTTTCATTTAAAAAAATACATATGACTATCCTTCTAGATTTAAGACTATTAAATATAAAAAAAAAACTATCAATTATCGCATCAATCCAAGACTATCAAATCATGACTATTAATTAAAGATTATCAAATACGAAAACATAAATTAAACTTCACAAACTTACGAATTATTTTAGCTTCGTATGTGATGCTGAAACCATTTCCTGCCATTTGGGGATCGCTGGTAAACTCGACCGTCGCCTTGTTCCCATTGGTTCCCACATTAGACACGATCTGTTGCCCACAATAATTTCCGATGGTCTGGCCATTCGATCGAATAGTCAAGTGGTCGCTAGTGAAAGGCGAAATTAGTTTGACGTTTGGAATAAGATATGTTTTATTTGTAATAGGATAGGATTTTGATGTTTGTCCCTGGGATGCAAAAACGCAAGGGGTTAACATATGGACAATCGTCAGATAACCTCGCGCCCACCATTGGGTTACCAAAGCCATTGCAGTGTTTTGTATATAATTAAAACATTGCTTTAGTTTTA
Source organism: Ciona savignyi (assembly GCA_000149265.1). Taxonomy (NCBI): domain Eukaryota; kingdom Metazoa; phylum Chordata; class Ascidiacea; order Phlebobranchia; family Cionidae; genus Ciona; species Ciona savignyi. The sequence continues at coordinate 137,625 of CH003268.1, forward strand.
AAAGACCCAATTTGTCCATTGGGTTCAGACAATGTCTGCTAAGCCTTGTCCAAGGAGATAACTGACAAGCTACTGACTGGTTTTGATCCTACAACCTTTAGGATGAAAGATGACGCATTATTACACCAAGCTATTCAGCTGGCTCATATACAGGATATACGATAGGATAGAATATTCATGTTTATCCACGTGAATAGGAAAACCAAGGGGGTTAACACACGGGCAATCGTCAGATCACCTCACGTCCACTGTCGGGTTACCGAAGCTATTTTAGTGTGTTGCATATAATAGAAACATTCCTTCAATTAGGTGGAACCCAGTAATGCGCTGGGTTCAGGCAATGTCCGTAAAGTGCCTTGCCCAAGGACACAACCGACTAGCTAGTGATCAGTTTCGCATCTGCAACCTTTCGGTTGAAAGGCAACGCACTTAACCGCCAGACTAACCGGCCGAACAAAATACAGACTGTTAATGTGTGTACAAAAAAAAATTGGAACTTTTTATAGTGGAGCTTATATACAGGTTGCTGTTTTGTAATAGGCAAATAAATTATACCAGCGGTTCCCAAACTTTTTTTGCTGGCGGCGCCTTTTGAAAACTTATTAAACCTTGCGGCTCCCTCAAAAAGCCAAAATTTTCAAACTGCAAGTATTGTTGTGGATTTTATATCCAGCATTTGGATAACCATTCAAACTCTTCAAAACTATTCACCAAAGTGACTAATAGTGAATTAATGCAAAGCAGTTATTTGACAAACCATTATTCGAAAAACAATGCCATGTTAGTTAGCAAATAATGGGAGATAACTAAGGGATGCACAAACTAGAATATCTTGGTATTCTAGAATAGTTATTTCGAATCCAGAATATCGAATCCTATTCTATATTAAAAAGCAAACTCGAGTTAAAGTGGCAAGATCGTCAAAAATTTCTGCTGGCACTGACTACCTCTATGGCCAGTGTGATTACATACTTATAATCATAGGCGGAGACTTCAGTAAAATGTTAACTCGGATAGAACTATGATACTAACGATTTACAAAGCTAAAAGATTAAGCCAGGAGTTTAACTGTTTAATCTAAAAACTTCCCCGCTGAAATATTGCATGGTCGTTAATACGCTGCTCAGCGTCAACAATACGGAAAGAATATACCAAATATTTATGTGTCTGCGAGGGCTGTGCAAGAACCCAGATTTCTATAACGGTTAACTGATCAAAGAAAAAAAAACGTTAACCGTTAACCGATGTTAGCCTACTGTTCTCTCTAGCTAATACTTAGTAATGGGAAGAACATGGGGAAAAACGGGAGTTCGTCAGTAGTCCTGTATTGAATCTAGGTCAACGTAACCCTAGGTCAAACCGCCGATCAAAGCAATAAACACCGCTGGAAAAGCGGCGCTGCGGTTAGACGATTTATGTGATAATTATTGCGCAGCGGAAGCTGGCGCCCATGCTTATAATATCCATTATAATCAACGCTGCTGCAACATGTACAATGGAAATAAAAAGGAACTCCATGCAATTATAGTTTCTTAATGTGCAATGTATATTATTTCGAATCCAAATATTCGAAATAAACGTAATATTTGGATTCGAATCCTACGGGAAAGAAGATTCGATATTCTAGTTTGTGCATCCCTAGAGATAACACCAAACAATGGATTTTTAACAAGTAAAACGAATACTGTATGCTAGTGTATGGGGTTGCACACCAGGCTTAACATCTCCACTTAACGTTCTACTGGTTAAACGCACATATACTGTATTTTTTGTGAGAAAAACAATAAATGCAGCAACTTTCGCGGCGCCCTTGGCAAAGTTTGCGGCTCCCCAGAGCGCCGTGGTGCCCAGTTTAGAAACCGCTGAATTATACGATTAAGTTTATGTTGAACAAAAAAGAGAGCAAAGCAAAAACCTGCATGAAGCGTCGAGTTCAAAGCGATTGAACTTAAACTCGATCCGGTACCCAGTTTCCACAACCACATTCCAAGTACAGTCGTAGTTGTTCGGGTAAGCATTGGGGTAATTGGGTGAGGTTATCACCCCACTTGCTGTAGTTAAATTACCCCCGCACTCTGGAAAGCAAAAATGGTGGTTTAGTAAGTCTGGAAATTTTGTTTTTGGGTGTAAAATTATAATTCTGGATGTAAAAGAAGAATCCTATGCTTCTGGTTCATGGGAACACGACTGTAGTAGCCGGATAATCTGACGATTATCTGTGTATTAATGCACCTTGCATTTTCCCAATCTTAAGGATAAACATAAATGTTAACTACAGTCACCCAAATCATTATACGGCACTCCAAACTTGGTCCTCGCATGCCAGCGCGTCAAACGCTGCACACTTTAAATTAAATTCCTTAATTTCTCGCTTTTCGGTTTTATTAGTTCGTCTTTCAGTTCTACATTCGTTCAGTTGACAGTTATAGTTGGTTTCGGTGCAGTAGTTTGTCTTTCCTATTTTTAATTGCAGTTTTATTTGTAGTAGTGGTGGCTTACTAACTTATATTTATTTTACAGCTGCATACCTCAGTACTTATTATATTAGAAAACCTATCCCCCCCCCAGACTTTTTCCCCATTTCAAAGCCAAATTTTGTTGCCAAATCTTCATTTTTCCAGTTTGCCTTGCCGCCCTCATTTTGTTATTAAATTGTCTTAAGTTGTTAATTGGTTGTTCTAATAAGGGGTTGTTTAGTTATGAATGTGACCGATTGTCGGTTACAATAAATAAAAGCCAAACAAACTAAAAATTAAATTAATCCACTGAAAAAGCAACTGTACAACGCTTAGCATTTTATTTTAAGTAAAAAAAATACTAAGATTTAAAAAATCGTGATGTGCAATTTTAGTGACTTCTTTCTGTTTCTGCTAGTTTCATTATAACGTTAATTTTATTCGGCTAGTATTCACGGAATAAACAAAATATCAACGACTGTTTTAACAAACCGAGTTTTAGCGTTGGGTACCTCTAATTACGACAGGATCGCTTGAAACCCTAAAGCTCCATGCGGCCCAAGCGATCAAAGCTATCCTGTAGTAATTTGAAGTACCGTCAGCATTTACCCGTTGAATTGTTGGTTATTACTTTGACCCGAGTGCGCCGTGTACCCTCCAAGATATCAATTCATTTTGTTTTTTTTCTTATTTTTACTGAATTATACATTGCACTTTTATAAATACAGACGGGTTTATTCTACAACAAAATCCAAAAATAAAACTTTTTAAAAAAATACTGATAAAATGCACATAAAAACGACACAGAAAACTACGGTTAAATCAATTGTTACAGTTTGTTTACATTATATAAATTAGGATTCGTCGCAGGGTATTTCCCTAACTACTGATTATTTAATGATTTTTAATTATGGCCACATAGAAAATTATATTAGACTATTTTAAAATTAAACACCCGCTTTAGACGTGTGAAACTTAGACTTTATTATTTAAAATAGTGTGGCTAAAATATAGGCATTATTTATTTTGGCGTCCGTTTTTTTAAATGGTTTATAGTGGCAAAGCATATTCATTATTACAGCGTAATAGTAAAAGACGAATAGATTTAATCCCGTTTAGTGTAAAATTAGATGGAATTGAATTTTGGTAACTCTTAGTAGTTTCTTATTTGTATCTTATGAGATTATTCTCGGCGATGGCGCCCATGCCCAGCTATACCTATATTAAATTAATTAATTTGGTTAAATAACAACGGTCGTGTGGCCTGGTGACAAGACCTGGCCCGGTAGAAAAATAAGTAAACTCGTTGAAGAAATGCTGTTTTGTGAAATGTTTATTTTCCAGCATCCTATGTAGCCTACATGGCTAAGTTGAGAAACTACTTTTTTTATTTAAACCTCGTTTACAAAGCAATTGCGCAAGTGTTACAACCTGAATCCTTGTAATGGAAAACAACCCAAGACCAGTCAACATAATGGCTTTTATACTTTACAGGGTTTAAAGTTAACGAGCAGGAATTATCAAACAACCGCAAATTTATTGATTCAGTAATTCGCCTGACTCGTATGTAATAAACACAATATAAACATTCTATATATGATAAATTTTATAGCCCATACTGTGTGTGGTTTGAGTCGCAAGGCTTTCCACGGTTTAAACACTTACAATAGACTTGTTATTTATAAAGTAAACCAAAACCTTTCTAAAGCACAGTTGGCCACCATTCGTCCGTAAACGGTGCTTTTTAGATTAACATGGGGCTTAAAGTACTTTAAACTGGGATTTTATGGGACTTTTGTGTAAACTGTTTTACATATTTTGGCCATGTTAGTTCAAAAGCTATTCGACCCAAACGATAGTTATTAAGGCTAGGATATTTATGCTTTATCCCTGTGAATGGGAAAACACCGTTAAGTTTTCGCAAGGGTGATCGTCAGATCACCTCGCGGCCACCGTCGGATTACCGGAGCTATTGCGGTGTGTTGTGTATGATTAAGATGTTAATCCAATGGACTTCCCCCACCCACAAAACTATAGTAAAAATCTTATACGCTTTTTATCATGGCTGTGTTCATTTTATAGAGTTTTAGCTCGAAATATACATAGTTTTATAAAGGTTGATGACGTCGACTAATCTACCACAGAACCGTTTATTTAATCATCAGACAATGGGCTTTGTTACACAGGAAATATGATAGGTGTCGCCCAAGTATAATTCCGGAGCTATTGCAGTGTGCTGTGTATGATTAAGACATTCCTTCAATTTTAAGTCAACCATTAAACCAATAGATTTAAGCGAAATTTGTTAAGTGCCTTGCTCAAGGATACAACCTACTAGCTGGAGAACAGTTTCGACCCTGCAACCTTTTGACTGAAAGGCGACGCACCAATTCACCAAGCTGACCGGTCAGATTTTCGTAATGAGGTTCTACTACTATAGCAAAATTATAAAATATACCATAAAAAATCTAAAAAGCTTCTTAGCTTGGGGATGTTCTAAGTTTAAATGGTGAAATCGAAAGATACGCGTCAACTTTATTGCTTGTTGTAACTTTACAAGATGTCTGTATAATATACGAGCCAACCATTTCGTTTTATTTCTATGTTTGAATACTTGAAGATAAAATATATAAAGCCTATTGTACAGTTTTGTGATGTAATAATATAAAGCAAGGAATGCAGACAGCCTTATAAACTTATTTGGAATATTTTATTAAAGGTCGGCAACCTTTTGCATTTTAAGAGTATTTTTAACTTGTATTTCACAAAATAAAAATTCCTGGAAACCGCAAAACAAATAATATTTTCGCAATAAAAACAACACTGTGTGAGATAAAGACGCGAGTGTTCTTCTGTTTGTTTCACTTATGTATGGGTATTAGACTTATTAAGCAGTAAAATGGTTTATACAATATTGTGTTCTGGCTAAAAATCGGTTTGTTAGAGCATATGTTCACTATACAGAAACAAGCCTAGATTAAACTGGTACTGTTGTGTGTCCGAATGGTTAACGCGAAATATCAACTATGCAAACACGATCTTATTAACGAGCCCATTATATAGGTTCGAATTATCGCACGGTAAAAACAGTGTTGTGTAAGGTAGTAGTCTGTGTGTGTGTGAGTGTGTGTGCACCCCTCCAAATGTGCCTAAACTGTGCACCAAAAGATATTAATTTATTTCGAGCATTATATGTCAAGTTGCTTGTATAATGTGTCACCATTTAACAATCTTTCGATATTTAATTACCTGGACCGTTAAATGTACTATTTTTCGTCGAATATTTGTCACATTTTTGCGGCAAAGAAAGTCAAATAAAATAAATATTTGCTTCATTTTGGTATCAGTGGTCGTTGAAAAGTAAAGTTAAGATGCATATAGTTCATTTTATGGTCAATTTGTAAGAATTTGGCTTGTTAATATTAATTTTGATTGACGTACGTTCTAGAATGACGCGTTTGTGGGAAAATCTGGCAAATAGTCAACGAAACTTAGGCTACGAAATGTACTGTGCGAAAATTAGTCCACGAAAAACTAATCGCAATAACTAACTTACGAGGGTGTTTTATTCGAAAAATAACGATTGTTTAGATCAGTGGTTCTTAAACTTTTTCAGTCGCGCCCCCCTTGAGATTTGTGATTCATGCTCACGCCCCACCTACTCAAAAATCAAATTTACGAAAAATAGAAGGCGAAGCATATAACGATGTGTCGATATAAATAAGACGGCGAAAATTGAAACAGTAATGAATTATAGCCCAGACAAAATTGTTTTTTAAAACTAGGTCACAGATTAATCTATTGGATTAGTGTTAAAATACGAGGCTTGACTGTAATTTAGAGCTGTTTTTCATCAATATGTAAATGCCATGCTCGCGCCCCCCTTCCCCGGCGCGCCCCCCAGTTTAAGAACCACTGGTTTAGATTAAGGCGATTTAAAATAAAAAAAATTAACCGAAGATTTAAACTAAATGTATTTTAATAAATTTTTCACAAACAATTTTTATTCCTTTTCGCCAAAATGTGAGCCCTTCTGCAGCATAGTTCAATCACAATCAACTAATGAGAATATGTTTTTTGTTGTTGATTAAACCCAAAACCCACAATTCAAATTCGACCTTTATCTTATTTTTGGCAACAGAACAGTAGATTAATGTTTCAACTTTTCGAAGTTATTTGCAAATTTCCTCCACTATGCAATACCTTATGGTACACAAGCGCAGTCGAGCAGAAAGTTTGCTTTTTGACTCGTTTTATCGGCTTTTTGTGTTTAATTTATCTGCCGGTTATTGAAGAGGTTAGTCGTTGTGTTATTTTTCAATTTTTCGCAAAGTCGGTTGCTCAAACTATTCGGCCATGCTTACATTTTGTAGAGATACGACTGCTTACAATTTTTACAGGCCCCAAATTGTTTTAATTTTTTAACTGGGCCAAGTTTCGAACCCGTAATATGTATATCAATAACAATAAGAAATCTGCATTTCAATCGGTCGCGTAATCTTTTAACGCGAACCACTCATCCACACAACCGTCCCCACTGATCGAAAAATGCCACCAAAGTCGCACACAGTTCGGTGCCTTAAAACTCTATTTGCACACATTGCTTGAACCCAGTGGCATTTCATAGTTTAAACATAATAGGTTAACTTTTCATGCGTATGAAACCATAAACCTTGCCCAAAATTATATGCGTTTTCCCAAGAATCGGTTAGAATAGTCGTGTTTTATCCGCGTAAACGGGAAATACCGTTATCACAGGGGCAGTCATCAGATTACCGTGGACCGGCACCCATGGTCTGCCGAGCCCTGGGTTTCCTCATATGTTTCTGCTTCATTTAAGCTTCCAGCTCCATATTGGTCCCTGTAGTCGTTGAATTGTATGGAGGGTGACATGCAGTCTATCGGACCCCACACGAATAATTACGAAAGCATGAGCTCTATCCTTTAACCAACCAATCATTTTATTCACAACTAGCAGTCTGTGTAGTTAATAGCCGCGCCATTTGGCATGTGTAGTCGCGCTTTATCTGATATGCCTCGTGATTATATAACGAGGGGTTCGCATTTTTCGAAGGGCACCCAACCGTCTGTACTGCTGTAGGCTAATACGCAGTCATTGGTTGGTTACTTGGGAGTCGGTGTCAGAAACTTATCGCGTGAGCGGATAAGGATTACAGGATACCAGCGAGTTATAGTCAAAGTAGGTGTGTGTGTGTGTGTGTGTGTGTGTTAATTGCAAATGCGAAAAAATTGAGTATGACTGTAATACCAAATCGGCTGCCGAGAAAATTGCCAACGATTTCGTATTAGCACTTACCGATATTGCTGTTAGCGGCCAAGGCTTCACGCTTAAATTGAAACCACAAAAAAATTCCGCTTTTCTGGATAACAGTGAGCTATTATTACGCGGAGAAACTTTCCAACGATTTGTCTTACTCTAGGGTTGTTTGTTAGACCCTTTAAATCTTTCAAGTGACAGACTTAAATGAACACGAAAAAATGATGGTCTGTTTGTTAGTTACCCGCTACCCGCCATTTTAACGGATTGTTTATCATGTTAAGTTGTTAATATTGCAGCGATTTCATCATTTTTTGGTCGATTTTACTCGATATTGAATTTAAATCTATAACTTATTGATAAGTCGACAAGCCTTGGTTACTTTGCAACTAGGGTTGTATTAAGCATACTAATCCAAATACACATTTTGACAGGCGGTTTAATTATTCGAATATTTTGGGTTCCCTTCTAAATAGGTCTATGCGGACGATTTTTTAACGCAACTGATTTATGAGTGACATCGTGTATTCGAACCCTATTGCCAATTAAAAAAATAGAAGAAAAAAATAAAGAACTACAAAAAAATATTAAATGGACAAATTTTTTTTTCAAATTTTTAAGAACTTTTGATTGACTTCGTAGATATGCACTTTACCGTATTTACCAAACACTTAATCCCTGTGCTTGAATGTGTATGAGTCAGTCGCGTTAACCCCCATGCCACATACTCAGAAAACTTGTTTACCCAAACATTTGGCGTTTAGCTCTTCTTTACTTACTAACCTAATTTTCCAAGTATAGCTATTTTTAGACTCTCAAAATAACTGCGTGTGATTTTAAAAAATCCCAATGCTGATTTAAAGGCATCGTGCACACTTGACTAATTCCGGAAGACCGACGGTGGACACGAGGTAATCTAAGGAATGCCCGTGTGATAACGTTCCTTGCGTCTTCCCATTCACGGGGATAAACATAATTATCCGCGTGGACACTTGTTTAGAGCGACCGGTTGATTTTCGTTAATCCCGCTATCGAAATTTTGGGCCGTACAAAAAAAACACAAATTCTCGAAAACAGAACGGAAAATTTCGTGTTTGAATTTATGATTTTATGACGATTTGTTCCGAATCCCCGATTCACTGCTGAATTCACGAGTGTGTTGTATGAATATTTTGAGATCTCGATATTTGATACTAAAGGTTACTGAACCAAGGTAAGGGTTAGGGGGGATTTCCGCGATTAACTTTGTGCTGGAATGTCGCGATAACAGTAGTTCACCTCATGTGTATATTCGGGCTGCTTTTAAACGACACTTTAAATTTAATATAATTTTCGCAATTTATTTACTTGAAACGGAACAAATACAAGTCGGTTGCAAAATTGCTACCTATTTTTGACCCTAAAGTGTTTGCTGAATATCAAGTTTAAACTGAAAACAACTTTATAGAAATTTGGTTGCGAACTTGACATCTGATTTTATATTCATCTGTCATCAACCGCATATTCTATTATCGTGGCGTAGTTTTAACTTGGCAAACACACCGGTAGTCCATCAAACTTGAAGCCTTATTTTAAAATTATAATGCAAATGCGACACCTTTGAAAGATTTCCGTTCAAATGTGTTTGTCACCTTTAAATAAATATTGTCTGCAGGTTTAACTTGTGCATATAGGTTTTGCGGTTTTGACCGTTTTTGTTCGACTTCGCGTTTCATCTTAACCAGTCCTGGATTCGAACGCAGGATCACTCGATCCTTCGATCACTAGTTCTGTTTTTACCAGGTCTGGTGTCAAACCCAGAATCACTGGATCCTTCACTAGATCTGTTTTAACCAAGCTTAGTTTCAAACCAAGGATTCTAAGTTCCTAGAAGTTACAACTTAAAACTATGAAGATTCAGCCCGCAGGGTAAATAACCCAAGAAACACTTGCCTGGGGGTGGACAGGTGCCCAAATTGCAGTTTTTCGTTTCAAATTTCCCCGAATTCGGACACGATCCGCTCTTGCAGCCGCGCTCTCTTATTTGTATGCCCATTCCACACGTCTTTGAACAATCGTTCCACGAAGTCCATTTTTCCCACTCTGCGACACATAGGGTGGTTTAAACAGTTAGTTTTTTACCAGGTCCAAGTTTTAACATTTGGACACGTTTTCTGGTTAGGCCTAGTAGGTGATAGGAAAGTGTATTCAGGTGTATTCCCGTGAATGGAAAACGCAATGGGTGTTATCCACGAGCAATCGTCAGATTATCTTGCGCCAACCGTCGGGTTACCAGAGCTATTGCAGTGTGTTGTGTATGATACACGTTCCGTCAAATTGGTAGAAGCCATTACCATTGAGTTTAGGCAATGTCTGCTAAGTGCCTTGTCTATTAACACAACAAAAAAACCACAGATGTTAAACGTTTATTTTTATCGGGATAGGTTTCGAACTCATATTGGACTCGTCATTAAGACAATTTGGTTTGGAATTCTATGTATGAATGTGTCGCTCCAATCAGTCGACCGTATAGAGATCTTAATTCTATCGGTAACCATGAAAACAAAGTGTTTCCATATTTTTTAAATTTGATCCGACCGAATGACTGGGGCGACACGGTAATATACAGAATTTAATATAAAACGGTTCTTGTAACGAGCCAATCACCAGTTTAAAACTGATGCATGTACATATAACATTTCTTGTTTTTTTTTGTATGTAAAAACACAAATTACATTTATATTTTTTCAATACTAATTAAATAAGTTTATAATTACTTTGTCTGGTTTTATCAAAACTACTGAGTTATTAAAGAAAAACAGGCTATATTTAAATGAAGGTATTAAAATACAAAAAAAAACGACATTTTGTTGATTCTAATAGAGGAAAATATGCAATGATGGAAAGTAAACACAACGCTTGTAAATTTTACGCCCACATTGATTCAATTAGGGGTTGAGCGATTAGTGAAAAATCGTGTTCCGGTATTTAAACACTATTAAGATTGGAAGGAAATACTAGCAATGCTCATTATTCTATACTTTTATATTACCGCCTTGTATTTTTAATTATTTCAATATTTTTAACGTTTGTTCAATTATTTTTATCGGACTAAATTTCGAACCTAATACGGGTCCGTCACAAAAAAAACATTATTATATATTATCGCAACCTGAGTTGGCCTCGTTAACCGTTAGGTCACACGACAATTTTAGCATTTTAGTAGTGACGGATTTTAACGTTTCTTCGAGGTAACTTTGGATATCATTAAGTCTGCCTTTACCTATTTGCACAGCGAATGCCCAGACAAGGTTATAGCCTCGGCAATAACCACATATCAGCGCTTCAGTGCCGACGTCAGCCCGGTATTTACATTTGCCTTAAAATTTGAATAAAACAGCCAGCGTTTTGCACGGTAGTCGAAAGTTGTCTTTGTACAAAAACAGCGTTTTATTGAAGTTTAGTTCATACTAACGACCACATTCTAAAAACGTGTTACCGGATTTATTTTACCAAGTCCAAGTTATGTGCACGGTCGTGTCGCCGAATGGTTAAAGCGACCAGTACAGATTTTAATATAAAAAACGGCCTTAGTGACGAGCCCATCACGGTTTTCAAACCCACAGCCCGAAAAAATGCCAAATTATTTTATATCTGGGAAATTCTAACTTTGGTGGTCATAATACGAGCATTGGGTAAATATTAGTTTTTGAAATTACAGTTTATGGACGTGCAACACTGCGTGTCACTTCGATTATAAGCTCACAATTCAAAAAATCATGATTTATTTCAAGTTACGACGATTATCCTTAGTTTTGAATTAACATATATTAAGGTATACTTATGAATTTAATTTTTAATTTTACTTAATTTAATTTTTATTTTAATAAAAAATAGGTAAGAAATCGGCAATTTAAATTTGGGGTCGAAATGAAAATAGTTCTTTACACCATAGACCGACAATTGCACAAATTACATTTACTCAACTGCGGACACAAGTTATTCGACGATTATACTTAATTTAGAATTGACAGATATTAGTTTAGTGTTTTTTTTGTTTTCACGATGAAACGGGACCTTTGATAATTATTTAGAAAACGGAAAAAAACGACAGTCGTTAAAACACGTCTAAATAACATTCAATTAATTACTTCCGGTATGTTGAGTTATAATTGGAAAAATAAAAAAGCTGAACATTTAATTATTCTAAACTTACCTTGAGCATTTGCAGCTGCTAGAGACAGAGCAAAAGCGAAGATCGTCAGAAACCGGCTGAAACCAGTTTCGACTTGCATATTGCAGATTAACCAGTTGTGTTGGACTATAATCGCCCAGGTATGTTAGTTCCGGAAAACCCGACGCGTTTTATACCGGAGCTCTTTTTTCGTGCGTCGCGTATACGTGGCGCTCTGCGGCTGACGCTTTACGGTCACGTCGCTTCTTAGCGTCACGCGGTAGCGGCATCGTCTGGGTACGGGGGATTCCCCGCGACGTAACAAACGTGACGGCGAACGCAGCGATAGACGGGGCATTGTGTTTGAGGGTTAATAGCTCGTGAAGTGTTTTTGTGTTTCGGTCGAATACTGTGTTTTAAGATCGATTACTTTTAAACCCTAAGACGGTTCATGCTAGATATATATTACGTGAGAATGGCGTTATAACACGAATAATATTGATATTATGTGCTTTAACATTGTGGTAATCAAATGTATTGAGCATTTTACATATTCTTTATTTTTTTAAAGAATCAATTTAAATAAACATGGTGATAGATTTTTTTATTATTGGAATAATTTTCGAACTCATAATGTGCTTGTCACTAATACCGTTTAGGTAGAAATTGATACATGAATCAGTCGCGTTAACCATTCGGCCATATCAGTAAATGTGTAGCCAAAAAAAAAGTTGCGCAGAAAGTGGCCAGGTTGAAAATCGAACTGGCACCCTTTCGTATATTAATAATCGACCGTATTTTCTATTTTATGCTGTCGTAGACGGAAGAGGCATAAGAAAGTTCCCAACCTACGTTTGTTGCTGTAAATACACTTTAGCACTTAAAATGAGTTTCAGACACAAACTAAATACTCGGTAGATATAATGCGGTTATCAGTCATGTTTGCATAAAGATATAGATTCCACTCAAATCGTGTTTTGCAAATATCAGTGGTTAAACACATGGTTGACGCTCTCTAGTTTGCATTAGGGTTGGATTAATACTTCTGTTTACTTTTTTACCCTCCTAAGTTTCGAATCCATGACAGCTTCGCCAGTTTTATTTAGAAAACTGGTATCTGTTCGGTCAGGTTAACCATTCCGCCACAAGACCACTCGAAAACGAGCGCGAATGAGGCTGTAGTTTCACGGGAAAAGTTTTCTATACAAATGGTCGTGTGGCCAAATGGTGAGCGCGACCGACACATATACGGCTTGCCTCTGAAAACTGAACCGTTTGACGATACATTCATGGGTTCGAAACCTAGCTAGGAAAAAAATCTCACGTCACAAAATAAATGAGATTTTTATACACTTTCCAGGCCACTATATATTCATAGAACTAAGCGTTTGCGGAAACATAATGATTGTTCCTCGATTACACATGATTTTAACACAACTTGGATATGGTACACGCCGCTATGACGATTATACAGCTTACAAAACGGACAAAATAAAATGCTTGCCTTAGTTTGAAACCCGGCCAATATGCACGACTCTGTAAACCACTGGTACAATGTCAAGGCTGGGTAAATCGGGTTAAAGTGGATACTATCCACACTTCGCTTAATTTTGCAGTCATCGAACTTTTTAACTTATTGCAGTCGTCAAATTTATCAAATTTAACTTTATTAGCTGGGTCACAATATTTCTAAGAATATCTGAAACGCTACTGAGTAAAATTGGATGAACTATTGCATAATATTCAAAGAATTATGGAGTGTAGTTGCGTTCTTTTCAAATATAGGAAGTTCTATGTCAATTGATTGGCGTGAAGTAAGGAATTGTTTATCAGCACAAGAGCATTAACAATGATCTATTTTGGTATTTCGTCGCTGAGTGCCTGCCATTAAGACGGAAATTGCAATTCCTTATAAACACTAGAGAGTGTCAACCACGTATTTAACCACAACTATTTGTAAAACACATGTTGTATGCCATATATTCATGCTACAGGGTCCCTAACCACATTTTGTATTTTATACACTGTGTATGTAGTTTTTGTTTCTGCAAGCATAAACTCATGGGTCCCATAGTTATCAAACCAAAGTTCTTCTCCGTGTGTAGGTAAAAAAGAACAATCGTGATAGATTTACAAAGATTTCATTACAAATGTTTTTAATTAAAGCTTTTTTTAAGTGCTGTATTGAAATGAAGCTAAATTCCTTAAACAGTTCGATCTAGTTTTTCATGGCTTCGGGGAATTCCCCATGAGCTTGGTAAATAAGTTTCTGTTTTTACATATGTGGGTCATGTTAACTATCAAGTCTTAAAGTTTTAATCCAATTTGACGAATCCTTGTTGGAGAAGTCAGTGCAATGTGGCATGCTTGTCACAATCATGAGTCCGGAACATATCTTCGTTTTTAAGGGAGTTACCCTAAGTAAATGTTTTCTTTCTTTTAAATGACACAATGTGGATAACGATCTAGCATTTCACAAAATCTGATCAAAATTAGAGCAGCCGGTTAAACGTTATTTTCCGAAATATCAGTAAATGTGTAGCCAAAAAAAAAGTTGCGCAGAAAGTGGCCAGGTTGAAAATCGATCTAGCACCCTTTCGTATATCGATAGTCGACCGTATTTTCTATTTTATGTCGTAGACGGAAAAGACCTAAGAAACTTTCCAACCTACGTTTGTTGCTGTAAATATACTTCAGCACTTAGAATAAGTTTTAAACACAAACTAAATACTCGGTAGATATAATGCGGTTATTAGTCCTGTTTGCATAAAGATATAGATTTCACTCAAATCGTGTTTTGCAAATATCGGTGGTTAAACACATGGTTGACGCTCTCTAGTTTGCATAATACTTCTGTTTACTTTTTTACCTTACTAAGTTTCGAATCCCATGACAGCGTCAGTTTTATTTGGAAAATTGGTATCTGTTCGGTCGAGTTAATCATCCCGCTACAAAACCACCGCGAGTGAGACTGTAGTTTCACGGGAAAAGTTTTCTATACAAATGGTCGTGTGGTCATATGGTTAGCGCGACCGATACATATACGGCTTGCCTCTAAAAACTGAACCCTTTGACGATACATTCATGGGTTCAAAACTTAGCTACAAAAAAATCTCACGACACAAAATGAGTTATGCACTTCCCAAGCCCTAGTATTTTCGTAGAACTAAGCGTTTGCGGAAACATGATGATTGTTCCGCGATTACACAGAATTGGACATTAACACAACTTGGATATGGTAAGCGCCGCTGACGATTATACAGCTTACAAAACGGACAAAATAAAATGCTTGCCTTAGTTTGAAACCCGGCCAATATGCACGACTCTGTAAACCACTAGTACAATGTCAAGGCTGGGTAAATCGGGTTAAAGTGGATACTATCCACACTTCGCTTAATTTTGGAGTCATCGAAATTTTTAACTTATTGCAGTCATCAAATTTATCAAATTTAACTTTATTAGCTGGGTCACAATATTTCTAAGAATATCTGAAACGCTACTGAGTAAAATTGGATGAACTATTGCATAATATTAAAAGAATTATGGAGTGTAGTTGCGTTCTTTTCAAATATAGGAAGTTCTATGTCAATTGATTGGCGTGAAGTAAGGAATTGTTTATCAGCGCGAGAGCGTTAACAATGATCTATTTTGGTACTTCGTCGCTGAGTGCCTGCCATTAGGACGGAAATTGCAATTCCTTATAAACAATAGCAGTGCGGAGTCACATAGACCTGTTCCGCCACTGCCTCGTGCAACTGCAGAACAATGCAAGAATCTTGCAGGAAAAGAGTCAGAGCAGATTAAACACGCCACCGGAACTATAGCATCCTAGGTTTAAGCAAACAACAAAAGTCATACATTGCTTATTGAAATAAGTTTTAAAATCAGGATGCTATCTTTAGTAGGTTTGTTTAATTGGATACTGCATATGAATTGGCCACACTATTGTTCTTGTTTGCTTTAGTTTTTATTGATCCAAGTTTCGAATCCGCACTGTTTCCGTTACGAAACTGTTTTTTAAAAGCATTTGGTATGTGGTCGCTAGCCATTCGGCTAACGTTCTAATCGTTGTTCCTTTTTTACCGGATAAAATTCGAACCCGTGATTGGTTCGTCTGTAAGACCATATTTGTGTGGAATTGGAATTTGTATCGGTCGCGTTAACCATTCGGCCACACCGTCGTTCAACTCGTAGAAGTTACCAGTAGCCGTTCTCTTAACAGCGTGACTGTAGCGACACCATGTGACACAATGACATCTGTAGATCGACTGTGGGTTCACGGCGGCCATTGGTAAAATGGAAACAAAGCATGTTTTTTATACTTGGAAATGTATAAATATCCAATTCAAAACGAAGCTAGGCAACTGTCCACATTTTTGTTTAGTTTAGCTTTTTTTGCTGCATATTTACAGTAATAAACAAATTAGCGGGGTTTATAAAAGAAGAATATTAAAACGGCAAAACTACTAATTAAAACACGTCAACTATATCCACGTGATATGAGATAAGAAAAAAATAAACAGAAGCCGCTATTAAATCTGAATTGTATAGTGCAGTTTGTAATTACTAAGTTTATTGTTTTAAACAGGGTTCTGGGTTACGAATATTTGATGGACTTGTCGCAAGACCGTTTATGTACAGAACTGGTTTATGTATAAAACGTATCAGTCGTGGTATCCATTCGGCTACACGGCCGTAATACTTATTTCAATGGTTAGACCCTTAAAAAAATATAAGCGCGACCCAGTACCAAGTGTCTATACTACCACCGCTCCGCGTATACCGCGCAATTCTTTTTACATAGAAACAGAATGAAAACTCTTAAATACAGCATGTCATTTAACACGAACCTTCTGGGAAGTCCATTGCTATAAAAAATAAGTCCCCGAAAAGTAAATTAAAGGCAGTGAAATTATATAGGACCTCCATGATTTTGGGTTTAACTGCAGTGTGTATGGATATACGGGAGTTGATATATGGGCTATTCATGTTTTTCGGGTTCCCGAAGCTATTGCAGTGTGTTGTGTATAGGTAGAAGCTGTGTGGCATTAAATTTAATA
>CH003268.1:154671-194035 GCA_000149265.1 Ciona savignyi
AAAACGACATTTTAGTTTAGCATACTTCGTTAGGTCCCCAGAAAGTCCCTTGGGCGAGCGGTTGGTTTCGATCCCACAAGTTTACGCCCGGATGATTAACCACTGACCCACTGAAATTGTAAACAACCTTCCCGGGCAATCATAGACTGTTTAGAGACTACAAGATAACAATAGGCAGATGTAAGAAGGGATTCATTACATTTAGTGATCTATAATGAGCCGCATTCTTACGGATTTAAATCAAACACGCACACACTGTAAGCGAACCGCACGTACAGGATTCCCGTAGCTCTAGCAACTCGACTGTGGGCATGATTTGTCTTGCGATTCCCGCAAATAAAGCCTGGGTTCCAACTAACGAGATATTAATGAACCAATCATCCACACACTGTAAGATCTATCACTAGCAACTCGATTGTGTCCTTTGGCAAGGCACTTAACGAACATTGCCTGAAAGCAGCGGTTTAATGGGTTCTTCTAAATTAAAGGAAATATTGAAATATACACACTACACTGCAAATGCTCCGGTAACCCGACGGTGAGCGCGAGGTGTTCTGATGATTGCCCATGTGTTAACCCTCTTGGTTTTCCCATTCACGGGGATAAACAAGAATATCCTATTCCATCCTAATTCCAGCTACTCAATTATGATAACAAAGTGTCTTATCATAACTGTTTGTTAAAGGGATTATAAATCACCCGAACTACCTTCACATAATCGTAAACATACCAAGCAGTGATCTGTAACTATCACCACACTTTATAACACGTTGTATGGTGCATAAACAAGCCATATTAAGAAAATCGTGATCGGGGCGCTCGAAGGTTATCGGCGGAGAAAACCACATCCGCCCCCCGCGTGCGATACCAACCTTTCCCGATCTATTCCGCGGTGAATTGAATGATTCATTGAAGTTTTCGAACTTTCTCGATTTGGAAAAAACGCGCACGCTTATTTCGACGTCATAATGGAAAGACAATGGACCGGAGATAATTTATTTTCTCAAACAAAAATTAAAATTCTTCAGCGGTTAAAATCAATTTGCGGCAAAAATCATTTTTTTCTAAAACACCGAGTATCATTGTGACCTCATAATTACGTTTTACTAGAACAGATGACGACATAATAAATTGATTATTAAAATATCGCCAAAAAATAGAAGAAAAAAGTAAAAAGTTAAAATCGCGGCAATAAAATTTGACTACGTCACCACCCAGATACGTCACACGGCAATGACATCACAAAGTGATGACGTCATCTTTAAAGACGTAACCCTTTCGAGGAGGAACGGCAGCATACAGGGCATCAGTCCAGTTTCTTGTGGCGAAATAATTGAGCAAGGTGTCAAATACTGAAAAATATATTACGTCATGGTGTAGCGCTTATGAAGGTTGGTTTGTGTGGGAATGTGTATGGTAGAGACTTTGGAAATGTGGCACAGATGGACAGGTGGTGTGCTTATCAAGGTTGGTTTGTGTGGGAATGTGTATGGTAGAGACTTTGGAAATGTGGCACAGATGGACAGGTGGTGTGCTTATCAAGGTTGGTTTGTGTGGGAATGTGTATGGTAGAGACTTTGGAAATGTGGCACAGATGGACAGGTGGTGTGCTTATCAAGGTTGATCTAGTTGCACACAAATAAATGAATGTAAATAACACATTATAACACACTCACCTTGATTAATTGCAAACACGGTTGAATAGTTTTTATGTCGACCCGATTTTCGCATGAATTCTTGTACTGGAAGACGGCGTGTGCAAATCCCACGCTCCGTGGCGGCATCTAGCGTCAGTTTTTTGCAAACCGTTTCATCCACTAGTCCGCCGATAACGTAAACTTTGCCGAAGTCTACCGACGAAAGCGCTGCGAATGGAAACATGAAACATCTCATGCCCAGTTGCTGGAGCCATTACAGTATGTGGATAATCAAACAGGACTTTTAATTTGGACGACTCATTAGATACCACTGGGTTGGAGCAATGTAAAGTGGCTTGCTCATGTGCACAGTAATACACCTCATGCCCACAGTCGAGCACAGTAATACACCTCATGCCCACAGTCGAGCACAGCAATAATCCTCATAATCACAGTTGAGCACAGTAATACACCTCATGTCCACAGTCGAGCACAGTAATACACCTCATGCCCACAGTCGAGCACAGTAATACACCTCATGCCCACAGTTGAGCTCAGTAATACACCCCACGCTGACAGTCGAGCACAGTAACACCTCATGCTTACAGTCAAACACAGTAACACCATATGATTACAGTCGAGAACAGTAATAAACCCAATGCCCACAGTCAATTACCAGTTTCTGCATCAGGAGACAAATAAATTAACTTTTCTTTGTTGAAGATTTCTATGGGCGATTTTGAAGTCATGGAAATCTTATATTTATCGAACCCGTCATGTTTTCTATGGCATTCCTTCCATATTAAACTTGATTCTTCGAAACCTAGGAAGAATACATGGGTTTTTATGTTTATTCTTGTGAATGGGAAAACCAAGGGGGTTAACACACGGGTAATCGCCAGATTAACTCGTACCCACCGTCGGGTTGTCAAAGGTATTGCAGTGTGTTGTGGATGATTGAGGTGTTTCTTTAAATTAGTAGAACCCGTTATTCCAGTGGGTTCAGGTATAAGATATTATATAATAAAATAGATAGGAAATTCTTGTTCACCCCCCTGAATGAGAAAACACAACTGGCATTAACACAGGAATAATCAATCGTACACGGGCAATCGTCAGATCACCGCACACCAACAGTCGGGTTACCGGAGCTATTGTAGTGTGTTGTATTATTAAGATGTTCGTTCAATTTAGTAAAACCCATTTATCCACTAGGTTTAAGCAAAATTAACTAATTTTCTTGACCAAAACTCTCCCGTTTATTCCTACTCCATTGGATAAACCAAGACTATTGTACGTCCTACCTGCAAAATGTACATGAGCTGGCAGCTCAGAATTCCTGTTGCTTCCATATAATCTTCCTAGTTGACTGGACAACTTGTTAATTTCCTGTAGAAAGTGGTTTTCAAAAAAAACGATCTGGGTTGTTAGTAAAGCGAAGGCATTGTTTTACCTAACTTCGGCAGCTGGAAAATGTTAAAATTTATTTGAAAGTTTTATTCGAAATATCGCATATTCTATGAAATATTCGGCAAAATATCGCAAATACGGGGATATATTTTTTTAAAGTTTCGAGTATTTCATCAAAATATATGACTAAATTCCAATTTTTTTTAATAGTCCTGATTTATGTTTTCATCGTGGAAACAAAAAAATAAACTAAACATAAAAAATAATGCGTATTTCAAGAAATTTGCATAAAAAAGTATTAATACCTTGTCATTCATGCAGTTGGACCAGGAAAGGTCAACGCAAACCACCAGAACGTGACTGTCGTCATGCATGACTGATTCCATCCTGTCGTCGATTGTTTTACGTCGCAATTCGTTGCGAATCTGACGAGACATCTGGACATCGCTTGTCTGTCAATTATATTTATTATTTCATCGGTGATTAATTTTAAAAAAAGTTGGGAAATTATTGAAATAATGGTAAAAAAGAGATTTAGAGATCGTGTTCATGTGAATAAGTGGTTCAATATTGGAGGTCAAAATAAATCCGAAAAGAAATATTCGACATTGTTTGATAACTCAGGAATTTTTTAACGGATTTGTTTTGATGAGAAGGTAGATTGTATCCATAGGAATATATGGGTTTGTAGAGGTATTTTAAACATCTTATTCGAAGATATAGAATCCGAAATTAGGATGAAGGTCGTGATTAGAAAGGTGCTAGGTTCGATTTTTACCCTGGCCACTTTCTACGCTGTTGTGTCTTTGAGAATTAGTTGTCTTGATCTAATGGATTCATGTTTATAATCGTTTAAACACACTGCAATTTCTCTGGCGATCCAACTGTTGGCTTGAAGTAATTTAACTATCAGTGATAATAACGACTAATGCTGTATCACAAAAAGGGATTGTGAAGTTAAAAACATATTTTTAAAGAAAATAAAAATAATGTGTTTTCTAAATCAAAACTAAATAGTACAATGCATTGAATTACAAATCCAACCTTTTTCTCCATTTCTCTTTCTCTCTCTCTTCTTCTTTCATGTTCCTTTTTTCTCTTGATTCTTTTACTTTCAACTTTTCTTTCATATTTCAAACGTCTTCGCATTTCATTTTTCTAAAGATTTTCAAATTTGAATAAATTGATCATTGACAACACCTGTCCATATGTTCCAAATTCCCGCCAAACACATACTTCCAGACAAATACTTACAGATAACTTTATGTGTGGATCCTGTGAGTTATTTTCGGGGGCAATCGTTTGTGTAATATTGTGGTTTGTATTTTGAGGTAATCTGTAATGAAAGAAATAAGAGAAAAATGTAAATTCGAAATTGAATAAAATGGTCACCTCTTAGGCCCCAATTTTGAGGGCAAAAAATGATCAGCTGTGACAGCTATTTCAATTAGTTATTTAATAATAAACTTGGATTTACGCTTTATCATTTATCAAAAATTAAATGATAAATCCAACTGCATACTGTAGGATAGAGTATTTATGTTTATTTCTTTGAATGGAAAAACGTGTTAGCAATCGGTCACTCATCAGATACCTCGCACCCACCATTTGATTACCGGAGCTATTGTAGTATGTTGTGTATGATTCACATGTTCCTTCAATTTGGTAAAACCCATTAATCCGCTGGGTTCAGGCAATGTCTGTAAAATGCCTTGCCCAAGGACACAACCGACTAGCTAACGAAAAATCTTGCAACCCCTTGCTGAAAGATGAAACACCAACCAACCGAGCTAATCAGTCAGATAACTGTAACAGCTTTAGCAACTGGACTATGGATAAGTGTTATATGATGACAACTGTTAATAAATCATTCATTGGTTATTTTCCACCCACCAAGATATAAATGACAAAACCAACTACTAAATCAACAAAAAACGTTAATTAAATTACCTGTTGGGTCTAATATATGGTTGGCAAACCCAGTGTGGTATTGAGTGGTCTTTAATGTCCTAAAATAATATAAATCACTTAATACTAACATTGGCATCGTACTCCCTGCTGTATCCAGTGGTGAAAGTATAAAGTCTACTAGTCTAGTCCCCACAAACAGAAGGTTAAACTTTTTATTAACCACGAAACAGAAGTTTGCAAAGAGTTATCTCTTTTAAACTTCTCGAGTTGGCATAGACATCTCTATGCCCCCATATTTTACTATAGTAGTTTATATCACAGTAAAAAGTGTTGTACAATTCTAACCATGTAGCTATTAAGTTGCAATGCCAGGTTGAACAATAGAAAAGGCTGGTTGGTATGAACCATTAGTTTTGCGAATTACCATCCTAAGAAATTCTAGATTGTGTATCTCTATTTCTGACCCCAATGCAGCTTAACGATTATATTAAAAAAATCTGGATATTTAGGTAATTTTCCTAAGGCTTATGTCAAACCCACAAGACGCCTCAGTCAAACTTTTATCAAGTATAATGTTTAACTTTTTCACTCCCGGCTAAATGCATTAATTCAAACATGCTGTCCCGCAGCATTTGAGGTGCACTGACAAACGAAATACTCACTAATTATTGGTATGCCCAAATGATATGAAAATTGGAATGTAGATTGTCTAATAGTTTTTGTACTCAGGAAAATTTGAACTGTATTTTTATCTTTAGTAGTTTTTTTACTATTCCTAATTGAAATTTCCCTTTATTCTAACTATATTATGAAAAAATGAACCAAAACGCATTAAAGTTTTGTAGACTTAAAACAGTGAAAAGTATAAAAAAGAATAATGAAGGAAGTGTAAAAAGGGCATACAAAAGCAAACAAACACAAATACTATATCCAATATTCTTCAAAGCAGGGCACACCGAACTAGCTAGTCTCGCCGCCTTTTTCTTTATCGTGCGCTCAGCAGGCCCAGCTGGGTTCATGCTTTGGTGAACACAACGCTTACCGCTTGTAGCGAAAACGTCACCAAAGCTCTCCCTCTTATCTCAACGGCACGAAATTTACAGAGAATGTAAAGAAAGACTTGCTTGACAAAAAGAGCTTCTCCGCAAGTTAACACGACTAATATTGGCTGAGTTAGTCACTTGTAAATTCGTGTAAAATCGATAGAAATAAGAGGCGAAGCCTTGAAAAAGAAAGGCTATCACTCCTCGCATTTTTAATATTTCTCCACGAAAATTACAGAGAATAAATTAGAGGGTTTCCTTGATCGAATGAGCCATAGCTGAGGTCTCTACCATTACGCATTGCGGAGAAATCGTTTTTTTTAGATTTGCACCCATTTATGTGCAACGCGGGATACCATGTTTTCCCACCAACTCGCGATATATGGCGAGTTGGGACTGAAAGAGTTAATTGGCTCATAAAAACATTTAATTAATTATTTCTACGAACATACTTTAAATTTACATCCCAAATTCTTTAAGTTGTATTAATACTAATTCAACTTATCATATACAAAATGTTCCTAGTATAATCAAATCACCAAACTATTTAAAAACAAAAAATTAAACTCACTTCGTTTAAACACAGCTGTTTCAGTTCGTCATTGCAATTCATTAAGATTTCTATGGTTGCCGCCGATCCAATCGTGTTTCTCATTTCCCGGTGAACCTTGTAGACATAAAAATCTTATAAAATTTAACTATGAGAGTAAACTTTTTTATTATATTTAATTACGGTATTAGAGATAGATATAAAAATCATTATTAAGGACAAATATATATGATAAGTCATTGTAAAACAGTTGATGTCTAAAAATAAATAGAAGCAATAAAAACATTCAAATTTGACAAAACCAAACAAACCACAGTACTTTTACATACCAGTAGAGTTCGGGCCCATATTTTAAACATATGGGATCGCACAAATGACACAGGGCAGGGGTACTTATCCACAAAATCGAAATATTCCGTCATAACGTCATGGACATTAGGAGGAGGGTTCAAATCTGGTTGGAATTTTTGAAGAATTTTAAAACTAGATCAGATCACATGGTACCTGGATGGTTTGTTTTTTTCTAAAAAATGATTAAAGAAAAGACATTACAAATATAAAAAAAGGAAAGCTGTGTTATAACAAATCTTCCAAAAAAAATTAATACCCCTTAAAACAAATGACAGTTGTAATGATTTTCAGATAAACAAAAAGAAAGTGGTTTGCTCAGGTGCACAGTAATACACCTCATGCTCACAGTCAAGTTGCTGGAGTTATTACAGTGTGTGGGTGGTTGGTTCATTTATATCCTCGTGGGTGGGAAGTCAGGCTTTATCCACGTGTATCTAAAACACCTCATGTCCACAGTTAAGTTGCTGGAGCTATTACAGTGCGTTTGGATGGTTGGTTCATTTATATTAACAAGGGTGGGAAATTATGGGTTTCAAGTGCCGTTTTATACTATACCCTTATGTCCAAAGTCGGCTGTTCTTGTTATTAGATTGTGGACGTATGACATCACTATTCCAGATATGACATCACCATTCTCACAATGACATCCATCCAGCTATGACATCACAGATAGCCTCGAAGAAGACAATGAGGTGACGTATATAAATAGTGATGTCATATTTGGAATAGTGATGTCATAATTGAAATAGTGATGTCATAATTGAAGTAGTGATGTCATATTTGGAATAGTGATGTCCTAATTGAAATAGTGATGTCATAATGGAAGTAATGATGTCATATTTGGAAGAGTGATGTCATATTTGGAATATTGATGTCATATTTCCTAGTTTTTACAATAGATATTATAACCTGGTTGGTTTATCCTAGTTATGAAACTGCATGGATGCACCCACCTTTAAATATCATGGGATTTGTGAGATGACCTTCAGCCGCCATCACACCATTAACACCAGTACACAACATACATTCCTCAATGTCCCTGAAGTATTGGATGTTTCCATTCGCGAATACTGGGATGTCTACGCTTTCTCTGGGGGTTGGGGGGCTTATTAAGGTTTTGTGTGGAAATATGTGCCTTAAGCTAATATGATTGATGAATTATGGTTATATATATTGTAAAGTGTAGTATAAGAACTTTTTACCAGTGTCTATATGTGGCAGATGTACAGTCTGTATGGTCTAGGTAGGGGATAAGGTCAGCGGTTTTGACCAGACAGGTGATTTGTTCGATCTCTACCCTAACCACTTTTTTGTTTTGTGTCCCTATCCAACACACTTAACAGACGTTGCTGTGATAAAGTGGATTCAATAAAAAACAACAGAAAATCAAAAAAAAAGAAACCTGACTAGTCTATATACTGTGTAATATCGCCTGTCATTAACCACGAAGATATCTAGATACAAATGAGTATCCTGTCCCATACCCCACCAAGACAAGACTTACTTGACGGCTTTAATATGATCCCAGCTTGCCAGTCCTGTGCTCGGGCCCTTTTGCGCCCTCGTGCGGCCATGCACGGTGATCAAATCACAACCAGATCTTTCAAGCATCTGAGCGTACTCCACCGTTTTGCTGATCTGAGGGATGATTTAAGTGGTTAGCGATTAGAATAGGTTTATTTGTGGTTCAGCCTATTGGACAATGACAGAGTTATGACATAATCGTCAAATTACGTGTGTTGTAACCCACGGTAAGGTTACCGTCTGGTAACCCGACGGTGGGCATGAGGTATTTTGACGATTGACCCTGCGATTACGCCCTTTGCGTTTGTCCATTTACGGTAATATACATAAATTATATCCTATTCTTTTCTACAATTGTTTATAAGGGATTTACCGGCCAAGGCAATACATGGTTATTACAACCAGCTATACAAATATAGTCAAAATTGCAACATCGCAATCAGGATACCTCGGGAAAAATTCTGATTTTAACGGTCACTCCTATTGATAATTGTTTCTTGCTGGTTGATACGATGTCTGATATCAAGGACCAATCGTCTTGGAGGTACGCTCCAAAATGACCTGGTTAATTAAAGAATATAATTTAGCTTTAAAACTATCAATAATATAAATAAATTAATCCTTCACACACTCTAAACTCCATCAACTCAACTGTGGGCATGAGGTGTATACTGTCCACCTGAGAAAGCCACTTTACATTCTCCTACATAATGTAATTGCCTTAGAAAATCGACTGAGAGCATAAGGAGTTTTATAATTCATTAGGATAAAGCTGGGCTTCCCACCAACATGGATATAAAACATTTAACAGTACTCTACCATGGACATGAGGTTTTATACAATAAATGTAAATAACGACTTGCTTTCTACCCACGACCACGATATAAATAACCCAACCAACCACACACTGTAATAGCTCCATTTATTTAGCTCTTAAACCAACTCGACTGTGTGCACATGGTATTAAACAACATATCTCCCTTGTGTAATATACACGAGCCCCAGCAGGTCAAACCTCGTTTTGCGATATGTTGAGGACACCCCAGGTTCAAATCCACTCCATCGCAATGCGGTTCCACTAGAAGAGAAGCCTGGAGGAAGATCTCAGGGGAATTGGCACAGAATTGAACGATTAGCGGACGGTCTTGGTCGCAAGATAGATCTTGTAGAACCTGGGCGCGAATGAATGAATGAAAAAAGGGGTGCCAATTACTTATTTTATTGTTCGGTTTTTAATTGGAAACATATTGACAATTAGGACGGTAGCACAATATATACGAAACTATTTTTCAACTTTAATGCGGCACCAATTAAATTCTAGGCTTAAATGGTCTTGATGTCTTCGTTTTCTATATAAACCAAGGATTTATTAATGATTATTAGAGTTTAGTAATAATTTACAAAATATATTTCTGTTTAAACTTGGTTTTTATCTCAATTTTTAACTTCTGGTTTTTGTACAACGGTAAATTTTGAGGGTTTCTAAATATGTAACAAGATAATTTAATAAATAAAATATAATTGAACAAAGCACCTTTTTCCTGTAAGTATGGTCGTGTACGAAGGTATTTGCGCTGTACATGGGGGAATAGCAGAGTTGGGCGCCGTGTTTCCGTGCTAACATCCTCCAAGCAAGTTCACTCTGATCCACCATTGGAGCGACCACATATTTCGCCGATTTCAAGATTCGTTCATAAAACTCATACCCTGATGGCATTCTAGTTGAACTTAAGATTTGTTTGAGAATTACTCTGGGGAAAAACCTGATCATTAGAATACCCTATGTCCACTCATAAGTTGCCATAGCTAATACAGTGTCTTATATTCTTGGATTGGAGCACCTACACTTTTAGTTCAATCTATTATTCCACAGCAGATGCCGGAGTGGACATACGGTATTCTAATACCGACTAGCTAACGACCAGTTTTGATCCTACAACCTTTCGATTGAAATTCGACTTTCTAATCGACTCGGTTATGTAGACGAACACTTATATTAATTATTCATTACCTTGCAGTAGCTTCTCAATCACGATGGTAGTGACTCTGATATTTAACTCGTTATAACGACTGATGTTACCCACATACGTGAATAATATGCGGCACCGACTATCGACCCTAAAAAGAATCCCTTTCATAAAAACAAATTTGCACGTGAACAGGGGATTCCCCTCACCATGTTGCCGGTGGATTTTGAATGAAGAAAACTATGTATACTTCTTAGGGATAAGGATTTTTACCATTTGTAAATAAAAAAATTATTAAATACATTCTTTTAATATTTTTTCACACTAACAACTACATGAGAACCTTTATTTTAATAAATAATTTTTCTTTTTGTTTCGGGAAACCGGGATATTTTTATACTATCTCTACTGATTATAGTAAAAGGCTGTAAAAAAAAACTTTAAAACTCAGGTGTTTTCCTCAGTAATTAACTATAAAAGTAATGAAAATCGTGTTTTTGTTCTTCATTAATTGTTTAGTTCTTCACATATATTCTGGAATTTCCGATGATGTAAATAAACGGGTGAGTTTTGAACATAAATCGCCTTTTCTGAACTAATTTTGATATTTGGTCATTTTAAACGAATGAACAACATAATGTACTAGTGTTATTACACAGCTTTTGAATATGTAACCCACACATGGCGTCAACTATAAAAAGGGTGGGATTTTGGATTTACAAATTGTAAGATTTTAAGTAACCCAATAAGACCGAATCTTGTTTGTTGTGGAAAATGTGCATGAATCTTGTCTTTTTTTGTTAATGCGGTTGTCTTGTAAATCCATACACAGTGTTTTATAGGCCTTTTCTTGTAGTTTTTGTTTTTTAAACATATCTGTTTTTATTAATAGTTTTTATGTTTAGCGAATATAAAAGAAGCTGATTTCTATTTCTGGAAGTAATAGAAAATACCATACACACTGCAATGTCCCCAGCACCAGACTGTGGCCATGACATACTAACAAATACAAATAAATGACTCTCGACAATATTTCAGTTTGTGAAAAGGTCACATTAGCTCAACCCAATACTGGGTACACCATCACGAAAGTAATAAATTAAAATACAGCTTTCCTGGCAACGCTAGTTAAAAATCTAAACTTAAAGTTCCCCAATTTCTTTCAATTGCAATTTATAATCATTTAAAAGATCTCACTAGTGCACTGGCTATGTTTTCCATGTCGACTACCCCGCATATTTTATTAGGATAGGATACCCATCGTCGGGTAACCCAAGCTATTGCAGTGTGTTATGTATGATTCACCTATTTCTTTAATTTCGTAGAACCTATTAATCTGCTGGGTTCAGGCAATGTCCGTTAATTGCCTTGCCTAAGTACACAACTGACTAGCTAGTGGCCAGTTTCGAATCAGCAACCTTTTTAAAAAAGGCTATGCATTAAACACTAGGCTAATCTGTCGGACTAGAGTACCGGAAAAATTAATAAATGCAATATACATATCATATGAGGTGACTTAAACATATCATACATTTCTACCCAAATCTACATGCCTTCTTGACTTTTAGGATAAAAGAGTTTTTTCTTTTTTTAATGTTGAATTTCTCCCTTTCCTATGTACATGTACTTAAAAGTCCAACAATAATTTGATTGAAATTGAATTACTTCGCAGGTCACTGATCATTTTAGTGGAAGTGCTCACACAAATAACTGGGCTGTGCTGGTAAGTGCTATGACATGGTTTTATTGGGGCTTGTTTTGTGTTGTGATACCAATGTTTTTGATCTATATTGTGTGGAATGATACTCATTTTAATCTCAGTGGTAAAGGCTATTGTAGGGTCATCTGTGTATCAAAAAGAGTGGAAAAACGTGCGGGTGTTAACACTAGGGCAATCGTCAGATCACCTTGCCTCCATCAACAGTTACTGGGGATATTGCAGTGTGTTGTGTATGATTGACACATTGTTGTTGTTAGTAGAACTGTGTAAAGTTGACACTTACTTCTTCAAGTGTGTCAAATGTGTGGTTGGTCTACTTTTTTCAAGTCGACCCATAATTTTTAAAATGAAATGATTTTAAGCCAGCTTATTGTAGTTTAGTTTAAGTTTTTTAAGTCAACAATAATTTATGATCAAAACGTGATTTTTAATTTAGTTTTTTAAAGTTTGTTTTAAGTCTTAATTCACAGGTCTGCACTTCAAGATTCTGGTTCAACTATCGACATGTGGCCAATGCACTGTCCATTTATCGAAGTGTAAAGCGTCTTGGGATTCCAGACAGGTTCGCATTACTTTTGTACATACTTTGGTTCAACTTTGTTTTCTGAAAAAATAAGTTTTGCAACTCTGGCATAGATTTGAACCCAGGATCCTATGATCTCTTACCATTCCCTGCATTCTAACTTAGGAAACTAATAGTCTGGTTTAGGTGTATCTTTTAAATTGTTCTTCCAGTGTCTATTAAACTCATTCAGTTAGAGTGTAGGTCTGCTGGCAACTGAAAGGTTGTTGGATTTAAACCAGTCCCCGGCTTGACGTTGGGCAAGAAACTTAGTGAACATCGACTGAATTCAATGGATTAATGGCTTTAATTAAGTGCGTACAAGGTAATCTAATCATTACCTATAAGAGAACGCAACTTTTCTAATAATGCAATTTACCTAGCCCTAGATTTCGCCATTACTGCAGTATAAATCCTCCTTATGTTTTCGGAAAATATTCTGATGATTGCACGTGTGCTAACATTTTCGTAGTGTCGTTTTTTTTCTTTCCATTATTTTCATGCAACCGATCAACCACCCAATCACTTTGCAGTCAAATTATCCTCATGCTCGCAGACGACATGGCGTGTAATGCAAGAAACCCTAGACCAGGTGGGTTGGAATACATGGAATATGTTCTGTAACTTTCTCAGCTTGTTTAGAATCATTTTGTGGGATATATGTACATTAAATACATGCTGCAGGTTTCTCAGTGTGTTTAGAGTTAGAACCCTGTGAATTAATGGGTTCTACCAAATTGAACAAAAGTCCAAATCATACGCAACCTACTGTAATAGCTCCGATAACCCAACGGTGGTCGCGAGGTGATCTGACGATTGCCCGTGTGTTAACCCCCTAGTGTTTCCTCATTTTGGAGGATAAACATGAATAACATAATTAGTAAGTTGGCTCAACATAAAATAGATGTCATGTGTTTCTAAGCATTTTTTTTAGCATTTTGGAGCTCTTTATATCGTATTTTTTGCCCTATTTATTAATTATCGATAAACATTTTTATTGATGAAAAATTTAATTAAAAGAAGGAATTTTATTCTCCTTTTATAATTATTTGCTCAAATTATTTAGTGATGGTGGTTCTGTGATAATCTGAAAAACAACATAAAGCTAATAAGTTATATATTACTGCGTTTAGGAATGTTTCTTTATTCTTTTCCTAAGAAATTTATCCATAAAATACCTTCCTAAAAATATTAAAAATAACAAATAAAATGTCTAAAAATCTATTTTAAGTTTTTTATAAAAATGTATAAAAAAACACAATCATTACAAGCAACCGAAATATATTAAAGACAAAATGTAAAAAAGACATTGCACCACTTAAAAGTGTGTACTGTAGTGGTCCGCCATATTGGGTTTATTTACATTTGCATAATATAAGAAAAATTTCAAAACTTTAAGTCTAAAAAATCCCCCCAAAATAATAATTTGATGAAGACAATTTTATTTATTTTTCATGAAAAAAACAGTCGCTTGTACTTGTACAACATCTTTAAAAATAATGCAAAATCAACTAAATTGAACACATTAAAACGACACATTATAGTAGGAATAGGAATATATGGTTAATTTGGTATTTTTGCTGAATAACAAGATTAAAAACGGCGAAAACGTTTGCTGCACTAAAAATGCACTCAATTCTACATTTTATGTTCATTTTCACGATCATAGAACAAATGTTAAATGGAATTCAGTTACGTGTTGAGAATTAGTCGGCGTCACCAAAAATGGAGCGCTAGACGTGGTCGTCACGCCTTAAACGCGCCATTTTGTTTCAAGCAATGTATGGATGGATCGCATGTTCATCCGCGCGACTTAGAATAACGCAGCCAGATGATCTGCTGCCAAATATCGGTTTAATGCTTTTTATTCTCTCTTTATTATTAATTCACAAAACTTTGGATTCATTGTTTTATTTGAATTCGCATTTAAATCCGTTCCTACCTTATTCATTCGACATTTTGACAAAAAATATTTTTGGTTAAAAATATTTATAAATATTTTTTGTTAATTTTGATTTTCGAAAGTATTGAAAAGAACAGAAGGAGGGCTAAAAGCTTGAAACGGAACAAAAAACATCACGTCGAAGCTGTTATTACCAATGCAAGTCGATTTAATTGGTGGTTATGACTATATACACTACAATCTACTTTGATAAATAAAGTTGCGCTTAAAAAAACTAAATAATTAGGTTAAAGATATCACGCCTAAAAACGTTTTTTAAAATTCTTGTCCGACGACGTTAAGTATTTGGTCGAGGAACAAAATCGTGAAAAAGGTGGTCGGGATGAATATCGAACTAATAACCCCTTGGATCACGACCTCTGACCGTATCCATTCGACCAGTAGGTCAGTGGATATCAAAAGATTATCCAAGAATCGATTTACGCAACCTCTAAGCCAAAATAACCTTTTTTTCTTTTAAAACGTTTCCTATCTTCCCAATTACATTTTCAAACAATAAATTGCGCGATCGCTGTTTGATGTTTTATTGCCACAATTAGTTAAACAATGCGCTGTTTTGTGACGTCATAATCAAGATAAAACCCAAACGACAAGATCATAAAAAACGTTTCTATTTTTGCAATGTTGTTTGTCTTTTTTTTAGTTTTAGTTGGTGTGGCCACTTTTACCCGAGGTTTTCGTTAGTCTTATTTTACGACCACGTCGTGGCCACTTTTACCAGAGGTTTTCCTTGATGTTATTTTACACATGCTTAAGCGGCTTCACGTGCACGTATCGTTAAGTACAATTTTACTGCGCCGGAAAAATGCGAAGAAAGACGGTCCCCAAATTTGGGCATGCGCTACTGTACGGCTTAATTAACAAATGCCCTTTGGCGATAACGTACCGACTACTTTTCAATCGGATTTATCCGCGAAATCTTGCTAAAAATGCGGCCAAGTCATTTTACAGTTTCTGGCATTTTTTGTGACATTTTAGGTTTTTTAAATCTTAGTAAATTCTGTTTGTTCCAAAAAATTAAGAAAATGTAGTTTTTTGAATAATTTTACAAAAAAATAAACTTGTTTTTTCAAGCTAACCGGTAGTTAAGAAAATCGCGACTTGTACACTTGAATTCACGAAATCTTTTAAAAATGCGGCCAAAATCGTTATGTAGTGCTGGTCGTTTTAATCACCGACCCCACAGCCCGTTTTTACACGTTTTTCCCGCCGTTTTCCGAGTTAACCGTCACAACTTCGCCCTAACGACGGAAAATCAAACCGTCTAGCAGCCGCTGCTGGCTTCAGGCCCGATGAGTCATTCGAATAACTCGGCGCCAATTTTCTGCGTTCGCCGTTGCCCATATGCTCTGTGAGCCTATCGAGTGAGTCATGCTATTTAAACCGACCAGTCAGCCCGCTAGCATGCTCTTCAAATCTAATGGATAGCCGGCCAGGGTTAGTAAGGCGTCTTACTCATTGGTGCTTCAAAAGAGCCGGGTTGTTTTTGCCCGCCCGTGTGTTAGCTGTCACTCAAAGTTACGTCGCTTTTGCTTATTGGATTTGGTGTATTGCATGAGTAATATAGATTTCGGCGTCTAGTCTCGTTTCCTGTAAGTTTATTATCAATTTGTATCCGCCGTTTGGAATGTGTCAATGGTGTCTCTGATATTTCCTAGGAAATTAACCTTGATAAGCGCAACCTCTGGCGCATTTGTGAGTAGTTTGAACTCCTAAACATGTGTTCCCAAATCAACCTTGATAAGCGCACCACCTGTCCATCTTTGCCACATTTCCAATGTCCTTACCATACACATTTCCACACAAATCAACTTTATAAGCACACCACCTGTCCATCTGTGCCACATTTCCAAAGTCCCTACCATACACATTTCCACACTAACC
This sequence comes from Ciona savignyi, assembly GCA_000149265.1. Classification (NCBI taxonomy): domain Eukaryota; kingdom Metazoa; phylum Chordata; class Ascidiacea; order Phlebobranchia; family Cionidae; genus Ciona; species Ciona savignyi. Next base: position 171,194 of record CH003268.1, read on the forward strand.
AACTTAAACCCGACAAACGCCCCAATACTTAACGCAAGTCGTAACCAACCCATGAAAATTTACATACAACCTACCAAGTACACAGCCTTAAATACCACCGGATTACAGAGGAGCATTTTGAGACACTTAAAGCCAACACAACAGAATACAAAACGCTGAGTAACCAAGTCGTTAATGCTGTTCTTTACATTACCCACGCATCGAAATACGAGGTATACGACATTATCCAATTTAGCCTATTTTACGTTCGGCCACTTACACACACATAAATATTAAATATTCCTTAAAAGAACGTTTTTTTAGTTTTTAAAAGCTTAGTGAATTTTATTTGCCCGAAAAATGTCAGAAAATGTAGTTTTCGAACAATTTTCCCAAATCGATTTTTTTCAAACCGGTCGTAAAGAGACATTTCGCCACTTCTACACTTTATTCAGGAAAGTTTTAATTTGCCAGAAGTTTTATTGATTAAAGATTTTTTGATGAACCTTTAAAAATAAACACGAGCAACTTATATTTGAAGCAAACTAGTTTTGTATTCGTAATTATATTATTTATTAACGTTGTAAAACTGATGTTTTCTTTAGGACAACTTGATAATAAGTTTTAGGGGATGTGTTATCTTAGAATGGGTAGTCAAAATAAATTGAGCAAAATTAGGATAGGATATCCATGTTTATCCCCGTGAATGGGAAAACCCAAGGTGCTTGACTATGGTAATCTTCGGATTACATCGCGCCCATTACCTGGTTACTAGTGTAAATTGCAGTATGTTGTGTATAATAGAGACATCGCGACAGTTTTTTTTAGCCCATTTATCTACTGAGTCCAGGCAACGTCTGCCGAATGTATCGACCAAGGACATAATACAAGTCGGTTTTAAACTGATTTAATATTCCTGGCTACCCATTGCACTTTAATGCGATATAACGTGGCCGTAAAACCAACAAAAGACATTTGCCGTGTGATTTAATGGTCTCTTTCGAGTAATTCATTTAACTATTCACGAACTGTAAGCTGTATATCTTACCTGCACATACAACTACAATCTTACCCCTTGTATGTTAATTAACTACGGCAGCGGTTCCCAAACTGGGCGCCGCGGCACCCTGGGGAGCCGCGAGACTTTGCCAGGGGCGCCGCGAAAGCATGCGGAAGTTGGTGCATTTATTGTTTTTTTTCACAAAAAAAACAGTACATGTGTGTTACACCAGTAAAACGTTAATTGGAGATGTTTAAGCTTGGTGTGCAACCCCATACACTGGCATACAGCATTCGTTTTACTTGTAAAATCCATTGTTCGGTGTTATCTGCCACTATTTGCTCACTAACATGGCATTGTTTTCGAATAATGGTTTGTCAAATAACTGTTTTGCATTAATTGAGTGTTCGTCACTTTATTAGTTTAGTGAATAGTTTTAAAGAGTTTGAATGGTTATCCAAATGCATGCTATAGTCTGGATATACAATATACAATACATGCAGTTTGAAAATTTTGACTTTATAAGGGAGCCGCAAGGTTTAATAAATTTACAAAAGGCGCCGCCAACAAAAAAAGTTTGGGAACCGCTGAACTACGGTACAGATATGCGCTATCTTATGTAAATGTGCTTTTAATATATCCTGTAACGTACCAATAAAGCGTACCATTTAAAGAACATCACACAAAGGACCGGTTAGCTCGTACGATTTCGCGTCGAATTCGCATTCTAGCTAGTTTGGTGTTGTGTCCGTGTGCAAGTCACTAAACGATTATCGCCTGGACCCAGTGGATTATTGGGCTGAACTACGGTAATATCTCCAACCTATACAGCCGACCGCAAAATCTCCGGTAACCCGACTGCGGGCACGAGGTAATCTAAAGATTAAACTGGTTCTAACGCCCTTGGTTTCACACCCACGAGGATAAGCATGAATAACCAATTCTCATTTTGCGCATTTTTTCGTCATCCATTTAAATTCGTTGGTATTGAATCCTTGTTTTCTATGCGTTAATTCTTGCTTGTTATGAGGTAACACGGCCATTATGAGGTAACACGCCACCTAATTACGTCATCAAATCAACTGCTTTTGTTATATCATAGACAAATTGTTATATTTTTTGGAATAATTTTATCACAAGTGCCATTATGACGTAATATGTTGGGGTAAGGGTTTATGTGTGAGAATTCCTAACCCATATAAAGGGCAAATTAAAGGCAAATTTGAGTATTCTAAGTTTTGCGCTAAAATACATGTTTCTCCAAGTACAAAATGAATGCTATTAATAAACAAGATTTTTAAGTTAAAAGACGAATAAATAATCCTTGTAAATTCCTGACTTAAACGGATGAAAATAGTTGTTCAATTTCCGCTGATCAATCACTTGGTCACGATTTTAACTTAGCGTTGCCTGTGTGGTATCGCCCCATGCGTTTTCGTCCGTACATCCGACGATTGTCGTGCGTTTTACGGATAAACACGTTGGCGTTGTCTGTGTGGTATCGCCCCATGCGTTTTTGTCCGTACGTCCGACGGTTGTCGTGCGATGACGGATAGACACGAAGAACTAATCTAGTACAAGGCCCAGGCTTATAAACGCACGCGAGTCGTCGGGCGGATAGATTCTCCTTATCCGACGCACGGACGTATTAATTCGTAACATACGCACGTATTCGTCCGGCCCGATGGTCTAGCGGTTAAGTGCGTCGCCTTTCAATCGAAAGGTTGCAGGTGCGAAACTGGTCGTTAGCTAGTTGGTTGTGTCCTTGGGCAAGGCACTTTACGGACATTGCCTGAACCCAGCGGATTAATGGGTTCTACCAAATTGAAGGAACGTGTCTATCATATACAACACACTGCAATAGCTCCGGTAACCCGACGATGGGCGCGAGGTGATCTGACGATTGCCCGTGTGATAACCCCCTAGGTTTTCCCATTCACGGGGATAAACATGAATATCCTATATCCTATATCCTATACGACCGCGCGTAATTGTATGGACCCAGTCCAAGTATTATATTGACTGTTGTTTTTGCATATTTACAATTCCGTATGTAATTGCTGTATATTAAACGCAAAACACTATTTAGAAGTTTGTAAGATTCGTTTAGAAGTGTGTAAGAATTCTTTTATTAAATAGACACGGGAGTCTTTCAAATACGCAGTATTGACCACAACATAATTATTAGTTTGCCTTGATTTTGTCAAATTCCATATTCGGACTTAAATAACTAAATATGACGTATATTGGATTAAAAACGGACGAAAAATCATTATTATTCGGCCACGCAAGTCATTATTACGTAGCATAAATATAATTTATTTTTTCTGCGGGCGACACCCTACGTCGTAATAAAACAATCTATATCTGATTCAGTATTATCCACGAAATTAAGTATGCGAAGCGTATATATCGCACGACAATAGTCGGATGAACGGGCGAAAACGGATGAGGGCGTTAATCGTCCGATTATCTTCTATATGGGCGTTGGGTTATCAAAGCTTTTTAAATCGTTTACAATTATTAGCGAAATCACAGAAATATCCAAATGGACTCGAGGTATTCTACATTACGCCGTACGCCCTAGTGGTTCTCAATCTTTTTAACCTCGTGGCGTACCCAAAACCAATTATTTTAGAACCACTGCCCTAATCCCACGCAAATAATAAAGGAATTTCCAATTCATGTTAAATTTGAATACGGCGGGTATTTTCAGAAACGGCAAAAAATCTAAGTTATTTTTAAATCGTGTTTTTTTTGCGCGATTCTACCTCCTTTTAAAATAGCATTGTGTGAAACATACGGGTTGAACGAAAACAATAGTGGATTGTTACGTCACGGAAGGTGTTACGTGCGAGGGACGTCCCGTGTTTTTGTTCCAAGAACCGGAGTGCGTGTTGTGTTGATGGACAGGTGGTGCGCTTATCAGGGTTGATTTGTGTGGAAATGTGTATGGTAGGGACTTTGGAAATGTGGCACAGATGGACAGGTGGTGCGCTTATCAAGATTGGTTTGTGTGGAAATGTGTATGGTAGGGACTTTGGAAATGTTGCACAGATGGACAGGTAGTGCGCTTATCAAGATTGATTTGTGTGGAAATGTGTATGGTAGGGAGTTTGGAAATGTGGCACAGATGGACAGGTGGTGTGCTTATCAAGGTTGATTTGTGTGGAAATGTGTATGGTAGGGACTTTAAGAATGTGGCACAGATGGGCAGGTGGTGTGCTTATCAAGGTTGGTTTGTGTGGAAATGTGTATGGTAGGAACTTTGGAAATGTGGCACAGATGGACAGGTGGTGTGCTTATCAAGGTTGATTTGTGTGGAAATGTGTATGGTAGGGAGTTTGGAAATGTGGCACAGATGGACAGGTGGTGCGCTTATCAAGGTTGATTGTGTGGAATTGTGTATGGTAGGGACTTTAGAAATGTGGCATAGATGGACAGGTGGTGTGCTTATCAAAGTTAATTTGTGTGGAAATGTGTATGGCAGGGATTTTGGAAATGCGGCGCAGATGGACAGGTGGTTAGAAACGACGAAAACACTTTCCTACGATCTCATTAAAACGCGCTGCTCTACCAGCAATGACTCACACTCAGGAATTTCCTCCTGGAAATCGTGCATTAAAAATACATCAACTTCACTACCACAGCCCCATTAAACCAGTAGTCACAGCTGAAAACTCTGCCAGTTGATAGGGTATTTCACCATCGATCATTAGATTTACAAATTGGTTTCATTTTGTTTTGACTTTTCACTTGTCTTGTTTGTATGCATGTCAACAATATCAAAATTGATCATTTTCCACCCAAATTCTTCGTGAATCGGTCGTTTCGTTGTTGTTACGCATCGTTGTGTTTCTGCTGCTTTTCAAAGTCGCCAACTCGCGACTTAAATCGGTGTCGCAACAGTGGCTTGTATGACGTCATATTCCAAACAACGAGACATTCATGACGTCGGTAACCAAATAAAGACTCTATAATTACCATTTTTGCTTTATTATTACGTCACTCGGATCGACAAACGCGGTTGTGTGGTTTTTAAAAATGCACTCCATTGTGACGTCATAAAATCGATAATGACGTCATAGCCATTGCGGCACATGAATTAATCATCGGTCTTTGATTGGTTGTTTAGGCGGTACACCGGCGTTTAAATTTGACCGTGAAAATCTGCGATGATACCTTGTTTTGAAATAATCGCAGATTTTCACGCTCGCACAGTTCGTCGACCCGACCGCCGGGTCGAAAAACTTTCTCGGAATGCGGCGTGCGTCATAACATGCATTGTGATGTCATCGCCCCGGGGCACGCAACGCCCACAGTGCTGAAGGTTCATTAATTTAATGATGCGAATAAATTTCTCACACGAATCACATATTTTAACGCCCAGGCGTTTTAACACAGTAAATGTTGTATTACCACTGGCCGTTACCCCCTACCTCTAACCCCGTGCCCACGGTCTGGTTAAAGGGCTTTTTTTCGTTTGGCGTTTCCGTACGCATTACCAATCTTTTAAACGACGAATTCTGGTCAATTTAAAACCGTCGAATCCAGAAACTTAATCTTAATGGCATTGTAGTGCGTTTGTACAATCAAGTTAAAAGTGGTTGTTTGATTTTATTACAAGATCAATATATATCAAATGTATCGTCGATATATTTAGCAATAAAACGTTTTTTTCTATAATCTTTTTGAAATGCCCGATGTTTCTGTTTGTTTCGTAGGTTTTCGTTTGTTTCTGTAATTTAAAGTTAATTATGATAAGAAAAATAACATTATCAAAATAAAATAGGGCAAAGCTAAAGGGTGGATATAGGTAAAACCTTAAGCCCAAAATTAACTAAAACCTTAAGCCCAATGTTAATTTCAGCCCCAGAATTAACGCTAAAACTAACCCAGGTCTTACAGTTTTTTTCCCTTAACCACCTTCCTTAAGCTTTCCCCTAAAAATGTCGGATAGAAAAGACGCATGCGTTAACGCTCATAGATGATATTAATGGACGGATGGACGTGTCATACGTGTCCTGACGGATGGGAAATTCGTATTAAAGGATGCGGTTATCTAGTGTGGGAAATTTCAGGGGATTTATCACTGTTATCGTCAGATAACTCATGTCCACCGTTCATTTACCGAAGCTATTGCAGTGGGTTGCATACTAAAGGCTTTTAACAATAAATTTCCCTGTTTTTGTTATAGCGCCGTTTCTTTTTATAATACAGTATACAAAATATTAAGAATATTAAGAATATCAAAGAAAAAAAACGGCAAAAAACAGTGAGGTATTATAGCACGTCGTACTTATAATTGTGAATAAAACCATAATAAAAATAAACATTGTATGCTCTAGTCAAATTTATTTCCTTTAAATATATAGTTGTATTAAATAAATAAGCCTAGTAAAGCCACATTACATACACAACATAATCCACCAAAATATTTAAATTGAAAATTCGTTGAATTACGAAAACGTCTCTTGGGTCTCGCGCGTTATCGTGTAAGAAGGGCGATTGTCACCACGTGTTCTGGCATTGTTTCGTCACACTGTGTTAACGCGACGGTAAGAAGAAAACGCCTTTCGGGTCAACTGTTTCCGTTGTTGCTATCGCGTATTGACGCGAAATATTTGTGGAATGCGCCCCTAGAATGACGTTGCTATTTAAAGTGCATCATTAATTTCGATATTTTGTTTTTTTTATTTTCCAATTGTGTTAATTTATTTCCAAGTTATGTTAAGTTTTATTTTGTGATTATGCTATATTATTATCATTTATGTTTATGTTAAGTTTTATTTTCCCAGTTATGTTAATTTTATTTCCTAGTTATGTTAAGTTTTAATCGTAAATTTAAGTTTAAAAATTAGATAGAAATGTTATTTTCTTTAAAAAATAGAAAAAAATGTTTTTTTTTATAAACGTAATGTCGATAAGTGTTGAATGGTCGACCACGTGTTTTAAATATTTGAATTCAGGCGGGAAAATCTAGCCCGCCCGCATTTGCTCTATGACGTAATCGCCGCTTTACAATCTATACTTGTTACTTCTAGAATTCAAATTAGCAAGCAGCCTTGCCTAAATTTAAACGACGAAACATTAAAAAAAAGGTTTTGTGTTACACTGTGGCCTGTACAAACGCGCCACTCACAACTGTACAAACGCGCCACACAAAACTGTACAAACGCGCCACACAAAACTGTACAAAAGCGCCACACAAAACTGTACAAAAGCGCCACACAAAACTGTACAAAAACGACATTCAAAACTGTACAAACGCTCCACACAAAACTGTACAAACACGCCACACAAACCTGTACAAACGCGCCAAACAAAACTGTACAATAGCGCCCCACAAAACTGTACAAACGCGCCACACAAATCTGTAAGATTTGATGACATTTCACGACAGATTTGTTTTTGATAACAACTTCACCTTTCTTGGAAATGTGATTTGTGTCTCAGAGAAAGTCATAATTAAGCTATTGTGTCGTTGTATCCTGGCACTTACCTTCTAACATGTTATGTATTGGCTTGCTGGGTTGACTTCTAACTTGTTATTTTGTTGGTTGCATCGGGTTTAGCAGTTCCATTCACTTCGGGTGACTCATTCGTTCCTCTAAACCTTGCCGCGTTCCTGAGTTCGTGGAATTTTGGACGACTCATTAGATATCACTGGGTTGGAGCAATGTAAAGTGGCTTGCATAGGTGCACACAGTTATACACCTCATGCCCACAGTCGAGTTGCTTGAGCTATTACAGTGTGTGGATAATCAGACATGACTTTCAATTTGGACAACTTATTAGATACCATTGGATTGAAGCAATGTAAAGTGGCTTGCTCAGGTGCACAGTTATACACCTCATGCCCAGAGTCGAGCACAATAATACACCTCATGCCCACAGTCGAGCACAGTAATACACCTCATGCCCAAAGTCGAGCACAGTAATACACTCATGCCCACAGTCGAGCACAGTAATACACCTCATGTCCACAGTCGATTTGCTGGAGCTATTGCAGTGTGTGAATACTCAGACATGAATTTGAATTTGGACGACTCATTAGATACCACTGGATTGGAGCAATGTAAAGTGGCTTGCTCAGGTGCACAATAATACACCTTATGTACACAGTCCGGTTGCTGCAATCCTGCAACTATGTGGATAATCAGACACAACACCTTACCTTCCACTAATACGTCAGGAAAAACTACGTGGTAACCTTATCTCATTCTCACACACAGCCGTGTCTCCTCCTTTGTCGCAATAGTGGTTGGTCCAGCAACCCAATCGTAATACTATCTTTGTTTGTGAGACGGCTTTGACACTACCTAATATCCAATCATCGGCAATTTACTCGGAAAGCGATGAGTAGTTTATGCGTAAAAGGGTTCGGTTACAAAGATAGGACGTCACAGTTAGAGCGTATGATGACTTGCATAATAAAAGCAGTCATTATGACTTGCAAAAAATCGGCTTTATGACGCGAATTTAATGTTTATCAAGCGAATCGACTACGCAGTACCGCGGCAACGATTTCGTTTTAGCATTCACTTAGCCCTTGGCCATTTTCGTTCGCAGGATGGCTTTGATTCGTATCTTCTGTTTTCGACTTCCATTCTCAAGAGTGTACCCGATCGAACTTTGTGTAGTAAACAACTCGAAAAACTCTTCACCAAATACGACGTTTTTGGACAAAATCTCTTTCTGTTTGCGTGTCAGTTTATAAACGTTGTTTCAAAATAAACCCTTTGAACTATAAAGGATACGGCGATACTTTAAAAACGTTTTTCAAGTAGTATATTTTTATTAAAAACATTTTTTTGGTGTTTAAAAACGACAAAATTTCCATTAGATTAAAGTTACATCGTCGCATTGGTCACCATAGAATCGACATCACATTGCTGCAATTTTTATCAGCATTTTTACCTGGCTTAGTTCCGAACCTATAATGGGCTCGTTGCTAAGATTTTTTTTTTCTACTGAATTGGTATAAGTATCGGTCATGTTAACCATTCGGCCACACGACCGTAGTTATCAGCTTTTATCTTGCGTCCAACTAACATCTCATCGGGAACTGGTGTCGACAATTTATGAACTGGAAAAGTTTTATGAACTGGCAAAGCAATTTCGCGTCAATTTGCTTAAGTACAGCTGATTTTAAGATGATTTATTTAGAAATATAATTTCTTTAAGACTTATTGGGTTTTGGTATAAATTTTTGGATGTTTGAAAATACCTCTTTGCTTCAGGTATTTTTAGAAAGGTATTCACAACAAAAACTAGATTAGCTATTTTAAAGCGAAACGGTTAATTCTGAATTTGTGGACGTTTATTTTGAGTGGTCGGATAGAACGTGTGCGCGGTGATCCGATTTCATCCGACATTTCCGTTTCTTGTTTTGACATTTTTATTTTCATTTTATATTCTACAAATACTTCTGCACTGTGGAAAATAATTAAGTTTATATTCGTGAAAATATAGTCTGTATAAGCAAACCGCTTTTCAACATAATGGCGAGTTTATAAAACTGGTAATTTTACCCCAAAACCGACGCTGCCGCATTAACGCTCGAGTCGGGTTCAAACGCGTGCGTATCCCCGGTAACACGACGCAATAGACAGGTGACATTCTGCCGAATTTTCCCGTAAAACCGACATTTTGTGCGACAGCTCCGAATGACTCACTTTCTAGTCTCTCAAGGATTCTATTATTACGTGTCAATGAACCATTGTACTGTGATTCAAACATCACAGGCGACATTGTGACCTCGTGTTCGGAGTGTCAACGTCATAATGAGACATTGTTCGCTCTTTATGACGAGTCAATCGTATCCAGTCCTGTTTAAACATTGAATTTGCGTCATTTTGAAAGTTGTGTATACACGCCCTTTATGGTAACTGTGTATCAGCGCCACTCACGAAGCCTGGATAGTAACTACGCCCATAAGGCCTGTATAATAGCCTTACCAATAATCCTGTATATTACCACAGCCAATAAAAAACTGTATAATAGCGCCACCAATACCAAACGTGTACAAGAGCACCCCATTAAATTAAAGTGTAGACTTAAAATGGCGCGTGTGGTTCAAAGGAAGGCTCTTACCCAAGCCCGGTGTAGTCAAAACAAGAATGTTAAACCGTCCATTTAAATATAGACCGCGTAAAACGGACGTGGGCAACGCTTGCCGCTATTTCAGGTATTTCCTTCTTTCCGTACCGTTTCCTAAACCCACCAGACCATGTACAAGTGATCAAATATAGACCTGCATTAGTAGTATGGAGGGATTTAAACATTTGGTTTCAATATGGACAAATCCCACTTTGTGTGTTTATTTTTCCGCGGTAACGGTTGACTAGGGACGCGAGGTGTGTTGTTGGGCATGATGCTTTACATTGTACCGGTCCGATGGTGCCTCCTCTATTGCGCTCACTGTAACATTGCAAGTCGACTGTGGGCATGCGGTGTATTACTGTGCTCGATTGTGCACATGAGGTGTATTACTGTGCACCTGAGCAAGCCACATAACATTGCTCCAACCCAGTGGTATCTAATGAGTCATCCAAATTAAAAGTGTCTGATAATTCACACACTATAACAGCTCCAGCAACTCGACTGTTAACGTGAGGTGTATAACTGTGCTAGACTGTGGGCATGAGGTGTAGTACTGTGCATCTGAGCAGGCCACTTAACATTGCTCCAACCCAGTGGTATCTAATGAGTCGTTCAAATTGAAAGTCATGTCTGATTATCCACATACTGTAATAGCTCCAGCAACTCGACTGTGGGCATGAGGTGTAATACTGGGCTCGACTGTGTGCATGAGGTGTAATACTGTGCACCTGAGCAAGCCACTTTACATTGCTCCAATCCAGTGGTATCTAATGAGTCGTCCAAATTATCCACACATCTATCCGACCACCAAAACAAAAAGATTATTTGTTCTAATCGTTATTTATCCGTTTATCGACAGTCGACATGTTTATCCCAATAATTGATTTCGCGAAATAATGTGGTTTTACGTCGCCTTGCGTGTGACGTACCGGTCATTGTGACGTAAATTCCGGTTTACGGTATGTTCTGTAGTCGTGCTTCTGGCATTGACGTATTTCCGGTAGAGTCCGTCGATCTGTTTGCGGCCGTGTTTTACCACCGTCTGTTTGTCTTGTCTCATTATACATTATATATTTCCCTACCACATTTTCCACACAAACCAACCTTGATAAGCGCACCACCTGTCCATCTGTGCCAAAATTCAAAAGTCACTACCATACACATTTCCACACAAATCAACCTTGATAAGCACACCACCTGTCCATCTGTGCCACATTTACAAAGTCCCTACCATACACATTTCCACACAAATTAACCTTGATAAGCACACCACCTGTCTATCTGTGCCACATTTCCAAAGTCCCTGCCATACACATTTCCACACAAATCAACCTTGATAAGCACACCACCTGTCCATCTGTGCCACATTTCCAAAGTCCCTACCATACACATTTCTACACAAATCAACCTTGATAAGCACACCACCTGTCCATCTGTGCCATATTTCCAAAGTCCCTACCATACACATTTCTACACAAATCAACCTTGATAAGCACACCACCTGTCCATCTGTGCCATATTTCCAAAGTCCCTACCATACACATTTCCACACAAATCAACCTTGATAAGCACACCACCTGTCCAACTGTTCCACATTTCCAAAGTCCCTACCATACACATTTCCACACAAATCAACCTTGATAAGCACACCACCTGTCCATCTGTGCCACATTTCCAAAGTCCCAACCATACACATTTTCACACAAATCAACCTTGATAAGCGCACCGCTGACAAACGCGGTACATTCATACACCAAACACCCACACGAAAATGACGCAACTAAAGATTCAATGAACCATCTACTCCATCGATCTGAAGAGTTTAGTCATTCATGATTTATTAAATACATGAACGACTGTACAAACAGCATCTTGAAACTTCATGTGTTCTGTGTGTAAAACGCCCAGAGACCTGCAGTTACTGGGGGATGAAAGAACACAATCATTGGTGGGTTACCTGGCAGGCGATTACGATGTCCATTTTACAAGTATATTTGTTGCATACTTGTCCTTAGACTACCCTAATACGCAAACTCTTAAACAATTGAGCTAACGAGGTATTTTTCGTGTTATATTGGAATATATTCTAAAATCTTACGGAAAAACTTAAGTACGGAAATGATAGAGGCAACCAGCTAAACACGATGACAGTAAAACGTTTCATATTAATCGTTTAAAGTTGATCGGGGATTAGTATTGGTTTAATTTGACTTTCTGGGATGTTTTAAAATTATATTTAGGTCACTTACTATTCAAATGAAGTTATTACAAACCCTAGCATAGACCACTAATCTACTAAACCACCCATACAAGCCGCAAACACCCACATCACCGGACTTTCTACATGGTTTTAAACTGTTTGGAATCGTCTGTCCAGTTTGATCGTAGGTTCGAAACTGGTCGCTTGCTGGTCAGTCGTGTCCTTGGACAAGGCACTTTACGGACATTGCCTCAACCTAATGGATTGAATAGTTCTACTAAAATTGAAGAAACATGTGAATCTTACACAACATACTGCAATAGCTCCGGCAACCCGACGGTGGGCGCGAGCTGACATGACGATTGCTCGTGTGGTGAAACTTATACATTCGCTTTAAAATGAATATAATAGCATCATCATAAAATTGGCTGTTATTAAAAAAGCCATGATCTTCTATATTTCTTGTATAAATAAGCAGAAACCGTGATGATAGTCGTCATAAAGAATCATTTTCCGTCTGTGTAGTTTCCATGCTTTGTAAGTACGATCGCCCCATATTTCCTCAATATTAGCTCCGTGTTAACACACCGCGTCACCAGCGGAAAGGTGGTGAGATCGAAACCAACCGCCAGCTGGTTAATTGTGTCCTTAAGGTCGTAACCTAACTTAGCAATTTATTAGAACAAAAAAGACGTCTCAATTATTTCTACAACACTACAATAGCTCCGGTAATCCTACAGTGGTCAATTACCTACGGTGGCCCTGCCTTACCCCTAGCAGGGGGTAAAAATGAATATCCTATCACATCAAATCGCCTTCCGAGTAACCCTCCAACGATTGCGTATCAGCCTCTCCCATCCTGCCATAAACCGGGACTTCCCTGCTCACTTATCAATGAGTTGACGTCACCGTCTGCCCACTCTTTCCGTCTGCTCCTCCTTCCTTCTCTCTTTCTTTCTCCCGCGCGCTCCTGGAGCGCCTTAAACCCGCGCGCACGTTGTCTGATCGTCATTCGGTCCCAGAAAGCATCGCGCACGTTTAGCTGCTCAGTTTTCGATGTTTTAACAAAGAAAAGACGTTAAGAAGAGATCGCGACAAGCTAGGATCCGCAAATCCAGGTTTATTTTGTTTTCCAGTTGAAAATGACAGGATAGTCATAGTTGGTTCTGTGGTTGGTGTATCGTGTTCGAGAAAGTTCGGATATCTTTGTTTCGTCATTGTTGCGCAACTTCGTCACGTGATGTCCACCTGTCACGCCTCGTTGGCGTTGACCACGTGGTTGCCATGACGACAAGGTGTCGGATTCCGCGATTTCGTAACTTCCCGATTTGTAGCGCGAAAACGACGTCACGAAAGGCGAATTCTAGAATTTTCCAAACTTCCGCGATCGGACGTGACAATTCGTGTCGCGCCGTTTCAAGGGCTAGTTCGTTATGACGTAACAAAGGGTGTTTATTTTCGTTTATTCTCGAACACTCGTGGTGCTCGTATTCCGACTCCTGTTAGCGTTGTGACGTCATAATAGTGTTTTTAAAATGGTTAATGATCACCAACGCGGCTAATTTGCATCTATGATCTCACAAAGCCCAGTGTTCCCGCCAAGCAACGCGTAAAAGCGCGAAAACCAAACTGAAAATTCTGACATTTCACTTTTTTAATATTTTGTAAATTTTACATCCGTAAAAATTTTCGTTCCGTTTTGGTCCGAAAAAATTGGATGTGATCTAAGTTAAAGTAAATACTGACGGTTCTTGTATGCGCGCCGGATGTTAAAAACGGATCGGATATGCAGGTCAGTTCTGAAGATTTTCCTTGAAAAGTTGAATCGATGGCGACATCTCGAAAAGTGACGTGATTTATCGGGTTACGTAATTTTTGATTGTGACGTAACAACGTGGAAGATCGGATAGCTTTTTATCGAAGTCAACTTCCGTTATGCATTAACACGCCACAAGTATTCGCAAACAAAGTAAAATTTAACTGATTAAGAAGCACAGTTGTCGCTTTACGACAAAAATATTATTTTTTGTTCAAATTATTATTTTCTGGGGGGGTTTGTTAAATAGTTGTCACTTTACGACAAAAAGGGTCGTTAAAATTTCACTTTTTTCCCAAAACTTATATTTTTTGGTTTATTTGAACAAATTGTTGAGATTTCTCGAATTTTCAGATTTTCTCGCGGTTTCTTTGTTTGATCATTGTGACGTGTCCATTATGTTCACGCTCGACCAATCAGAGCTTAGATTACCGTTACACATCGCCGCTCATGCGCGATGTCCGTTTCCGCGTTCGATGACGTCACTAACTGATGACGTAAGGGTCGTGTCGACCGCCGTTGTCGCGAATGTCCCTGTGACGTAACAGAGGTGATTTAGAATTCTCGAAAACGCGATTCCCCGAACACGGGATGTCCGCGCGACGCTGACTCATAGACAGCGTATAAAACCCCGGTTATAGATATCTTACCACTTATCACGTCATAATCAAACCGCGGCGTGTACGCTCGTGTGGCCGAATGGTTAACGCGACCGATACATATACCGATTTTTATAAAAAAAAAACAACAGTCTTGGCGGCCCATCATGGGTTCGAACCTTACCCCGGTAAAAAGTTAGTATCTTGTTTCCCATATATTGGTATAAACATAACAGAACATATGTCTGTTATATAGTTCCGCCAAAATGCTTAGGATTTCTTTATCAAAACCGGGTTGAATTCTAGAATAAAGCATTCTGAGCCGTTTTACAATGTACTGGAAAGCAAATACTGGGGAAAAGTGATTTGTTTACCTTGTTGAAATTTACATGGACTAATGTAACTCGCAATATCTTATTACACCAGCTGATTAAACTGGCGCTGTTAATAGGCGGAAGCGAAAATACGTAAAATGCAAAAACACAAAAATTGGAAGTTTATACCAATATCTAGGTTTACAAACTATTAATACCCCCACCCCCACTTTATCTGTATTAAACTGACATTTTCGAATCTTAATTTCAGTATTAACAGATAAGTATGTGACATATTAAAACAAAGATGTTTCCTTATTACACAAGCCCTTCGATATTTATTGATATATTAACCACATGGACAAGTTTACTTCAATTTTGCCTCTGCTAAATGGCGGACACTTTTTTAGGAGATTTTTTTCAATTATAGATTTCATTAAAATTTCGGTTAAAACTCGCCAAAAATGTTCGTGAAATTCGTTGATTAATTTCATTATGACGTGTGGATCGTGATTGTTACGTGCTCGCTTGATTGTTACGTTGTAAATGGCGCCTGCAACGCTTCTTCCGCCAAACGCTGTAATTTGCATAACTCGCGATTTTAATTCCGCGTTCTTAACGCGCGTATGTGACGTAACAACACGCCCTTTGTGACGAAAAAGTTAAAAAAAAATGGCAATCGTTATATAACAAGAAGCATCGGATAAAAACGGATTACGATTCTATCCGAAACCACATCTTGTAAAAACAACTTTAAATACATGAACAAGTTGATTTAGACCAGTGTTCCCCAACCCGATTCCGCGGTCTCAAATGAGTCCGTGGAAGGTTTAAATGAGTCCACAAGAACATTAACAATTTGCAAAACTTTTATTTGTTAAGTTGATTTTCGTATGCACATAGTCCAGTTACGCTACACTTTTGACTTACGCTAATTGAAAAAAGGAAATAGTCCGCGACCAAAAAAGGTTGGGAAACGCTGATTTAGACAATAAAATATACGGATAAAAACGGACGCGCTCGCTAAACAGTATTATCATCCGACTAGAGCTGCGAATGCATAAAGGTAACGCGTCAGGGTGTGGTTTTCATTGAAAATCGATTGATCCGGAAATAATCCAGTTTAGTTGATCCGCGATTAACGTCGCGTAATTAAGCGTCGTCGTCTCCTGTTTCCGACGCGTTACCGCGAACTTCGGATGTCACAATCGGTTGTCGTGTTTCCGTATTATTACGTCACAGTAATTCCGGTTTACAACAATGTAACGTTACAACAATGTAACGTGACGTCACGACTAGAGTTCCGGGCGCGTGCGTTAACGTCCGTATCCGTCCGACGTCGTCCGTCCGCGTCCGTATCCGTCCGACGTCACCCGTCCGCACGTGCTGAGCGCTAAATGGCGACAGCGGTTTCCTCAATTCGAGGTAAACCACTTCGTGGAAAAGCGGCAAAATCGCGCGTATTACTTCCCAGGCATTATGACGTCATAACGCTATCTTATTTCCTCGATCGCGTATTAACGAAGGTCCGATGAACAAAGTTTGTTTTTCAAACGTGTTTAGACTTATAACAAATACCCTTCACTTTATATCCTGGTGGGTGGGAATATATTGAACAAATTAACCACAAGTTCGTTTTATGACTCATACCCACTGTCGAGCTGCTGATATTACACTGTGCTGCGGTCTGCTCTTGTCATTTAATCCACAACTACCTCGGTTTACTTGTACAATGCTTATGTGGGACGTGGCAATGGTTTGGATAGGATAGGATATTCATGTTTATCCCCGTGAATGGGAAAACCAGGGGGTTAACACAAGGGCAATCTTCAGATCACCTCACGCCCATCGTCGGGTTACCCGAGCTGTTGCAGTGTGTTGTATATGATAGACACGTTCCTTCAATTTGGTAGAACCCATTAATCCGCTGGGTTCAGGCAATGTCTGTTAAGTGCCTTGCCCAAGGACACAACCGACTAGCTAGCGACCAGTTTCGCACCTGCAACCTTTCGATTGAAAGGCGACGCACTTAACCGTTAGACCAACCGGACGATTGTCATGGTATTGTGATGTAATAATGGTGATTCTCCCGCAGGCAAGGTATACAACAACAGGAACGAAGCGATCGATTTGTACGGTGATGACGTGGAAGTGGATTACCGTGGTTACGAGGTGCGTGGTGTTCGTTGTGGACCCTGGTGGGGGGGATATGTGGTGGTGGGTTCATTGGGGGATTTCCCATGCTCGTTGTCGAGTTGCTGGGGGTATTACAATTGTGTGGGCGAGATTAATAGGTTGAAAGGAGGATAACTGCTTTAAAGTATGCTAACTAACCCAACCCCACTAAAAGTTGGGACATTAATTCCAACCATGTCACCAACACTAATCTCAGTTTCACACTCAGTACTAACCCTTACTTTTTAACCCATCTTAGATGTCTTGAATTTTCTTTTATTGTGTAGTTTTCTCCTTGACGGACATGCAGTGGGGTGGCGCCATTGATATTGGGTACTTGGGAGGGGGTTAACTTGTGTGCGTAGTCGAGTTGATAAAGCTATTGATGTGTTACGGTGATTTTGCCACTAATATAATATTCATGTGGGTGGGGACTTTATCCAAGTGTACCATAAGACACCTAATCCTCACAGTCAAGTTTCCCAAGCTATTACATTGTATCAGACGCCACTGGGCATGGACAAAATAATCATCTGTACACCCACACACGTGTAATACCTCCATCGAAAATGGTTTTATCCGGTTGTCCACACACCGATATCTTTCCTGGAATGCTTAAAACAGATATGAGGAAATACCTCAATGGTGGGAAATAAGAAACAGAAACCAGGAAGTGATGTGTGTTGCATCTGTTCAATAAGAATTGATTGTAGATAGCTACCTTCAGTCATGTCTAAGTTTGATCATAACCGCGAGGTTTTGTGGGGGGTTGATTTTCCTTTAAGTGATTTGTCACATTTACTAAAGAATTTTGTTTTAAAGCATCATCTCCTGTCCACAGTCAAGTTGCTGGAGCTCTTACAGTGTGTGGATAATTAGACATGACTTTTAATTTGGACAACTCATTAGATACCATTGGGTTGAAGCAATGTAAAGTGGCTTGCTCAGGTGCACAGTAATACACCTCATGTCCACAGTCGAGTTACTGGAGCTATTACAGTGCGTGGATAATTGCTTCATTTATATCCTCGTGGGTGGAAAGTCAGGCTTCATCCACAGGTATCGTAAGAAACCTCATGCTTTCAGTTCAGTTGCTGGAGCTATTACATCGTGTGGATGGTTGGTTCATTTATATCCTTGTGGGTGGGAAGCCAAACTATATTCAAGGCTTAAGACCTGGTTCTTCAATGCTCCAATCCAGATTACTTTGCGTTCAACCACTAACCCCCCCCCGTTCCAGGTCACGGTGGAGAATTTCATCCGAGTGCTCACAGGGAGGTTACCACCGGATACCCCTCGCTCGAAGAGATTAAACACAGATGACAGAAGTAATGTGCTGGTGTATATGACAGGTTGGTTATGTGTGAGATTGTTGGGTAAAGGTTGAAATGTGTATTTGTAGGTCCTGGGTGAAATGTTGGTTGGTGGGTGTTCATTTGGCCTATTGGGGTAGTGAGATTAAATAGGCACCGGGGTTAAATTTGGAAGGTTTAAAGTTAACTTTGAGTGTTCAGTGGTTAATTTTAATTGTTGGGGTCAAATTTGAAATATTAAACTGGGATCGGGTTAAATTTGGGTGTGGGGTGGAGAGTTATTTTTTGGGGTATAATTGAAAATGTGGTATAAAGACCCCGAGTAAAAAGTTCAATTGGTGGGTTAATTTGTTATTTTTGTGGTTAAAATTTAAATCTGAAATACTTCTGGCAAAACTTGGATAGTTTGGTTAATATTTGGAACGTTAAAATAAACCTGTCTGACCCATTTCTCGTAAAAATCCATTTTTAAATTAATTTCCATTGGAACAAGAAAAACAACAGGCTTTAGGTTACTCTAGGTCAAGCAGGTTATTAAAGGTCAATAAATCAATTATATTGTTTTTAAGCCGAAAACCAATCAAAATTTAATGATAAAGCCTGGTTGGGTTATTTTTATCCAAAAAACAAATTTAATTAAAATGTTTTACAATTTGCGATGTAGATATTTTAGCGCATTTTTATGGAATATTGTTTTGTCCTTTGTTTTATGATCAAGACTGGTTGAATCAAATTTGTGAATCTATAAAACTGTTTTGACTTATGCTTTTTGCTTAGACCTTTTAATTAAATTTTTGAGTCAATATTTTTGTGTTTGAATCCAAAGTCCAGGTGAAAATGAACGCTACCCCTTGTAGCCCATAGTGTGAACTGAAATTTTGTTTTTCTGGATTTTTATGAGGATTTAAACTTTCCAATAACCCTACCAATATGCAAATTTTAATCTAACTATCCATTTTCGTATTCCTGGCAAAACAATAAGTTTCTACTAGCAATATAAATGCAGGGACCTCAAAATGTCTATATTGACTCTTAACAACATACGAAACTTAGCCAAATTATCACAACGCTTGAAATTTAAGTTCCCAAGGCTTAGGATTTGAAGTGTGGAATAAACAACCTAAGTAAACTATGTACGACTCTTATAACCATTGCAAACAATCTTAATAACTGTGAATCGCGTTTATAGCCACCACTCGAGGGGGTTGTGCGCACACACTATTATCTCGACAAAACGACCATTTGTTAAACTGCTATTAACCTTTTTATAGTTGTTGAGGTTACTTTTACGACCATTACAGCTGTTTTCCTGCTACAAAAATAGCTTGTTTTTCTGGCAGATTTGACGCCTTTTTCGTTTAATTCGATAAACAGCGTTTTATAATCGAAAAACAAGATATGAAATTTAATTAACCTTTCGATTTCACGCTATTTAAAACAGATTTTAAGATAGATTTCTTGGTATGATAAAAGCAAATAATCAACATATGATGAAGTAAACAGATCATTATTATCCGTAAACACTTTTTTAAGACCGATTACGTTTTATTGCAAAGTGCTTTCATTTTATTTTTAAAATGCTTATCTAGTGTTTCCAGCTCATTTTGTTTTTAAATTCAGTGTTTCCAGCTTATATTGTTTCCAAATTCAGTGTTGCCAATTTGTTTTTTCAATCTGCGTGTTTCCAAAGCACCTTGGTCACCAATATCTGCTGAGTTTCAATTGAGCAGTACTGGGGAAAGGTGGAATGGCAACACTGCAACCTCCTTTATGATGTCATAATTCCTAGAACTACCGTTTTTGCCGAGATAAAAAATACCAAGAATTTTTCTTATGGGAATAAATTCAAATCTTTCAATTTGCGTATCTATGCTAATCCACACAAAGAATATTGAAACAACATCTCGTTTCTGATTAATGTGTGTGCTAAATTTAAATATTGCCTTCCGATATTGAAATTAGTTCCAAGTATTTGGACAATGGTTAATATGAGATTAGGTAATCACTGGTTTAATATGAGAGACACATAAAACTAGATTTAGTA
Organism: Ciona savignyi; assembly: GCA_000149265.1. Classification (NCBI taxonomy): domain Eukaryota; kingdom Metazoa; phylum Chordata; class Ascidiacea; order Phlebobranchia; family Cionidae; genus Ciona; species Ciona savignyi. Next base: position 191,739 of record CH003268.1, read on the forward strand.
TTAGTTATAAGCTATTCGAAGAGATTTTGTTTTAGGAGCTGTTGATATTGTATTTGTTGATTAGAAACCAGTAGTTAACTAATCAGAGATTTAGTAATCACTTATTTGAGGCAAGCGTTTACAAATTAAAGATTTCCTTATGGTAAAGTAATCAAGATTACTTTTCAGTTTCAGTAATCCTGGATTTAGTAATCCTTGATTAAAACAGGTGTTACTAATCCGAGATTAAAAACTTTAGTTAGATTTCCTTTATGATAAAATTAAGTGTTTAACTTTCATTTTCACTAATCCCAGCTTTAGTAATCATCGATTAGAACAGGCGTTACTAATCCGAGATTAAACTTCAGTTTTACAAACCACAAGATTTTCTAAGAAATCGCTTTGCGTGTTGAACACCTTAATCACCAATGTGATTGTGATGTCATAGTCAAGCACATTGGATTAAGGTGGAAAACAAACAAGGCATTGTCACCACTGTGATGTCATAGTAGGCTTTGTTTTAACCCACACAACATCTGCCAGGGGACAAGTTTAAACACAATTTACAAAAAATTAGAAATGAATCTGAAAATACCTAACACCTGTCTGAGATGAAAATGTCTGAATAAGGCTATAAAAAGAAGTTTAAACTAATCAGAGATTTAGATTTTGTTTAAAGGGATTTAGTAATCGCTAATTTAAGGCAAGCGAAATAACAATGGAAATAGTGATAAGGCTAGGAATGGAACCAATCCTGTGAATAAGTAGGTAGAATTTGTCAGACTTCCTTATGCTCAAAGTTTGGTCACTAAAGTTGATACTGTGTGATAACAGTCCTGTATATGATAATTTTTGTTTAACACAATAAACTAAACTTAATATTCGAGAATCATTGGGTGGAAATGTGTGAATATCGTGAAATAAAGGGTGCAATATGCGATGAATTGTTCGATGGTCCCACCCACCAATTGACCACAATGTCATTGAATCATTGGGAATATGTGTGAATGGCGTGGGGTTTGCTCCAATATGTGATGCAGCATTCAATAGTCCCACCCACCAACTAACCACAATGTCATCCACCCAGGTCATGGAGGAGAGGATTTCCTCAAGTTTCAAGATGCAGAGGAAGTCTCCAACGTGGAGTTGGCTGATGCGTTCGAACAGATGTGGCAGAAGAGGAGGTGGGTGCCATACGGGTGGGATGTAGGTGGTGGTGGCCCTGTGGGCGGGAGTAGTGTAGGTGGGTATCATAGGGTGGTAGGAGCGATTTTGTAGGTGTATTCCCATGGAGTCGATGAGTGGCATAGTAGCATATGTTGTCCCCATGGCCCGTGGGTGTGTAAGTGCTGCTCCCAGTGGGTAAGGAGGACATGGGCAGGTCACCAGACTAATGACATGAATGTTCGGTTTCCCTTGGATGAGAAAACACAAGTAATGTTTCTTCTGCAGGCAACTGTTACATCACCTCGCACCCATGGTCAGCTTACCAGAAATATTGCAGTGTCTTGCATAAAATTGCGATGTTTTGTTTTATTTTGGTACATTTAATCAGGGGGTTTTGACAATGTCTCCTAAATGCCCCATCCAAGGACACAACCAACAAAGTGGCTGGTCGCGATCCCATAACCATAACAACACAAATCTGAATCTCGATTACTTTTCTCTGATACATTTTATTTTTATTTTTTTTTTTTGACTGAAATTCGGTAATTCCCCCAAACAGATACAACGAGCTGCTATTCATCATCGACACTTGCCAGGCAGTTTCCATGTTCAGCCGGTTTTACTCACCCAACCTCATGGCAATCGCAAGTAGCCAGATTGGGGAGGATTCTCTCTCGGTGAGTTGGACCTTATGTGTCTGGTGTGTTGATAAATTATCTTTGTAATTTTTTACTCCCTACCATGTATATTTCTTGCACCCACACTATCACATACATTTCTTGTACCCACATTACCACATACATTTCTTGTACCCACATTACCACACACATTTCTTGTACCCACATTATCACGTACATTTCTTGTACCCACATTACCACATACATTTCTTGTACCCACATTACCATCTACATTCCTCAGACTCATATTATCATCTTGATTACCATGCTTTGATACAGTTACCCATATATCCAAACCCACCTAACCCCCCTCCCCCCCCTAGCACCACGTGGATCCAGCCATCGGAGTTTATATCATCGATCGCTACACTTATCATCTGCTCGAGTTCTTGGAGCGAGTGAAACCTGGAAGCTCGAAGACAATGGATCAGCTGGTGAGTCACCTAGTGGTAGTAAATGGTTACTTGTGCTCGC
>CH003268.1:194145-216750 GCA_000149265.1 Ciona savignyi
GGGGGTTAACACATAGGCAATCATCCGATCACTTCGCGTCCACCGTTGGGTTGCTATGGAATATCTCTGTGTTTTTAAATATAGTTTAGTGGGTTATAAAACATTTATAGAATTGTCTTCATCATATACAAGACCTACATATTAACTCCAGTATCCTGACCTTAGGCATAAAGTAACCGGTCGGTTGCCTGTGTGGCAAATATCCTGTGATTTCCTGTTGACTGAATGAAAAGATAACTATTCTCCCATGGTATAAACAGGCATCGGCAAACTACGGCCGCGGGAAAAATCTGGCCCGACTGGTATTTTATTCTGACTGGCCGATGTTATCGATGTGTTGCAAGACTAAATAGTGATGTCACAGCTGAATTATGATGTCACAGATATATTTGTGCGTCGCTGAACGCAACATTGCTTACTGGTTTTAACCATTAATGTACCGCATTTGTTAGTTTAGTTTTTTTTATCAACAATGACAAACTATATGTGAGTGGCGGCTCAATCACTTGGCCGGCCAGTCTAAGAACGAAATAATTTTGTGCCTGGTTCAAAAAGTGTGCCCACCCTTAATCTAAACGTACCTTGATGACGTCATAATTCGTTCCAGTTAAAAGTGTGCCCCCCGCACCACTGCATTTCGACGCCGGGATTTTCAACGCATCTGTTCGCAAGATCGACTGATCGGACGCTGATTTCGGATTTCTTCGGAAGTGTTCGGACGGTGGATCTCTCCGACGACGTCGTACGTTGGACGGCGAGAAACACGTCACGTGGGAATTCCCCTGAAATCGACGAGACGTAAGTAATGAGTGGCATCGAATCCCCTAGCGAACACGCTATAAGGCGTAATCACACGGGCTGTCTTCCAAGATTACCTTGCGCCCACCGTCGGGTTAGTGGATCTATTACAGTGTATCGTGTATCATTCAGACGCTCCTTCAATTTAGTAGAGCTCATTAATCTGCTGGGTTCAGGTAATGTCCGTTAAGTACCTTGCCTATGAAGACACAAACGACTAGCTAGTGATAAGTTTCGAATCTGCAATCCTTCGCCTGATGGGAAACTCGCTAACCCACCAAGGCATTTAAAATAATTTATTTCTGTTTTCAGATCAGAGAAATCCAACTTTGCCAGTGTTGACCAATTTCTAACCGAAATTCCAACTGCGGAGAAATCGAAGCATCCAATGTCAGAAACGGCATCACTGGCTCTGTTATTTGTCGTTGTTTCGTTAACAATTAAAACATTTTGTGATTTTCGTTGATTTTCCTGTGATTATGTTGAAATAAATCAAGTTTTTTATGTCTGCTGTTGTAGATGGCGTTTTACTAATTAAATTGATTTCTATGCACGAAATGTGGCAAGTGGTGCCCTCCATTAGTCATGGTATTTAAACGAGTGTTTTGCCGAGTAAAAATGGTGGTGATTCCCCAATGTTTGTAGGGTTGGAAGCAGTATGTGCTAGACTGCGCTCCGGTATTCTCGTTTAGCTGTGAAGTTTTGGGAATAGTGGAGCAGAGCTTAGTTAAATAAAGGTGGTTAATGTGCATTTTTTCACTGTACTGTTAAAAATAACTAGCCCATGGGCCATGTATGAAGGGGTACCAGCTCTAATTTTTTAAGTAAAAGTTCGAAGGGCTTTGAGTTTAGGTTGCAGATCCAAGTTTCAATTTTAAATTGTGAAAAAAATCTAAAACTTTCCATGTCAGGATTTTGAGTGACAGCCGTTTTTGTGAGGTCATTTTGCATTGAAGAGATAGGGAGAATAATTGGTTAAACGCCTCCTTTTTATCGTGCCTGTTTAACATTAGAAAGTAGTTCACTAGGTTTTTAACTATGAGTCTCCCGGAAGTGACGCCCACATGGAATGACCTGATTCATTAAATAATTCGAGTGGGTAGCATCTAACATAAAAAATTAACAGGTTTTTCATATCATACGTACATTCCGAACTATATTGCGGGTAGGGAAGAGTTTTGGATTGACTTAAAAATTAGGGGTATATTGATTCGATTCATTGTTGTTTTGTCCAAATTAGATGTTACTACAAGTGAAACGATTTGTAACACAGGAACAGACAAAAAACGGAAAAAAATAGTTTCAGGGCTGGTTTCAACCTTAAAGCATTAAAACTGGTTGTGCGTATCATACGTATAATCAGTGGGTTAGCTATAGTTGTAGAATAATTTTCAAAGTTTACAGTTTAGATTTTTGTTGCTTTGTTTTCGAAATAACCTGTAACAAAAAGTAAAACAAATTGTAAGAAAGGGACAGGAAAAATCGAAAAATCACTAAATAATTTGCGTGGTCGGTATTAACCATAACAAATTATGCATATTATACGTATGATTTGTATTATGAAGCTCTAGTCTAGGGCATCTATAGTTTTGGAATAACTTAATTCAGTTAATAGTTTAGGTAATTTATTTTATGGTCCGAGGTTAAATACCGGCAAAAGAAGCAAATCACGGGTCAGGAATGGGGAGAGACGGCAAAATGAACAGTCGTTAAAACATGGATTTAAAAAAGGGATATATATATATAAGTTTTATAATTTGTTTTTTTTCCCATATTACATGTAACATAAAATAAAATGTTACACAGAAATAGTTAAAAAAGGAAAATGAAAGGCCTAAACATTTCATTAATAAGAAGATATGAGTTTTTAAGTATAGCCTAAACATAACACCGTTTTATAAAATATTAATATTTCTGTCAGCAATATTTATTGAAAATAGGTTTTGTTCTTTAGTTGGCATATTCTAAGACAAACCACATCGCCATTTATGTACTATGGCGTCAGGATTGTATTCGGTAGAATTTTTTTAATAACAATTAGGCATTCTCGGCGCCTTATTTAAATAGAATATTTTTATTGTGAAATATGATGCATGGATAGTCAATACTACAAGGCTTATTTTGATTCGTCGATTTTCGTGTTCTAACAAAACAGAAACAAAAAATATCCAGAACAAACGGGAAAATGTTATATTTTTAAGGAGGATATATATTTCTGATCCTTAATTGGAAAGATAAGGGAGCATTTTAACCCAGGTAACCATCAGATTATCTCGCACCCATCGTTCAAGTAAGGAAGCTATTGCTTGAGATTGTATGAGTTTGAAATTGCAAGTCTTCCGCTGAGAGGCGATATACTATCCCACTAAACTATTCTCCAGGATAATGGCTTGTTTATGTAAAGTAAATATTTACAAATTGCAGAAGATTGTTCCAATTAGTGGATTCTAAAAATTACAGTTAGTACTAATGAATTAAGCTTAACATTATCGTTAGACACGAGCGGTCTTAATAAAAACATAACGGCTTGATAAAAAAATAACGCAGGTGATAGAATTATAGTGCACTTTGTATAAATGGTAAATCCGTGTGTATATAACGTTCTATCGTCAGTTTATATTGTCCTAAATAGAAGTTTTTCAAAAAGACAGGAAAAGTGAATCAGGCACCACAAAAGCTCATAGTAGGACACATATAGCAGGAAAGAATACGTTATTAGAGTAATTGTCCTATATCGTTTCTACTAAGCCCACGCTGAATTATTAGAAACCCACTCAAAATACTCGTCTTCAGTTTAGAGATATTCTTAAATACATTTTAGACTAATTTCAATTCTTATTTAAATTGTTTTCTGTTGAAATTTATTTTTATTAATGTAAGGTTTAACGGCCACGTCATTTTTCCTAACTTGCAATGTCACTGGCGTGTTTTAACTACTGTAGTTTTTCCGGTTCCATGACAACTGAACCCCTTACAACTGAACCCCTTACAACTGAACCCTTACAACTGAACCCTTTACAACTGAACCCCTACAATTAAGCCCCTTACAACTGAACTCCTTTTAACTGAACCCCTTTAAACTGAACCCCTTTACAACTGAACCCATTTCAATTGAACCTCTTTACAACTGAACCCCCTTTTCAATTAAAAGCGTTCGGTTAAAAGGGGCTCAGTTGTAAAGGGGTTCAGTTGTAGGGGCTCAGTTGTAAGGGGTTCAGTTGTAAGGGGTTCAGTTGACTGGTCACCAGTTTTTCCGTTTCATCCTGTCTCCTTAATTTGAAAAAAAATGTTATATTCTTCTATATTGTAACGAAGGAGTAAACAAATAAATTAAACTAAAAAAACTAAACTGTTTTGCTTATTGTTAGTTTTGATTGTGCAACGGACGTACTGACCCACCAAGCTATTCGGCCTGGCATAAGTGGTATAACATGGGTAATAGTGGGATTACCACTAGTTTAATTCCGGTTGTGGGAGAAATTGCGGGTGGTGACACATAATGCTCTCGATCATTCTTTTCTATTTTAGATATTAAAACGCTAATTACTAAGATTTTACAGATTTTTAGATCCAATTGTCGATATGGTAAACTACGTAATGATGACGTCAAATACATGAGAAAGTGATTTAATATTTGATCTCACTCAAACATGACATCATCATATCCAAACGAAACGTCATCTTATCAAAGTGCAACGTCATCTCACCTCATTATGACGTCATCTTTTCCAAATGATAAGTCATCGCACGCAAATATGACATCATTTAGTTTATCTACGTCATCTTACCTGAATATGATGTTATCGTATATAAATGTGACGTCATCTTACACGGAAATGAAGTCATCTTCGACAACTTCTACGTCATCTTCGATAACTTCTACGTCATCTTACACGAACATGACGTCATCGTTGACCAATGCAACGTCATCTTACGTGAACGTGACATCATCGAACAGCATATTACCAGGAGACCCACTGATGTGCTTGACGACCCAGGAAATCGGTGTGGCGGTCAACATGGTTGCGATTCTGGTGGGAATGGTCATTTCCATAGGTCAGTAGCATACGTTGAGGGACACTGTTGTCTAATGACCGACAGCTTGGCTTTTGTAAGAGTGTTTCTAAGTCTTGCTTGGCTAATCGTTTTCTGATTAGAGTATTTTCTAAAGAACTTTGACAATAAGCACGAGCGTTTAGAGTTAACAAACCGTTTTTGTATTCTTTAAATTAAATCTTTTTTGGAACAATTTTGTCCGGGTTTCATACCAGCAATGTACTACAATATACAGTTTAACTGTGCTAATGGTGTTGTTATAATACAAGAAGTCGCTAAATCACCTCACACTCACCTTTTAAAAGCGCACAGCCGCCTTGCGAATGGTTTCGATGGTTCAACCCTTGGACCGACGGTCCGGCACGCTACGTATGAGCTAACCGTTTGAACATAGCATTTCATTAACCGGGCGAAGGTTCGAATCAATGATTAGCTCACAACTAAGATTGTTTTTATATATTCGTCCAGGACCGCACAGGTCATGTTTAACTTGGGTTTCTGTTTACAGGCAACTTGCTGATTCTGGTGGTATTGTTCAAATTCCCATCGAAGTTATTCACCCCATTGAACTGGTTGATATGCCACCTCGCAGTTGCCGATCTATTCATCGGACTCACCGTCTTCTTCTGGTATGGCGTCGCCGAGTTACTGCTGTTACCTGTGAGCTCCTTTGTGAAAGTAAGTTTATCTCATTCTTAGAGCGCTGTGTTACAATCTTGTTTGTAGAACTGAGTCTGGCAATGTGATTACATTAACGATATGATATAATATTCATGATTTGTATGAATGGAAAAAGTGGGGCGTTGTCATATCGACAATCGTCAGATTACCTCGTGTCCACCGTCGGGTTAAAGTAGCTATTGTAGTATTTTGTGTATGTTTGAAACATTGCTTCAGTTTTTGTAGAACACATTAATATGCTGGATTCAGGCGATGTCCGCTAAGTACCTTGCCGAAGCTCACAATCGACTAGCTAGCTACTGCAACCCTTCGGATGAAAAACTACGAACCAACCCACCAACCTATAAGGGTCAGAAATAGAAACCCTGTAGGCGCTAGATTGGCCAGCTGTATTCTCGGGTGTACAATAAAAAAACAAGTGAATTGATGTGTCGCACACATCACAATCCACTTAGATGAGCAACAAGGGAATTCTATAGTGCGGCCGGTTGGTCTAGCGGTTAAGTGCGTCGCCTTTCAATCGAAAGGTTGCAGGTGCGAAACTGGTCGCTAGCTAGTCGGTTGTGTCGTTGGACAAGGCACTATACGGACATTGCCTGAACCCAATGGATTAATGGGTTCTACTACATTGAAGGAACGTTTGAATCATACACAACACACTGCAATAGCTCTGTTAACCCGATGGTGGGCGCGAGGTGATCTGACGATTGCCCGTGTGTTAACCCCCTTTGTTTTCCCATTAACGGGAATATGAATATCCCATTCTATCCAGGTTGTCATGTATGGATTTGCAATCGTATGCGTTCTCGCATCCTTCCAAGGGCTGATGATGATTGCATTTGACAGATATTTCCTCATCCTCAAGCAAGCCAAGTCAGTAATCTTCTATAGTCAACTAATCTTGGCTAAATAATGCATTTTTAAATTTATTTATTATTCGTGTACATAGAGGTGTGTGTTTTTGGTACATCGTGCTAAGGATATACAACTCAACTGTTGTCTGGACAGTGCTGTCAAATTTGTGTGTTTTCGATGCCACATTACAGTTTGGAAATTGTGACAAGGGCTGCATGCAATGTTTAATACATTTGTATAATGTATAGGCCTACTTCAAGCATATTTTAGTAAGTTGCAGTGTTAGGGCAATTGCTGTTGAGCGTTTGAGACCGTTTAGCAGGACTCGTGCTTCTACTTTGATACTTGACCGGCCGGTTAGTTTGGCGGTTAAGTGCGCCGCCTTTCAATCGAAAGGTTGCAGGTTCGAAACTGGTCGCTGGCTAGTTGGTACTGTCCTTGGGCACGGCACTTTACGGACATTGACTGAACCCAGCAGATAAATAGGTTCTACCAAATTAAAGGAACACGTGTCTATCATATACAATATACTGAAATAGCTTCGGTAACCCGACGGTGGGCGCAATGTGATATGACGATTGCCCGTGTGTTAACCCCCTTAGTTTTACCATTCACGGGGACAAACACGAATATTCTATCCTACTTCAGACTAGATTTTATGATCCACAACCAGTATGTCGTTATCTAACATTAACCTATCTAAGGATGCCTAATTTAACCCATGTGGCAACCGGAGGGTAGTGTATTCGAAACCAGTCGCTGGCCAGATGATTGTGTGCTTATGCAAGGCACTTAGCGGACATTGCCCGATCCCATTAAATTAATGCGTTTAGCTAGGACCGAAAGAACGTCCCAATCATATACAACACACTTCAATAGCTCCGGCAACTAGACGGTGGACGCGAGGTGATCTGACGATTCCCCGTTTGTTAAACCCACTTGGTTTTCCCATTCACGGGGATAAAACAAGTCACTCAATCTAATATCTACAAACCCTGAACCAATTATTCATCACAGATACGCTTCTTACGTAACAAAGAGACGAATAAAGATAACAATAATCCTGATGTGGATTGTTCCACTGCTGATTCAAGTTGTTGCTCCACTGTCTGGATGGTCGTGTGTTCAACACTGTGATTGCAGGTTTAGTTTGATTCGTTGCCTGTGCATTTAAAGTTAGCTTAAACGCCATGTTGACTGGAAGGTAACACGCTCGAAACCAGCTTCTTGCTAGTTCATGTGTATCTTCTGGTAAATTCACGTTTCTTGCATTGCTTTAAGTTAGTATATTGTATTCGTTTGTTTAAAAATCAAGGAAATTTCAGCTTTAACACATTGTACTAGCTTCGATAACTTGATTGTGGACATGAGTTATCCTACGATAATAGTGATAAGTCTTACACCATACTGATTTCACTTATCAGACGATAAGACCCTTTTAAAACACGATTTTCTTGAAAATTACAGTAAATTAAACCGCCACACAAAGTTTTTTTTAGTTCAGGAAATAAGCTTTAATCAATGTAAGTTACAAGCATTAACGGTAAAATAAATAAACTTGGATAAAATAGTAAACACTTTTCAAAATGGCGTCTATACTTCATTCTATTGTACCAGGTTTTAATAGATTCACACACACAACTAATTTATTTTTAATACAGGATTCATAACGTTCGTCCAGATGATATTTATTGCTTTGGTGAATCTTGCTCACAAATTCTTCCACCTCTTAGCAAGTACCAGTTGTTTTCTGTGAGCGTTTTCTCCCTTATATGCTTCGCAGTTATATCGATTGTGTACAGTTTGCTCTTTTATGGGATACGCAAGCACTCGCTAAGGATTGCAAGTGTACGGTCTTCGACTTCGGCGCCTCGGACGCCAGTTACGGCGCCGCCGACGCCAAGATCGTTTGATCATGCGCCAGAACAATGGCGCAATAAATCGAACCGTTTCACGCTAAATGCTGAAGATGATGACGTGTTCATATTCAACCATGACAACGAGAACGCACAGACCGAGAATTCTGTGAAAAGTGAGACTGTGACATCATCAAAGGTCACTACGTCACCGGAAATCACGTCAACACCAACTGAAATCAAAACGTCCACGGAATCAGCGACGCCTCCGACAACCGTCCAACAAAACTACGAAATCTCGAAGCATACCAGACCCAGGCATTTAAAACTCCCAAATGTGACGTCACATGTGACATCACCACCAAACAGGTCGCCTAGATTTCAAGCGGCGTCGAGAAGAATTTCGACGAGCGTTATTGGCGCGGTTAGAAAGGTAGGCCGACTTGGCAAGCGAAGCGCCAACACTTCAAGACTGAGGGACCTGAAAGTAATGAAATCCATGTTCATTATAATGGCTGTGTTTGTGCTGACAACTGTACCTCTCATGGTATTTATCATCTACACAACCGTTCACAACGATAGAAGCTTGAAGGAGATTTTCAACTACCTGTTACAGGTATGATGTATGCGGTGTATTCAGTTTATACTTTGCTATACTGCTATCGAGTAGCAGTAACCATGTGTCGTAGTTTTAATTATTTTATTAGTATTATTTTTAATGTTTTATTAAAGGGCCCTATTTTTTCTATTGCCCCACTGATTAGTCTTGTGGGAAAGTGCGTCGCCTTTCAACCGAAGGGTTGCAAGTTCGAAACTGCTCACCAGCAAGGCACTTAACGGACATTGCCTAAACGGGTTAATAAGTTCTACCAAATTAAAAGAACGTGTAAATTATACACAACACATTGCAATAGCTCTGGTAACCCAACGGTGGACGCGAGGTGATCTGACTATTGCCCGTGTGTTAACCCACTTGGTTTTTTCATTGACGCGGATAAAACATGAATATTATTTTCATAATTTCTGAATCAAATGGCGGGATAAATGGCATGTGTTTTAAAAATATATCTTGTCGCACGGGTCCAGTGGAAAAAAAAAACTTAAATCTTATATAACACAATGCATTTTCCCCGGTAACCCGACGTGTGATAACGCACATTGCATTTTCCTATTCACGAGAATAAAACAAACAAATCCTTTCCTGTTGTCATTTATTTCCATAATCTTCCATAGATAACAACACTCAACTCGCTGTTGAATCCATTCCTCTACTTCTGGAAGGTTCCTGCCATGAGGAATAAGCTGCGAAGACTGATGCAAAGCATTCGGAAAAAGCTGCCGGCTAAAATCCGAAACTCTCCGAAACTTGCGTCACGAATCCGAAAAGCGAGCGAAAGTTCAAACTCGTCAAGTTTATAGAGAATATGACCGATTGTACGAAGATAGAGAGACGAAAACAACAAATAAACTGCCAACCACAAAACGTTCGTGTAGCCGAACGGTTAACGCGACTGAATTATCTCCAATCTCCCATTTTCTGCGCGGTTTTGTGTTTGCTCACACACTTAATGGTTGTTACCTCAGTCCATTTAAATTTATCTTATTTCACTTAGGGAAAAATGTGCTTTGACGAATTAATGTCGCGCAGTGTATATGGATAAGTAAGCTATTACTATAGATATATAGGCCTAGATTTGTATATTTATTTAAAATGACTCATATAAATTAAGTTGGATTGTTGTTGATTTGCTTGTAATATTGAACTTTTTTTATTATGACCATGTCATATTCATGTTTTAAGCCGTGAATGAAAAAAAAGCAAGGTCTGTTTATTCGCAGCTTTTTCGTTTTGTTTAAAAGTGGTATGCAGAAACCTTGCTTAAGCTTAATCCTGGATTTAAGGGAGGGCTTTAATCCTAGATTAAGAAATGTGGGACGCAGAAACCTCGCTTAGGGCGAAACCCGGATCAGCTAACCCGAGATCCTAAGCGAGGTTTCTGCGTACCATTATTCGTTCAAACCAGTGGTTCTTCTTTTTGACCTCGTGGCTTAACCGAGACCAATTAAGAAATGAACGGGCGCACTTTGCACGGAGAATCAAAACAATATGAAATAATTTCATCACCGAATTTTTCACATACCAAAATTACTGTTTACTGGGCGCTCTTGCTTTTCGGGAGTTAATGTAAAACTAACGTTACAACGGAATTTAGACGTTTTATGATCTATGCACACTTTGTCGTGAATTTACGAAATGCAAGTGTGGCGCACCATTTAGATACACTGGTTTATTAAACAATAATTCCTTTGCAGAAAATTGGTCGAGATACTGTTTATGTAGTTGTGACAATAAACTTTTTATTATGACAATGTGGCATTCATGTTATGAGTCATAAATGGGAAAACGCAAGTGAGGTTAACACACGGGCAATCATCAGATCACCTCGCGCCCATCGTCGGGTTGCACAATGTTGTACACGTTTTTTCAGCCTTGGTATGACCGATTAGTCCACCGATTTCGGCAATGTCCACTCAGTGCCTAGTCTTAGGATACAACCGACTAACTAACGGTTTCAACACATGTTAAACTAAAATATACGTTTATCCACAGCTAAGCAGTCTCTCGTTTTATTTATTATTTGAATAAAATCGAACGCGAAACAAAAGAACGACAATAGAGATAAGTGCTGGTATAAGTACAAAGTGCATGAAATAAATGTTATAGCTAAAACAAACAAAATAATTCTGGAATTGGGAAGACAAAACACAATGTGGCCGAATGGTTAGCGCCACCGACTCATTATCATACAGGACAAAAATTAACATATTGAGGAATCCAGTGGTTCCTAGTTCGAACCTAGACTCAGTAAAATACAAAAAAAAGTTGTTTACAACTAAACTTTTTTTTTTTTTACTACAAATTAGATAAATTGTGCAAGACTTAAACAGGTTCAAATTTAAGATTTTTATTTTAAATGCTGGGATCTGTTAAGTCACAACGGGCAAAAGTAAATTTTCGAATATATACAGCTCAGAAAAGTGGTTACGTGGTTGATAAGATGGATATTTTGGTTTATTTCCAGGAATTGGGACACAGGAAATCGTCTATTTATCTTGTGCAAATAGTTCGGTTACCGGAGCTATTGCAGTGTGTTGTGTATGATTCACACGTTCCTTTTTTAATATGGTATAGGTATCGATAACGCTAACCACTCGACCACACTTTCACTTCTCAAATAACCGGAGTGGTATTTCTATGGATCGACGAACTCGATATCGGTCGCTTGGTGGCGCTACCGAACGAGCTGGTGCGAGAACGAGGGGAGTTTTGCATCATCTTGACGTCATATTGGTTCCGCCCAGTGTAGCCATTCACATATCCCATCTGGGTGTCGGTGATCTCGAATTTGTCGTCGATTCCAAGCCCTTTGCCCTCGTCGTCGAATCTAGAAATTATTTCGTAAGTTGGAAAGTACGGACCAATAGCTTGGTGGGTTAGTACGTCGCCTTCCAGTCAAAGAGTTGCATTTGAAACTGGTCGTAAGGTAGTCGGTTGTGTCTTTGGGCACTTGGTCGGTTATGTCCTTATAAAGGCACTTAGCGGACATTGCCTGAACCCAGTGAATAAATGGTTTCTACCAAATTAAATAAACATGAATATTTTCTTCTATCCTATTGTTGGGAAGTTAAATATCCTGAGGATAGGATATGATAGGATGTTTATTCCTGTTAATGGGAAAACACAAACAACGTTAACACGCGGACAATCCTCAGATTATGTACCCAAAATATAAAAGCACCGCTATGAAAAAAGCAGTTAAAACAGCAAAAACTACAGTAGTTAAAACCCTTCGTAACACACGTCAGTATAACGAGAAATAAGTGACGCCCGACATTAAGCAAAACAAGTTGCAGCAACAAATTTATTTTAAATCAAAATTAATAAAATAAGAATCTTGACTAAAAGTGTGGTAAAATGTGGACAACGCCAAAGTAAATAAAGCTATTTCCAGCCTATTAACCATGTGGTGTTTCTTTTCCGGCCGGTTGGTCTAGCGGTTAAGTGCGTCGCCTTTAAATCGAAAGGTTGCAGGTGCGAAACTGCTCCGAGCAAGTCAGTTGTGTCCTTGGGCAAGGCACTTTGCGGACATTGTCTGAACCCAGTGGATTATTGGGTTCTACCAAATTGAAGGAAAGTGTCTATCATATACATCACATAAATAGTTATTCCCCGCGCTTCGCTCCACGTTAATTGGGCTTGCTTAGGACCTGTTACCAACTACTGCATTGTGGCGTGTATAGCGTTGTGTGCACATTCAGTGTATAGCGTTGTGTGCACATTCAGTGTATAAGCGTTGTGTGCATTATCGGGTTTGTGTAAATTAACGTGTATATTATTATTATGTAGATTCGTCGTTGAATAAAGCCTGAAACTAAGTAACATATTAAGCGTACCGTAGGTTACATCAGTGTAAACCATACTATTTCAAGCATATATGAAGGCTGTATTGATTTATTTTCCAATCTTAAATCTCCTCATTGCCCAGCAGCATATGTCGAGCTTATACTCACCTCATTTTATGCGATACTGGGTAGAGAGTGTGGTCAGTCATCCGATCCACATTTCCAGTTTTCGACATCCCCTGAAATAAACATCATTTTATTTGTCCGACCAATTAGTCGCCTTTTAGTCGAAGGGTTGCAGGTTCGTAACTGATCTCTAGCAAGTCGGCTGTGTCCTTGGGCAAGGTAAATTGATGGATAACCCGACTGTAGGCGCGAGGTAATCTGACGTTTGCCCATGTGTTAAACTTTTCTTGCGTTTTCCCATTCACGGAAATAAACAGGAGCATCCTATTCTAACTACCTATGATTGGTTGAATGTTTATTGTATAAATGATATTACACGTCCTAGTGATAAGGCAACGTTTGAAAATCCATAATCGTGACCGATAAGTCGACATGTAGCATATGATATTCATGTTTTATCTCCGTGGATGGAAAACGTAATATAGAGATATCGCACAAGTAATCGTTACAATACTTCCCTAAAACGTAATGGGCGTTCTTAAACGGAAAACCTTCAGATACCCTCCCGCCACCGTCGGGTTACTGCAATGTGTTTTATATAATTTTGACGTTGCTTACATTTTAGCACAACCCGTTAATCCACTGAGCTCGGGCGTATCCGTTTAATGCCTTGCCAAAAGACACAACGAACTCAGCGACTATAGTTTCGATCCCACAATCTTTCATTTACCGGTCCTACCAACATCTACATATTACAATGCCTAAACCCAGTGAATTGATTGGTTTTTTCGGCCGGTTGGTCTAACGGTTAAGTGCGTCGCCTTTCAACCAAAAGGTTGCAGCTGCGAAACTGGTCGCTAGCTAGTCGGTTGTGTCCTTGGGCAAGGCACTTTACGGACATTGCTTGAACCCAGCGGATTAATGGGTTCTACCAAATTGAAGGAACGTGTCTATCATAAACAACACACTGCAATAACTCCGCTAACCCAACGGTGGGCGCGAGGTGATCTGACGATTTCCAGTGTGTTAACCCCCTTGGTTTTCCCATTCACGGGGATAAACATGAATATCCTATCCTATCCTATCCTTTCTACCAAATTAAAGAAACATGTAAATATACACAACACACTGCAATAACTCCGGTAACTCAAAGGTGGGCGCGAGGTGAACTGACAGTTTCTTGTGTGATAACTTCCTTGGGCGACCAGTTTAGATCTCACAACCTTTCAGCTGAAAGTCAACGGACTAACGGTCGGAGCTAACAAACATTTAGCTACAAGTCCCACAACCAGCTAACCACACATTATCAACTTATAATCACCACCCACCGTGATCCCCACATACTCAGGGGCTTTCCCTATCACCCTGTTGTAGATGACCTTCCTCCTCAGATGAACATCTTTCACCTGAGACCCAACTATTCGGTCCGCGATTTCATTCAAACAATTTGTGAACATTTCAAAGTCGATCAGTCTGTAGCCCTTTGGTCTGTGGAATATAGGAGGATAAGATAGAATATGATATTCGTGTTTATCCCCGTGAATGGGAAAACCAAGGGGGTTAACACACGGGCAATCGTCAGATCACCTCGCGACCATCGTCGGGTTACAAGGTTGATTTGTGGGGAAATGTTTATGGTAGGGACTTTGGAAATGTGGCACAGATGGACAGGTGGTGTGCTTATCAAGGTTAATTTGTGTGGAAATGTGTATTGTAGGGACTTTGGAAATGTGGCACAGATAGACAGATGGTGTGCTTATCAAGGTTAATTTGTGTGGAAATGTGTATGGTAGGGACTTCGGATATGTGGCACAGATAGACAGGTGGTGTGCTTATCAAGGTTGATTTGTGTGGGAATGTGTATGGTATGGACTTTGGAAATGTGGCATAGATGGATAGGTGGTGTGCTTATTAAGGTTGATTTATGTGGAAATGTTTATGGTAGGGACTTGTAGCTCAGATAGACAGGTTAACACTAGATGTCTCACTTGTGCCTTGAGAAGATGACGTCAATATCTCCGACCAAAACATTCCGATTGTCTATGAAGTCACAATCGCGACAAAGTTTCGCCCAATTCTTGTTGTTCATTTCTCGACCTTCTCCATTCACCTCTCCGTATCTAAGCAATGTTTCGTTCGTGTTAGTTTTAATTTATTAATTTTTTGTTTCCATGATGAAAACAAGCAGGACCTTTGTTAAAAATTAAATCTCGAAAAAGACGGCAAAATGACAGTCGTTAAAATACGTTTATAATAAAATCAATTATTTATGTGGCCGCCAAACCTTACGTATAAAAACATAAATTAAACTGGAAAAACAGGATAGGCTATTTATGTTTATCACACGGCAATCAAATAATCAACGAAACAAAAAATATTGGAAAATCAGCAAGTGTAAAAAATGTCAATGATCGGAGTGAAAATAAAATCGTCCGAGTAAGATAGCTAGTTTTTTTAAATTATAGTACTGTCTAATTTTCTGTTATTTTGAATTTAACCTTGTATTGAGGTCAAAAAGGTCAAAAAAGAAAACCCAAAAAATTGCACTGGACAGAACATTAAATTCACCTGGCGAATCGGAAAAAGGCATTTTTGAGCGTTGCGAAAATGGGGTCTGGGGGTTCGGGTCGTAAATTCGAGGCGGATCTCTGTATCGGTGAGGGTGGAGGCATCATTCGGTCGTCGTCGGATGGTTGGGTGATTATTCTGGTAATGATGGAACTTAGGATAGGATATTCATGTTTATCCCCGTGAATGGGAAAACCAAGGGGGTTAACACACGGCAATCGTCAGATCACCTCGCATCCACCGTCGGGTTACCAGAGCTATTGCAGTGTGTTGTGTATGATAGACACGTTCCTTCAATTTGGTAGAACCCACTTAATCTGCTGGGTTCAGTCAATGTCCATAAAGTGCCTTGCCCAAGGACACAACCGACTAGCTAGCGACCAGTTTCGCACCTGCAACCTTTCGATTGAAAGGCAACGCACTTAACCGCTAGACCAAGGGGCCGGACTGAACTTGGAATAGAATTGGCAGTTTCATGTAAGTTCGGTTAACTATAATCATGGATAAACTACAAATAAAATGTATCGCAAATAAAGAAACCATGAAATCAATGGATAAATTGCAAAAACAATATATCGTATTTACAGAAACCATCGAATCCATGAATAAAAAGTTAAAACTTACTTCGGCGTCTTCATCTGACGAGGGACGTCTGGTGTTCGAATCCTCGGCAAACCTGCACAATGAGATTTATAATCTAGGGTTGCAGGTTCGAAACTGGTCGCTAGCTAGTGGGTTGTGTTCTTGGGCACTTAACCGACATTGCCTGAACCCAGCGAATTAATGGGTTCTACTAAATTAAAGAAATGTTTGTATCATACACAACACACTTCTATAGCTCCGATAACCCGACAGTGGGGGCGAGTTGATCTGACTATTGCCTGTGTGTTAACCCCCTTGGATTCTATTCTATATCCATGTACTGTAGAATATCTGAAATGTTTCTTAGGCAATAGGTTGTAGATTCGAAACTGGTCACTAGCTGGTTTGTTCTGTCCTTGGGCAAGACAAAACAAAAGTATTTGACATGATAGCTGGTTGATGTGGTTAGTTTGCTCATTTATAGAGTTTTAAACTGTCAGCTGAAAGGTTGTGGAATCAAGACTAACTGTCAAAAAATTTAAGAATGTTTTTCTCATAAGCAACACAGTGTAATAGTAACCCAACAGTGAGCCCTGAAGTGATAAAGCTGGCTGTGTTTTCCCAGTAAAAGCGTTAAAACGTGAAATCAAAACCCCCATACGAACCCCCCAACCCCTCACCTTCGGTCCCCACCCCCATACTCGACGTCACCTTTTTCCTCTTTCTTCCAACCTGTGTGCTCTGGTGCCCTCGTGTGACAGGAGCTCGATGGAAGTTGTCACTCTCTGTGCCAACGCACATGTCAACCATCTATTAAAGATGTTACAACTGCTTTATCAGCTTACATTAATATCTTTTTGTGCAATAAATCATTAAAAATTAATAGGTAGTTAAGTGTAAGCTTGTAGAAATAAAAAATAAGCAGAGAGTTATCAAACAAGCAATCGTCAAATTATCTCACGCCCACCGTCGGTTTACTCGAGCTACTGCAGTGTGTTGTATATAATTGCGATTTTCATTTAGTTTTAGTAGAAACACCTTTTTCTCCATTGGGTTCAGGCAATGTCCGGTTAATGCCTTGCCCTAGGATACAACCGACTAGCTAGTAAGTGGTTTCCATCACACAACCCTTCGGCTGCATGCACACTAAGGGAATTATTACTGATAAGATTACAAATTTAAAAACGATTCTAACACAAATATATCATAATTTACCATGACGTAAACATCTTCTGTTCCCATGCTTTGACTGGTTAATGTTGTTTCTATGTTTCCACTTTGCGAAGCAGTCGATGATGTCATCTTATCTTCTTTTTTCACTAATCTTCGTTCTATAGAAATCATATATCATGTTTCGGCTCTTTATACAAGCAGTAAAAAGGGAACAAATTTTAATTTGCAAAGAAAAGTAGAAAAAACTTAAATTCAATATTCGTTATATAATGGTTAAACATGAAGAAAAAAGTAAAAACACAAGGAAAGAGCTCAGCTCAAACAACATACCCATCTTCCCCCATCACCGGTAGTCTGGTGGATAAGTGCGTTACCTTTTAGCCAAAGGGTTGCAGGTTCAAAACTGTTCGCTAGCTAATTGGTTGGGTTATTGGGCAAGATGCTTAAAGGACATTGCCTGAACCCAGCGGATTAATAAGAAGAAAATGTCTCAATCCTACACACTGAAATAGCTTCAATACACCCCATGGGGCTTGAGGTGATTTAACGATTGCCAGTGTTCACACCCCTTGTGTTTTTCTATACACAGGGATAAACATAAAAAGTCTAAATTGTTAAACAGTAAACACAGAAAACATAAACATTCTTTTTAAATATTTAAATAAGATACTAAAGACGCCAGTTGTGGTCAAATATTTATATCTTTAACCGAACGAACATAACTTTTTGTTTATAATTATTCGACGCTATACCCACAAAGTAAGTTTTTTTTACTAATTTTTAAAACTATTTCCTATAATCTTAATTTTGAATTGACACCATTGCTTTATGATTCTTTAACAGCATTGTCTGTTAATTTTCTTCAATTGTTTTAAATTTAATTTCCTATGACATGTTACCCCGTTTTTCCATTTTTCCAGGATTGCGTTTTAAAATTTTTAAGTGTTTCTTTAATTATTATGTTTTTAAAGAGCTAAAACAAACTAAATTAAAATTAGTATTTGAGTTGATTGTGCGTGTTGTGTATTTATTCGTATTTATGAAGTCATTACTCGGTTGACTGATTTTATGTTAATCACATGACTTTTATTTCCTATGACCTTGGGCCCAACGTGGCCCATATATCCGATAATAGTTTTAGTGTTACATTATTAGCAATAAACTGCTGAATATATTAAAGTGCGCAAACTCAACGACGCTCACCATCAGTCCCAACAGCGAGGCTGCTCGTTTGCATGTTGCTCGTCGTCGTGGCTTGTATTCTTCTCTCCTTTGTTCTGGAACAATCATCATTGTCCGTTCCGACACACGCATCACAAACCTGGAGTAATAATCATTATGACATCATATTAGGATATGTTTATTGAAGTAAATGGGAAAACACAATGGGCGTTGTAACATAAATAATCATCAGATCACCTCGCGCCCACCGTTAAGTTATTATTGCAGTGTGTTGTGTTCGATTGGGATTTTCCTCCCACTTTGGCAGAATCCATTTATCCACTGGGTTTAGAAAATGTCCGCTAAGTGACTCACTGATTAAATGTGGCTGGTTCGATACCAATAATATTTTGAACATCATCAGTTTTTTAAGGAGTTTGAAGAAAAGTTAATAACTATCAAACCACACAGAATGCACTTAATGCTATACCCTATACATATATAGGTGCTGTTTAGTAAGTGTTTATGTACTTAGTAAATATTGGACATCAGTTTGTCCCGTTTGGAGAACTGGGTATTTGATCATATAAGATAATAAATCATATTTTATTACATTTTATTGCCCCGTTTAGTTAATGATTATCCCACATGAAACGTGTTTAGCGGATTTGTTTTTTTGTTTTGTGGTTCCATTTTAAAATTTCAAAAAATCAATGAGTTTGAAAATATATCGATTTTGGTCAACATTTTAAGAAAAGATAGATTGTTTCTGTTGTGATTCAGTCCAATATATGGAACTCAACATCTTGGTTTGCTGATCACTCAAGGTAACGAACTTTTAAAGAATAAAGTTTGGAACAAAAATTACGGAAAATTGGGCAATTAAATAATAATTAACGAATCCAGGAAATAACGGAAAATTAGCGATTGTAAAAAATGCGAAGAAAATAACAACATAGAAATATAATAAAACTTAAGATTTTTATGGAAAAAGAATTGTTATATTATAGGGTGACATGAGAAAAATTTAAACAGAAATTTAGTCATTAATGACCCATTTTATTAAATTTAAAGATGTTTATTCGATTTCCATTAAAATATATTGTCCTTGTTGAACAAATTCAAATTGAATTTTATAATTGTTAATAAACAATATTAATAATTCAGTATATTTCTGCTTCCCCATTATTATTTATATATTAATACCTCAATATAAATTTCCCTCTGATCGGTATTGACTGCGTTGGCTCTCCTTTGCTTGGGGGAATTCGGGTTTTTCTCCTCCAACGTTGTCAATGGTTGAACTGGAAAATAAGTTTTTTTGTGTCCTAAGCCAAAACTTGAAACTCTTCATTTAAAATTCGACCCACTAACCCACCAGGTTATTTAGCCATCACACAAGATAAGGGCAACATATTTACCCTGTACAAGTAAAGGTTAGAATTACAAGACAGTGACCCTTACTTTGTGCATGGGAGTAAATAGACCTTGTTGAGGCTAGGTCGTCGTTTTTAAGTACGATGGGGAGTTCCCTATCCAGAGACTCCAAGTCTGACCCAAAAAAGTCGTCGTCCTCGATTGAGCTCTCTTTTGCCTCCGTGTGGTGGTCATATCGGCGGGGTAAATTAGGGGTCAACATAGCGCTGTACCGGGTCACCCTAGGGGACCCTCGCCGTTCAAATAACTCAACAGCCGCATTTCGGACCAGTTCTGGGGTGGCTATGGTCGGGGTTGCTTGGATGGGGGTTACCCGTGCCGTTGGGGCCCAGTGTGACCCCGATGTTCGACGGGTTATCCCCTTTCCAAACCCATCGAAGCTTCTGTACCCAGAATAGGAGGGGAAGATGAGGGTCGAAGCCCCGGTGGAATTTTTGCGTTCGTCGTAACGAGTGATCGGTTCTGATTCACCCACTGTGATGTCATCACAGCTGAAATACATTATGATGTCATAATATTTGCAATGAAACTACAAAGGAATATTTAATAATTTCAAATTAGTGTTCGGATATTATAGTCATTGTTTGTGACTATCAATGGTCTGGCGGGTTATTGGATTGAAACCAGCTGTTATTAATGTTGTCAAAAACTGTACAGAGAATTTCTATACACTACACTCTAAATAAAGTGTACTCTTGTTAATTTATTTTAATTTACCAAAATTAAGTTGTTTTAGTTTTTTTATAAAGTGCCATTACGACTTTCGTTTTGCTGTTTTTCTGGCTAGGAAAGTAACATATACGACTACTTCATGCCCACAGTTAAGTTGGTAAAACTATTGCAAAGACATTTCTACAGATTTTATTTTATCGATTAATTGTAGCGTTTCGATATAATTTATTGTTATTTCACGGTCTACTTCCACAACCATCAAAAAAGCAACTGACTCTAAAGCACGATACAACCAAAAAGTACAGAAAATCAAGCAATTAAATAATCAAAGTAATGAAAAATCGGTGAGCGTGTAACATATCCAAAGAATTTAAATTAACGACATAGAAATAAAATCAACTTTACATAATTAAACCGCTAGGTGCAGGGTGAAATGCAAAAAAGTGACTTTCCAAGGATACAATCAACTGGCTGGTGGCTGGTTTCGATCATAAACATTTCATGCACCAACTGTTAAGACTCAAACAAAACTATGATCCTAACTTACCTGATGGCATTTGGCAATTGAAGAATATCTTCCAATGTATTTTGAGGTGAATTCCCTGAAAAATTAAACAATTTAAATAAATTATTATTGTGAAATGTATCAATGACCAGGCCTTTTTGCAGTTTGAAAAATATGGCATTTGCACATAAGATAACAAATCACGTATGCCAAAAAGTTAAACAAAATTAAAAATACATTAACAAAAATATTATAAAGCATCACGAATGCTCATGAATTTTTTCTAATTTTTTCACTATTGCCTGCACAAGATCTTGTTGAAAGTACCTTATTTTCTTCCACTCTCCCTTATATAATGGGTTGTCCGAATTAGAAATCATATTTGATTAATGTTACAAGTTAATAATGCCAATAACTTATCACTAAGCATTTTGTCATGCATTTTTTTGTGGCAATACATTCACAGACGTCTGTAATTGTTAATAAACCCACTGTGGGGGTTGTGAGCATATTAGTTCTAGTTAAGTTTATTTTTTGTTTTCACAATGAAAACATAAAGCAGGACCTTTGATAAAAATTTGGAAAAAGGAAAAAAAACGGCAAAACGACAGTCGTTAAAACACGTGTAAAATACAATAAATTATTTACTTTTAGACGTGGCCACCAAAACTACTTATCTTAAAATGACCTCAATTTAAATCTCAAAATGACCTCAAAATTGAGTTTTGCGACCACATCTAAATATACCTGAAGTAAATAATTGATTTCGAATAATAAAGGTGTTTTAACGACTGTCGTTTTGCTGTTTTTTTCCCATTTCCGATTTTTATAAAAATTTCTGCTGCATTTTTATCATCGTGGGAAAAAAATGTTTTTATCGTGGAAAAACACTATATTGAATCCATTATTCCCAGTTTTACAACCACCATGTTATAAACTAATCAGACCAAATGTGAAAAACAAATCTACGAGAAACAGATTTGGAGAAAGGCACAACATACAACCTTTCTTTACTTAGTCATTATGATGTAACACAAACATGCCTATGATGTCATAATGGGAATTTCATTTCTTTTGTGGCGTCAGTTGAGACATGAAATAAATTATAAATTATTTTTAGAACGAACGGATTGAGATTGTAATCGTACATATGCGTACGAAAATTCGACAAACAGTGATTTCTTATTTTCTGTGTTGTCAAATAAAATTCTTAAATATAACTTTTTACAATTTGTCAACTTTTTACAGTGTGTTGTTTATAATTTACATGTTTCTTTCATTTAGTAGAACCCAGTAATCTGCTGGGTTCAGACAATGACCGTTAAGTGAATTGCTCAAGGATACAATCGACTAGTTAGCGACCAGTTTCGAACTTGCAACCCTTCGGCTGAAAGGCGACACACTTAACCACCAGTTTACTAGGTCGGTCAAATTATACTTTGAAATGTTAAATTTGGTTTAATTAAAAAAAAAAATTACTAAAAAATTTTATTAATTAATTGACTTACCGGTAGGTCCAACTATTTCTTCAACTTGAATGTGGTCAATTTTAATCGAAGTATTTTCCACAGCGACTGATTTCTTTTTGCTGCAAGTTGTTCCCATGGTTTACTTTTCAACAAATCTATTTTGGATTTTCATTTTGGGTCAAAATCTGTAAAAAAGTTATAATTTAATTTTTTGGTTTAACCCATTAATCTAATTAACATTGAATCTAATCCAAGTAAAATT
>CH003268.1:217721-234311 GCA_000149265.1 Ciona savignyi
GAAGAGACAAGTCCAGCGCCAGCAGATATCAATCTTTATTTGGGGGTTATACAATAAAATTTACCTAATCTTCGATATAATTATAATATTTTTGGCATCAATATAGGCGACACGGGTGTAAAATGTAATTGGTAATTTTAAACTATGCACGAATTCAACGGGAAAACGAATTTTGTTAAAATAAAGTTTTGCAACGTTTTTTATTGATTATATTGTTTTTAAGCTAATCGTTTTGTGGGTGGAATTTAACCAGCCAGTTTTGATCTCTTTTTTTTGATGACTCTTCGGCTGAAAGGCGACGCACTAACCCAATAAGCTAAGTGACCAGAACTAACAAACTACGCTTTTATCACCCTAATGTTCGGCAGTTCCCCTTTGTTTTTTAAT
Source organism: Ciona savignyi (assembly GCA_000149265.1). Lineage (NCBI taxonomy): Eukaryota > Metazoa > Chordata > Ascidiacea > Phlebobranchia > Cionidae > Ciona > Ciona savignyi. The sequence continues at coordinate 218,109 of CH003268.1, forward strand.
AAACGTTAAGGTCGAGGCAAAGCATGGGAATGTCAGTTAGGATTCCTCAAAGTTTTAACCTGATTGAATAACATGTTCTATCCAATGACCAGTCGACCGGACACGCCCGTCACCAGCCCAGCGTTTCGCAGAAAAAATAAAAAAAGTGAAATCAACATATGTTCCCTTCGGAATCGAAGACAAGTTTATTTAATTTTTGCTCATAGACAATTTTCAAAAGATTACAATACAATCAAATGAAAACGGCAAAACGCTACAGACATTGGACAATCGTCATATTACTAGTGCACACTGGTGGGCTACGGGAGATAGCGGTGTTGTATGGTTGAGGGTTTTTAATGTTAACCAACCCTACAAATCATTTCAATATCTCTTGTTTTCGGACAGGAGGTTTTTAAACCTTCTACTGACTTTCCATGGGGAGAAATAAAAAGAAAATATAAATATTTTTTTATTTCCCCAATTTTTTAAGTAAATAAAAAGAGATTTTATTTAGGCCACTATTTCGAGTGAATAAAATTATTTACACGATTATCCGACAACTTGAAGATTAAAGTTTCATTTTCCCCCATTCAGAACTTCGTACGGAGATTGCTGTACTCTTGTGTTTTCGTATTCAGGATGACCTGGTTATGCAAAGCAAGGAACTTGTGAATTATCTATCATGGATTCAAGTGGTACGACGTATAGTAATAGCGCCAATGCCCACGAATTGCAAGTCGTGTGCTCACCGCATCGCAGCACTATTGAGCGAACCGATACGAGTGTAGCATGTGAGCGTGGCCTTACCTTGATCTATTAATGTAACAAATAAGATATTCGCAAGCAGGTACGACCGATTAGCCATTACTTTCAGCTGCCTGCAGACCGCCCAAGCTGTTATGTATTCACTCTAATACGCCGACTTACTATTTGTTGTTGTCGCGTATGGAGTAATAGAGTATTCTGGTTCGATTGTATTGTTTGAAGGATTTACGATACCAGGTCCTGTAGTTTTGTTGAGTCTCATTCTGAAATGTCCCAATCAGTACAGAGCGAAGTTGGGATAGTATAACACTTACTTTCCCAGCAAATATATAATAACTGCCGCCAAGATGAACACAGTTGCTGCTAAAATCGCCACGACAGGAATAACCCAAAGGGGAGTTTTATAAATGCCATCTGAATAATTAAGATATCTCTAATTTAACGATGGGATATTCATGATTTATTCCCGTGAATTGGAAAAGCAAGGGTTTAGCAAACGGTCAATCTTCAGATTACATTACGCCTACCGTCGGGTCACTAGAACCATTGCAATTATCTGTATAAGATTTTTAACTTTTACAGTTTTAGTTTTTTGAAGAACCATTAATACAATGAGTTAGGCGACGTCCACTAAGTGCCTTGACAAAGTATAAAACCAATTAGAAGGTAACCCGTTTTCTATCCTATGTTGATGAAATAAATTCGCCGATAATAAGATGGAGAAATAATAAACCTGAAATAATTCTTGTGTCGGTTTCGGTTTGGCCTGTTGCTGTAGAGTTGACATCGGAAGTATATTGTTCTGTTGTTGTGTCCGTTGTAGAAATTCTCACGATGTGTTTTCCCAATGTTGTAGAATAAGTTGTTGCCGATTCTACTGTTGTCGATGATGTATGTATTCTTCCTGAAAACATATATGTGTGGTGTAAAAAAAACAAATAATCCGGAAAATGTACTTTGTAGCAACGAAAGCTGATACACATGGAATTATCACTTACTTTGACAAATATAACGATGGTGGGATGAACAAGGCACAATTTTCCATTTAAAAGTTGGATCCAACCTTCCATCCCACCCCATTGTGACGCATAGCTTTCTATAGTCGTATACGTCATCCCCTAGTCCCCAGTTGGTGTATGACGTCAGTGTGCCATCCGACCAGTAAGATCCACTGCTATTTTTTCTTAAACCAATATAGAAGGAATACGGAAATTCTGCATACAATAAAACATATGTGAGCCAAATATGGACTTTAGATCATTATTAATACCACCTGTTAAAGTTCCTATCTTTGTCACAAGGAAATCTTGAATCTTTTGTGTCTTTACATTCGCTAACGTAGCGTTCCTTGCAGCACAATCTTCCTTTGCTTTATCAACTCCACTAACTGCTGTATACTCAATGTAATATTCGAAGTCGTCGAGTTGATGCCAACCAGCAGTTGAAGATGTCAAGATGACGACATTTATCAGAATCAAAATCATCAACATATTTCTCATACTTCGACCAATCATTGATTGAATCTAAATGAAGTAATATTCAACACAGTCCATAAACCACTTCTGCTAACTTAACTTTGCACTTCTAACTTCCGTGTTCAGCATAATACTTCCCCCTCTTGCTAGCGGATATGATGGTGATGTATTGTTGCTACGTAAGAAAACAGGAATAATGGATTTTGTAGTTTTATAACAGGTATGGAAAACATTTTATTCAGTTTATAATATGGGAACGACCAAAATAGTAGAAAAAACAACTTCCATTTCTACGCCAACGAAACGCTTTAAGTTTGAAATTTTCCGAATCATTGTAAGTTCGCTTTGAATCCAAAGATTTATTGTTTTCTCACTAAATAGTCACCTTTTTATAAAACATCCTTGGATAGATTACCTACCCGGATTATTAGATCCTTCAATGTGGATTTCTCAACACGTTAGGATAAAAATCACAAACAAGAAGAAAGTGTTAACCACTTGGAAACCACTATTTTAAACCTCTGTTGAGTTCCCGCTATATTATTTCTCATGTAGAAACTATCGGGTTCCCTGGCTACCTCATTACTCTTGGTATATATTATACAACGTGTATAACGCTTGTTTCTGCAAGCATCCCTAATGGGTACCTAAGTTACCTATCCAAGCTTGATATCTATATTTTCTATATGAAATGAACGGGTGACATGATTACCTAACTCTCACGGTATATCGTCCGACCGGTTGGTCTGGCGGTTAAGTGCGTCGCCTTTCAATCGAAAGGTTGCAGGTGCGAAACTGGTCGCTAGCTAGTTGGTTGTGACCTTGGGCAAGGCACTTCACGGACATTGCCTGAACCCAGCTATTTAATGGGTTCTACTAAATTGAAGGAATGTGTGTGTCATATACAACACACTGCAATAGCTCTGTCTACCCGACGGTGGGCGCGAGGTGATCTGACGATTGCCCGTGTTTTAACCCCCTTGGTTTTCCCATTTATTAGATAAACATAAATATCCTATCCTACCCTATATCATATATGTGGTGAATTTTCCTGATGCAATATACATAGAATTTGCCATTGTAGATTAAAACCATATTAGATAACGCCACCAGATGATTTAACTCGATTGGACAGTTTCTTCCTTAGTATATAAAGCGGTATGACTGATCATAAGTTTCAGTAGAATTGAAAAAATAGTAATTTCCCGGAAAAGGGTTAAGGATAGGTGTGGGGAAAACGCATCTGTTTTGTTCGAATTTACATTCTCTATATTTATTTTTTAATTATTTATCTTAGTTTTGTATTTCCCCCTTATTTACACGCGTAATAATATTGTATTTATGATTGTTAGGCATATTTCGTTTTGGAAAATATCCCGGCCTAAACTGGGTAATTTTGATTTCAAGTTAAATTTTTTTATATATTTTTTAAAATTTAAGATAAACATTCCCTTTTAATACGGAGATATCGGCGATAAGGACAAAAGTGCGGAATTGAAGCGGACACGTAATTATTCGTAACACCAACATTACTGTGACCTCACAAAAACATTCGTTCCCATTTTATATACTGAAAAAAATTATGAATAAAAATGTTTTTCTGAAAATAAAATGTTTTCCAAACCTGTTATAAAACTACAGAATCCCTTATTTCTGTTTTATTACGTAGCAACAATACATCACCATCATATCCGCTAGCAAGATGGGGAAGTATTATGTTGAACACGGAAGTAAGAAGTAGGATAGGATAGGATAGGATAGGATAGGCTGGGTTCAGGCAATGTCCGTATAGTGCCTTGCCCGAGGACACAACCGACTAGCTAACGACCAGTTTCGCACCTGTAACCTTTCGATTGAAAGGAGACGTATCTCTAGACCACCGGGCCGGACAAAATGATTTGTACAGTTGGTTAACATTAAAAACCCTCAACCATACACAAACGCTGCAATATCTCTCGTAGCCCGCCAGTGTGCACTAGTAATCTTACCATTGTCCAACGTTTGTAGCATTTTTGCCGTTTCCATTTTATTGTATTGTAATCTTTTGATTATTGTCTATGAGCAAAAATTAAATAAACTTATTTATTCTAGAATACAACTACATTTGATGAAACGAAAACTTGGTTCTGGTTTGCAAGAACACGCTGTTAACCCGTTATTAACCAATTTAGTGGTTTTTAAGATCGTTATTTTCTTGATTGAAAAATCGTCGCAATCATTTACAATATTCTGCAATATGTTCCGGTACCCGCCGATGAGCGCGAGGTGATCTGACGATTGCCCGTGTAATAACCATTCTTTTGCGGTTTCCATTCACGGTGTTAAACATAAATATCTTATTCTACTCTGAAGAAAAATTTCAGTTCCACTCAAAAACTCTGCGATAACGTAGCTCATCGATTTGGTTCATGAATTAAACAAACCAAACATTTTATACATTTTTAATAAGATATATATATATTCAAACTTCGCTGCTATACCACCTTCTCTTGGTACCCAATGATGGCATAATATCGAAGTTTGAGCAGTTAAATTGTAACATGTCTGGAACGTACTATCTAAAACTGAAGAATGTTTTAATCCGATTGCGACATTTTTGTTTCTGCAAGCATACACTGATGGGTCACCGAGGTACCAAATCTAAACTGTTATCCATGTTTATTTAAAAAGTAATGTTGCTGGTGTAAAGACCTTCGGTCTGATACCTTTCAACTAAAAGTTGTTTTAATGCACGTGATGAATTTGCTTTCAATTCTATTACGATCTGTGTGGGATTTGACTGTTAAAGTTTGTTATACAATTGAAAGGTTTTATATTTAGGTTTTAATTTTACATTTTGGAGTTTTCCAAGAATCCTTACTTTATATAAGTCATGTTAGGTAAAGGTTTTACGACTAAGTAACTGGTTCTAGAATCTAGACAATTACAAACGAACAAGATACTATATTAAACTTTGGGATGTTTCTGGAACTAGTTAAAGACCAATACTTTTCAACAGGTGGACAAACTAATATTCGACAAGTATTCGACAAATACGCTACGATTACATGAAATAAAATGCTGAAAAAAAGTAAATTTGTTATTTCGGGAGTTAAAAATGTCTTTCCCAGTAAAACTACAAATGTTGAGTTTGCGAACATCAAATTCATGTTAGTTGCAATATATAAGGTTCAGAGCGTTTTGACAACTATACTTCAAGATGATTGAGAAACACCCGTGTCATGCGTTTGATAAAATACTTATAAAGTTTGGGACAATTTTCCAAGTACATAAAGAATGATATTTATTCTAAATCTTTCGTAAGTGTAAAAACTTAGAGAAAATTAAATGAAATTTGGGTAATTAGGTTGGGCGCAATGATGCCTAAATAATTTAATGTTGAAAAAATATTACGAGTCGAGTAAATATCCTACAGTGAATCCCTAAGTTTAGGGTTTTAATATATATCTAGGCCAGTGGTTCTCAAACTTTTTAGAGTTGGGACCCACTATTAATTACCACAATTTATGGCGACCCACTTAACTTTATGTTTAGTTGTATAACCTTATAGTAACATGTGTGAGAGACGACAGGTTTAATGACCTGAGGTCAGGTGAAGATCACGCCACGATTCAAGATTGTGTAATGTCACAATTATGATAATTTCCCCTTGATTTTTGTATAGGAAATAGCCAGTATAGTTAGTCAGAGCTTTCTACAACTTTTCACGAGCCACCAAGATTCCTTTCGCGACCCACCGGTGGGTCGCGACCTATAGTTTAAGAAACGCTGATCTAGGCCATGTTGGTTAGCATATGTAAAAGTTAATTTTATAACTTAAAAACCCCTTCTTTTTTTTGGCGATTTTGTCATAAGCTTGATGCCATTTATATTTACAAAATTTGAAAAATTTCCTATGGTAAGGAAAAGATTAGTAACTTATATAGAGAGCCGTTGCAGGCCGCTGACCTATTGTGCCAGATTGTTCCTTGTAGGCCCCAGGTAAGCCGGTTACAACACCTAATCCGGTCTGCGATTTCCTACGCGCTGTCTTGACAATCGGAGGTGCGCTAATTAATTGAGGTTTTCTGCGTAAACGTCCTCGACTTGACTACTGTCTTCTGTGGTTCGTCGATCAAAGCTTCAGTTGTTTAATAACATCAATTGTAATGAGCAATTGAGGCGATTAACTTGGTACCAGTTGGAAGTTAAATCGTCAGATGTTTCAACAACATAGATTCCAGATAAAACTCTCAGTAATCGCCACATACAAGAAGTTTCTTAATGTGTCTGAAGCTCTCCCCTCTCCCGAGCCAAAGTAAAACAAACTTGTTTCGCCAAAGTATTTGACAGCTGTGGTAATAATCGTAAACGTAATAATAATAGTTCAGGGATGACGCAAAGTCAGCGTAAATGTCGGCTGCGGCGATCATTAATCTTATGTAACCCATGATGTCGTAACAAGTAAATTAAATAACATTACATAAAATTAATTTAAATTTGGGTAAAATGGTTGGATGCTGTAACAGCTATATAATATAATGACTAAAGAATGTTAAATATTATTCTTGTTTTGGTAATATGTAACAATAACACATCGCCTACATATCTGATTAGGTGGGTGGTGTTACGTTGAACACGAATGCTAGAAGTGAAATAAAGTTGAGTCAGCAGAGGAAACCAGTTTTATAAAGAACTGCAATGGGCTGTGTTGAATATTACTTTACTTAGAATCAATCAATGATGAGAAATATGTTGATGATTTTGATTCTAATAAATGTCGTCATCTTGACATCTTCAACTGTTGGTTGGTATCAACTCGACGACATTAAATATTAGTAGCTTTTGGAGTTGATAAAGCAAAGGAAGGTTGTGCTGCAAGGAACGCTACGTTAGCGAATGTAAAGACACAAAAGATTCAAGATTTCCTTGTGACAAAGATAGGAACTTTAACAGGTGGTATTAGTATAATGATCTAAAGTCTATATTTGGCTCACATATGTTTTATTGTATGCAGAATGGCCGTATTCCTTTTATATTGGTTTAAAGAGAAATAGCAGTGGATCTTACTGGTCGGATGCCACAGTGACGTCATACACCAACTGGGGACCAGGGGATGACGTATACGACTATAGAAAGCCATGCGTCACAATGGGGTGGGATGGAAGATTTGATCCGGATTTTAAATGGAAAAATGTGCTTTGCAAATCTACCCATCGTTATATTTGTCAAAGTAAGTGATAATTCCATGTGTATCAGCTTTCGTTGCTACAAAGTACATTTTCCGAGTTATTTGTTTTTTTTACACCACACATATATGTTTTCAGGAAGAATACTTACATCATCGACAACAGTAGAATCGGCAACAACTCATTCTACAACATTGGGAAAACACATCATAGCAATTCCTACAACGGATACAACAACAGAACAATATACTTCCGATGTCAATTCCACATTAACAAGTCAAACTGAAACCGACACAAGAATTTCTTCAGGTGTATAATTTCTCCATCTTATTATCGGCGAATTTATTTCATCAACTTGGGATAGAAAACTGGTTATACCTTCTGGTTGGTTTTATACTTTGGCAAGGCACTTAGTGGACGTCGCCTAACTCATTGTATTAATGGTTCTTTAAAAAATAAAACTGTAAAAGTTACAGAATCTTATACAGATAATTGCAATGGTTCTAGTGACCCGACGGTAGGCGTAATGTAATCTCGCGATTGACCGTTTGCTAACCCTTGCTTTTCCAATTCACGGGAATAAATCATGAATATCCCATCGTTAAATTAGCGATATCTTAATTATTCAGATGGCTTTTATAAAACTCCCCTTTGGGTTATTCCTGTCGTGGCGGTGTTAGCAGGAACTGTGTTCATCTTGGCGGCAGTTATTATATATTTGCTGGGAAGGTAAGTGTTATACTATCCCAACTTCGCTCTGTACTGATTGGGACATTTCAGATTGAGACTCAACAAAACTACAGGACCTGATATCGCAAATCCTTCAAACAATACAATCGAACCAGAATACTCTATTACTCCATACGCGACAACAACAAATAGTAAGTCGGCATGTTAGAGTGAATACGTAAGCGCGTGGATGGTCTGCTGGCAGCTGAAAAGATGTATTTCGAAACCATCAATAGCTAATCGGTCGTGTCTCCTTGCGCAATACGATTTGCTAAAATGGTCTCAAACCAGTGGATTAAAGGGTTCTACTGAAACTAAAAATACGTCTCAATCATACTTTACAAACTGCAGTAGCTCAAATAACTTGACGACGGTCAAGTGGTAATTTGCGATTGGCTGTGTGATAAAGCCTTGTTTAGTTAAAAAATATTATTCGTCAGCGGGTTAAGTTACGTTAAGGTCCATATGCATATAAGTCTATCTTTGATTAATTTTTGTTTAAAGAATTTAATTGCTTTTAAATTAAAACAATTAAGTTCTACCAAAATTAGGTTTAAATGTTAACCGCAAGGTATTGGAATCAAAACCAGTCGATGACTACTTAATTGTTTTTATGGGCAAGGCACTTATGTTGTCAGAACTGGATTAATGGGTTAAACAAACGTGAAGCAATATCTCCATCGTATTTAACACACTAATTGCTCCGCTAATGCTGGACACGGGCAATCACATGGTTGCGCTTATTATAACGAATCCTGCGTTTCCACACAAACAAACATGAATATCTTTTTTGTTACATTAGACCAAGATAAGGCCACGCTCACATGCACATTCGTATCGGTTCGCTCAGTGCTGCGATGCGGTGAGCATACGACTTGCAATCGACTCATTTCTGTCGTGTCTTGAGAACCTAACGATAAAGGGCAGCAGTGGGCATTTGCGCTATTGCTATACGTCGTACCACTTGAATCTATGATAGATAATTCACAAGTTCCTTGCTTTGCATAACCAGGTCATCCTGAATACGAAAACACAAAAGTACAGCAATCTCCGTACGAAGTTCTGAATGGTGAAAAATAAAACTTTAATCTTCAAGTTGTCGAATAATCGTGTAAATAAGAAAGATATATGGTTTTATTTACTTAAAATAATGACGAATGTCCAACGTCTGTAGCGTTTTTGCCGTTTGCATTTTATTGTATTGTAATCTTTCAAATATTGTCTTTAAGTGAACAAAAATCAAATAAACTTATTTATTCTAGAACAATTTTTATTTGATGAAACGATAATTTGGTTCTGATTTTCACACGTAATCTGACGATTGCCAGTGGGGTAACCCTCCCTTACGTATTCGCGAGGTAATCTGACGATTGCCCGTGTGGTAACGCTCCCTTATGTATTCGCGAGGTAATCTGACGATTGCCCGTGTGGTAACGCTACCTTACGTATTCGCGAGGTAATCTGACGATTGCCCGTGTGGTAACACTCCCTTACGTATTCGCGAGGTAATCTGACGATTGCCCGTGTAGTAACGTTTCTATCCTATTTAAAACAACGATACCAAAAACACCTGAACACGTTGCGATAACGTATTAGTGTATTTCACTAAATGATATTACGGTAAAAGATATTAAAACAAGAAATAAACAGGGGCAGCGTAATAGGATCACTCGAGATTAGTTTGTTGAACACGCAGAGTTCCAATAATCGACGTTTAGTGCAATTGGACAAGATTTGGTACATTTTTAAGGAAGAAATTGAAAATTTTCCATCATAATGTTTATAGATGGTCGGAAAAATACATAAAAATCGCACTTTCTAGAAAAGTTTCGGAATGTAATTCAATTCCGTAATAATGTCGTCGAACCAGCAGTTCAAAAACAGCTATATTAACAGACACCGGTGTGAATTTCTGGTTTAAAATGGAATTGAGTTACATTCCAAAAAATACATAAAAAGTACAATTTTGTGTATTGGCCGACCAGAATCACTTGAAATTTATTATTTACCGATTTGAGAATTCAAACGTTGAATTTTGACGTAATTAACGGAAAATCGTGCAAAAATGCGAAAAGCGGAAAATATATTGCGTCAATTAAATCCGTTAAATGGATATCGTATATTACATTGTAGATATCTTATAATAGGATATAGGCTGCCGATAAAACCAATTTTGTAAGTTTTCATATAGAGTACCGAACATAATTTGAGTTTCTGTCATAAAAAACAAACTTATGATTCGACCGAACATGATTTTCAAAAAATTAAAAAAAAAAAATTCCGGACCAGAATTGCTCTCTTTTTTGAAATCGCTATAGCGAAGTTCAAGCACTGTAGTTGACCTCTATGTAGGAAGAGGGGACGTAACCATCGGAGTTACCGAGCATGACACGCGTCCATCCGTCACCATTGTCGGCTTCTAACAACGAGAAGACTTGTCCACAAGTGATCGACAACGCTCCTTCTGATGTGGCTGGAAGAATCGTTGGGTGGATGGTGGTGTTTAATGGTGTGCACCTTGTACTTTATGAAGATAATATTTGAAATATTACCCGTTACGTGTGTTTGAAAGTGAGAGAGTCTTTTGACATTAGTAGAAATTCATTTTAGGTTTTTTTCTTTTTTGATGGATGTTGGATATTTATGTTTATCCATGTGAATTAGAAAATACTTTGGGTTTATCCCCAAGAAGGAATCGTAAGATTACTTTACGTATACCGTCGGGTTACAGGAGATATTGCATTGTGTTGTGTATGACTAGACGTTCCTTCAATTCGGTAAAACCAATTAATCCGCTGGGTTCAGGCAATGTTCATTAAGTGCCTTGCCCAGGTAGAGACCAATTTCGAACCTGCAACTCTTCGGTTGAAGGTGATCTACTGACCCACCAAGCTAATCGCTCAGACAGGTAGACTCTCGTATAACAAGATAGTGCTTTAAAAAAAGGAACGCATCAATCATAAACAACACATTGTAATAGCTCTGGTGACCAGGCACTGTATATAACACAATTGCCACTTATAAATTGTCAGATTCCGATAATCTGAGCCATTACCTTCATAATCATAGAGTGCAGTGCAGGTGCCAATGGGTTCGGGGAAGTCGTCCAGTTCATCAAACTCATCTCCGAAGCTTTGGTCTCGTTGTAATGATCTGGATGGAATGATGTTATCTTTGATGGATGGTGTGGTAGTGGGGAAAGCGTCAGATTACTTTGCTCCCATCGTTGAGTTACAGAAGCCATGGCAGTGTGTTGGGTGATTCAGACATTTCTAAATTTACGGTTCAAGCAATGTCCGCTTTTAATATGACACAGGACACAACTGCTGCCACAAAAGTCTATTAACTCAAGATTTGTTGATTACTACAGGACCACAATAGCCATGCTTGACACAACAATCGGGAAAGGGGCTTTAAAACATAGTCAGAATACCTCATGCCTACATAGTCAATAAACCACGGTTATATATGATCCAGCGAATTAAACAAGGGTGTTCAAATAACTTGAATAAAGCTATGTTTAAACTTAAAACTGAACTCAACTAAATCTTTTTTAAAAACTAAATATTTTTTAAACAAAATATTTTTTAAATTAAATATTTTTTAAACTAAATATTTTTTAAAAACTCAATATTTTTTAAACGAACTATTTAATCCACTGAAACAAAGAGACACAAATTGAGACGTACTTGTTTTGGGTTTGTGGCTGGATTGCGAGGGGTTCAACCTTGACAGGAGTCGTGTAATGCGCGCTGTTCCTTGCAGGGGATGATTGAAGGGAACCGAATGCTTCTGTGTACCAGTTCTGTAATATATGGGTGTCAAGGTTGGTTTGTGTGGAAATGTGTATGATAGGGACTTTGGAAATGTGGCACAGATGGACAGGTGGCATGCTTATCAAGGTTGATTTGTTTGGAAATGTGTATGGTAGGGACTTTGGAAATGTGGCACAGATGGACAGGTGGTGTGCTTATCAAGGTTGATTTGTGTGGAAATGTGTATGGTAGGGACTTTGGATATGTGACACATATGGTCAGGTGGTGCGCTTATCAAGGTTGATTTGTGTGGAAATGTGTATGGTAGGGAATTTGGAAATGTGGCACAGATGGACAGATGGTGTGCTTATCAAGGTTGATTTGTGTGGAAATGTGGTAGGGAAATATATAATGTATGATGACACAAGACAAACAGACGGTGGTAAATGGCGGTGCAAACAAAGCGAGAATTTACCTCGTACTGCTGGAGTTCAGTCATTAATTTATCAATTTTTGCGTCGACAGCTTTCTGCCCAGCGTCTAGAGAGGTGGGGTCACCAAGCGCAGGATTGGCTGTGTAGATCCCATGCATTTTGACAATGGCTTTCCTGCGATGAATTGTTAACTATCACGTTGTGTTCTTACTTATCTGTGGTAGTTTAGTACAACAGTGTAGTTGGTGGTGCTACTGGTATGCTTTATCGGATATCTGATTCTGTTTGAGTGATTGATTCATTAGATACCACTAGGTTGGAGCAATGTGAAGTGGCTTGCTCAGGTGCACAGTAATACATCTCATGCCCACAGTCGAGCACAGTAATACACCTCACGTCAACAGTCGAGCACATTAACACCTCATGCTCACAGTCAAGCACAGTATTACACCTCATGCCCACAGTCAAGCACATTAACACCTCATGCTCACAGTCAAGCACAGTATTACACCTCATGCCCACAGTCAAGCACATTAACACCTCATGCTCACAGTCGAGAACAGTAATACACCTCATGCCCACAGTCGAGCATAGTAATACACCTCATGCCCACAGTCGAGCATAGTAATACACCTCATGCCCACAGTCGAGCATAGTAATACATCCCGTGCCCGAAGTCGAGCACAGTAATACACTTCATGCCCACAGTCGAGCACAGTAATACTCCTCATGCCCACAGTCGACCACATTAACACCTCATGCTCACAGTCGAGCACAGTAATACACCTCATGCCCACAGTCGACCACATTAACACCTCATGCCCACAGGCACCCACTTTTCATCCTGTTGCTTTGCTATCTCTTTGCTCAAATCATCGATGTGACGTTGAAGCTTTTTCTTCCTTTGTTCCGGAGGTAAGTGGGAATAATCAGCCGCCTCTGCCACCTGGGTGGGGGTTAATAGGGGTCATGTAGGTTAATAGGGGTCATGTAGGTTAATAGGGGTCATGTAGGTCATGTAGCACATTTATATGTGGGGTGATTTTCGTGAATAAAAAAAAATTATAAAAAAATTATAAAAAAATTATGAGTGGGTTAGAAGTACATTTTGGTGGGTGGTGTGTTAAGGCTATACTACGTGGAGTTTAGTGGTGAAACATATTTTACAGAAAGTATCTGAGAGGAAATAAGGGGAAATGAGGTGTGCAAACTTAGTAATGGCAACCTGTGGGTGAAAGTCGTAATTTCGGGGGCTTTGGAGGGTGAAAACAGAAATAAAACAGATTAAATGGGTGAATTGTTAACCAGGTGGGTAAAACTGGTGGTTGGTTTTCGGTGAAAAATACAAAAATCTTGTTCAACTGAAACTCTGATCAATAATGAAAACAAAGGGAACAAGGTTGTATGACTTTTGTCAAAAAAAATTTACAAATTCCTCTGATGTAAATATAACTTTGAAATACGTAACCCACATAAAGAAATTTTGCTGAAAAACTTTGAAATAAAAAGTCACAAATTCAAGCTTTAAACCCACACAATTCCACACTTAAAACAAAAACGTCGGTTCCCACAAAGGAAATAATTTTATGAAAATAATAGCACGAAGTCTTACAGCTTATCGAGTTCTCTAATGGTTTCTTTAAAAATAATAAATTAATAACACAACCACGTACACAAATGGACACAAATGATAACCGCAATAAACAATTATGATTCAGGTTATTACAGTGAAGAAAATTTTATTTTTGAAATTTTTAATACTTCTTCTTAGATAACCTAAAAAAAAGACGAATAGACATATTATATGTCATGTAAGTAATTCCATAACTTTACTAGTTGTTATATTACAATATATGATATATCTCAATTCCATTATCACAGCATAATGCATGTTGTAACAAAAAGACTTACATCAAAATTTTACTTCAAAGAAATAACTCAACTGCACTACGTTCGAACCTATGTTAACTTCCTTACAAAATACAAGTTATTGAAATTAATTTGCGATTATGCTAATTACTTAATTACCAACTAGACCATTCAATTTTGTTTTAAAATAACTTTTCATTGAAATACAAAATGTTATTTAATTTTTACTTATGTTTATGTAGACTAATTTCTGGAAATAAGAAATAATCTAAGACAGCCAATAATGAAATCATGTATTCTATTAAAGCTTCCAAAATCAGTTATTTGGTTTAAATCACACAATGTAAAAAAAAGAAACAAAATTACATTCCATTACGTAATGAGAATCTATAAATAGAAGTTACGCATTGAAATACCCAGGAAGTAGTTGAATGGGAGAATTGTGAGCAAATGGAAGAGTAAGTCGCTGTGATCCAGCTGTCTTTTATCGCAATATAATGTTTAATTCATTGTGGAGTCATTTGGCAGACCTGAATTGATTAATGGGGTTGTAATGTGGTTAACTGACTGGTCTGTTGGATTCTATTTGAATTATAGATTAAAGATGCCCTCTTGGGTGAAATAAATCTATTTTATGAAAAAATGCTGTAGTAATTGTGGCTTCAAATTGGCCTTACAGTATGAATTTCCATATTTAGTTCTACAATCAATAACTTAATAATCTTGCAATTATACCACGGAAAAGCAAATTTATAGAACACTTTGCTGACAACGGATTGAGATAATATCCTTAACCGAACAGGTCATCAATGTCCAATACTCAAATCAATCTTTAAGACTTAGCGAAATATAATACATGTTTAATAACAAATTTGTATGTTTTGATAAATATATTCTTAATTACCAGTATTTCCTTAAAAAAAACTGTTAAAATTCTATTTTTTCTATTTTTATTAAAATGATATAAATAAAATCATTTTGTTTGACACACAATTTGGAATTAGGAGAAAAAACAAATTATTTCTTATTTATTTCAAATTAGAATGGACAACCCTATGGCCGTCCCAAAAATATGGAAGAGGCTGGGGATTGAACTCGCAATCTTTCTGATGTGACCAATGTGTTCTAACCTTCAGACTACATGGTAGGATCAATCTATGCATATCAGCACATATCACTATACTATGATTAATAAATACTGATCAGAAAAAAGTGGTTTAAAGTTTCTTTGTAGCTTTTCAGTCAGTTTAAATTTGCGGTCGTCAATAAATGTCTAAATGAGTATTGTACCAATAGAGATAAAAAGTAACGTACAATGGTCCAAAAACTATTCCGGACAAAATTTTTATAACTAGATAACTGGAAGCTTTGTCTTATACACTCGTCCCAAACTGTTTTGAATTTTTTTCTGTCAACTGTCAAATAATTACTTTACAGATAATCAATTCACAACCTACTAGATCAAGTTATCATTAAGTATTGCTCTGACAATTAAAGTGTAAAATCCAGAATGTTGAACCTAAGGTCGGTGAATCTGTGATCTGTTGCCAAACATAAATATCAGACGGACAAGACCAGTTTAAATGCAAGCCCTTGACGAACCACTAGTAATGTAGTTGATAATTAATTAACAGATTATTCTAAGGGTTTTAGATATTCTAGGAAATAGTTTCTGTGTTATTTTGAAATCCATTGATATAATCCAGATACATTAAAAAACGTTTCAACATGACTTAATATGTACTTTATTATTTGATAATACAATTTTGAATTAGGAGAAAAAAAAGAAATATTTTTTATCACATGACTTTATATGTACATTATTATTTGTTAATATTATTAAAAACTTGGTGCCTTTAGACTAAGGGGTGCAGTTTTCACCACAAGCATAACTCACTGTGCGTTTAAGCCTTGGTCTTTCAAAAAATATAAGATTTCGATTTTTTGCTTTTTTATATCGCTGACCACGATTCTGGTGCCGTTACGGTTGGATGACGATGCAGCAAGCCATGCGTGAAGTGTGGAA
>CH003268.1:244090-272544 GCA_000149265.1 Ciona savignyi
AGTACGTAGACTACATGACTCATCAGAAAGTGGAAATGTGAATCACATGAACAGTTAAATTTGGTTTAATCAGACTGGCTGGAATTTATCACATAAATTTATCCGACCAGTGGAAAATGGTTTCTAGTTTCAAAAGACTAAGACCAAAGCTTAATACACAATCAATAGTTAAGCTATTACACTGTATTTTTGAAACTGTATTTTCACAGTACAGTAGTCAAAGTAATACTATAAAAACTCTCTTTCGATAACATTTTTAACAAAACATAGAGCGACACCTAAATAAATTAAAAACCAAACAGAAACAAAACTTTTAACCCATTCTTTATAACACTGCATTGACAGAGTATGTGGGGATCTCTCTTATAAAACAGCAAATGTTGTAAATTAGGTTTATTGCATGTGTGGGACAATGTAAATAAACGTTAAACAATTTTAATATCGTAAAAAATCAAACAACCGGTCTATAAAATAAGATTTGTTGTTCCGAAAATGAGGTTTATGGGTAGACTTGCCAGCATACAAGTATGTGGTGGCAGAAGTGTCATTTTGTAGCGTTAAAACTTTTACACATCCTAAAAACACATATTCAATATTGTCCACACAGCAACTCTATTTTGTAGCAATATAAAATCGTTTTTGTTAGTGCAAGTTTTCAAATGAACACTCAACATATTATTAGTTGTTTGTAAATTTCCAAAAAAAAAATGATTTTGATATAGCAACACACAAAATATTCTTTTTTATTATTATACCATGCGGAATTGTATTGGAAGCTTGATAGTATCAAACGTTCACTGATAATGATTATAAGTCAAAGCAAGCGCTCCTGCATTATTATTAATTTTTGATTTTGCCAAGCAGAGAGTGTTGTATGGCTCTGTGTTAGGCCACTTAACAATAAATTTTTGCAATACATGAAACTTAAAAGACTTTTTTAGGGGTCGCCACAGTAACTGTCAGCATTTAACCACAAGTGTCTGTGTCATACTTCTAATAGGCTTTTGATTTGTTATAATCTACACAGCCTGACTTTAACCCAATTATGCAACTCGTATATGAATTGTGCCTTAAAACGTCTGCATTAGGAGCCAAATTTTCACTTAAGCTTTAAGATAAAGGAATTCCATTGATTTTAAACTTAATCTTGTGACTGACGTGTCTATCTATAAATAATTAATTCAGGTACAGCATGACAAATCAGACACGCCTGTCCAAACATGTACAGGGGCTTAGTACACACAGAAAGAAATCATAATGAAGAGTGCTGCCATGTTAATGGTTGTAACATGTTAATGAAACACAAGTTGCTGAGATTAATCAACCACCACACATTTTCCTACATTACATGTTAAAGAATTGAGGTGTGAGATTTTTTTGGGTGCAAAATTAAATTATTTTTTCAAATACTGAAATAATGGCCAATTAGGATATTGAACTCAATCTAAAACTGCTGCAAAATACTGAAATGCTCATACACTACAAAACAGAAAAAGATAACAATTCATTCTAAGCAGAATCTATGTAAATATTTATGACCCATGTGGTTGTAATTTCAATGATTTTTACTGATAATCAGATGCAATGCATTTGCTAGACAGACTCTTATTTCAGCACTTAATAGGTGTTTCTTCTATAGAAACATTATTTCAACAATCAAAACATAAAATGTAAGTTCCAGGAAATTCCCGTAAAAACACGATCATCTTATTTGATCAAGCATGTAAGCGTAAAGCATCCCAAACGACAAAACGAAACTCATGATAAGGTTGAGTAAATATTTACACCGTAATAAAACACGTTTTACAAAAATTTAAAAAAAAATTTCTCAAAAAAGACATATGCGTAAAGGAATGGTTACTGAACGGGAAAAACATTGGCTGTATGCTGTATGGTCAGTGAAGCAAATGTATTTTTGGAGGAAAGGATTATTTTGGATAATTTTTTCAAGAATAGAAATAACCTTGCTATGCAGATACTATTTTTCCAGCACTTGTTAATTTCAGAGTTAATGTAAACAACAGTTTAATGAGTTTACAAATAATAGTTTACAACTACTATTCCTGTTTTGAAGACTTTAATTTCTACAAGGACAATACATTACATAAAAATCTCTTCACAAAAAAGATATGAATCAATATGTCAAATATAACAATTAAAAATCTCTTAAATTTGTTTATAACTTTCGTATACACTTCACAACTTTGCGATATGGTCTAATAGTTCATTCAGATTGTGTTCTTAGTCAAGCCACTTTAAACACTGTTGTTTAAACCCAGTGCTTCAATGGGTTGCACCAAAACTACAGCAGCAACAGTATTAAAACTTACACTCAACATGCGGATACTGATGACGACCCCCCACACAAAAACAAACAATTTATTTATATTTTTTAGACATGTAGAAAATGCTTGTAAAAATGAGTTCAAGTCAAGGTTTAAGTGTCCGGATTGGAGTCAAAGTTTCTAATCATAAAACATAATCGTCATTTGTATGGAAAGTTAAGCTGCCAATACACAAACCATTCGACCATAGTTACTAGAATAAATAATAAATGAAAGGTTATCGATGGTTGTATGTGAGCAACGGTCATTTCAAATTGTGCAATTTGGTATTAGTGTTTTGAACACAGCAATTAGAGATCTAAATCGGCAATTATAAGCCTAAGCACTATTTAATATAAAAGTTAAGACGGACATAATCCAATAAGCTATTTTAAATCGGTGATCCGATTAATCTGTTGTAAAACTAAATTTGGTAAACAACAATAAATCAACTTATAAACATGGGAATTATAATTGCGCGACATATGTGAACTCTGAAGTTAGAAAGAAGTGACACTTCCTGCCTTAAATCAATAGCCAATACCACAATTTATATTAAAGAAACATTATTTTAATGAGTCATCAAAAAGATACACAAGTCTGCTCCTTTCAACCAGGTACATGTTGATCAGGGACAAACAATCCTAACATACAAGTTTAGCTAAAGATTGTTTAATATACGAGAATAAAAAAGGTTAGCTTTCTTAATTCACACAAATAGTATAACTACTATTGTAACCTACTACCGTATATTACAAAACTTGTTATTTTGCTTGGTAGCATTAAGGTTAGATTAAACACCTATTTGAATAGAGCTAAGTTAATTAAAATGTTGGCTTGCTACTGTTGGCAAACATATTGGTAAACGATAACTTAATTATAATTAAGTTTGAATAGCAGTTAATGGGGCAGCGACAGGCAAAGAGTCCAGCACCCATAACTGGCCTCGATTGTTTTTACATCACTAATGTAGAATTTGTTTTCCACCATTGAATGTCTCCATTGCATTCAACACACTGCAATAACTGCTGTTTACAACTCAACTGTGAACATGTTGCAAACTGGCAATTGTGTATGTTCTAATGCCCCACTGTGTTTTCCACCTCCAAGGATAAATATAAGTATCCGTTTTTAATATAAGGCTTCACCGTACCCGCTTTTTCTCAATTTTTTGTTCGTTAAAAAATATTTGTGATTCTTTGAAGATGTTGGACATCATGTTTTCCGCAACAGTTTCGTGTTGTCCGGCGATGTCATTCAGTTCGGAGAGCTGGGTTTGAAACGCTTTGTGGGTGGAAAACCTGGGTGAGATTGTATTAGATTGGCTTGTTTAATGAGTTTCCATTGTGGAAACTACAGAAGATAATATTCAAATATATGTACAAATGAAGACTCCAATACCCCTCAAAAATATGTGTTTTTTATTGTCCATTTCTACACAACCAAGACAATAGCGTAAAGAATAACCCCTAAATGTATAAAATGAGTATTCAGACTATTATTATTATTAGACATCCAAAGTTTACAGACCATGATTTGCGAATTGCGATCATGCTAAAGCTTGCTTTTCATTTTTTAGAAATCTCCAAAATGATGGTACAGTTTAGTAAAATGCTTTGTTTTTAATGTTGGTCAGGTACTCCTTCAGAAAAATGACCAAATCATTGCACAAGCATTCCGCTAAAACTACACTTACATGCTTCGTTCTTCATCTTTTTTCTTTGGTTGGTACGACTTTACCAGTTTCCGAAGTTTCGTGGCGTACTCCTGTTCTATCGCACAACGCTCTTTGATAAACTTTGAATATTTTTCACCAAAATCGAATCCATGTTGAAGGTATTTGTCTATGCTCTCAAACTGGTCCTGATGAAAATAAGTATTTTATATTACTACTGCTATGTAGGCATGCACGTCCATAGGCTATCGGTACCTTGGGTTAAAACTAAACCAATTCAATTCGCAATTTTATATTGCATTAGTACAGGAGAGTTTCCTATGCTTAAAAGAGTCATTCGAACCAGGAAAGGTATTTGTTTTTTCCAAACAACCTTATAAATTTGGTGGAACAGAATATGTTCAAATTAAACACCATTTTTTCATAATCCATGAAGTGGTTTTATTTTTTCCACTCCATATCATAGCAATCATTTTATTTCCACAAATACTGCTCACCTTGCATTTTGGCTCAATTATAATTGGTAAATTTTAGTTTAAACTGATTTTTCGAATTTATTGTAGACATGCTATAAAGTGAAGCTATCATTGTGTTGTGGCTGTTTTTTCCATGTTGTCTAGTTATTTTAATACGGTAATTTAAAGTGTCAATTTCACTGACAATTTCTAAGGTTTTGAATTCAATTCAAACTAATTTTATTTTTTGTTTCTTTCACTGCAGCGTTTACCAACCAACAAATGTGGCAATTTACTACAGAAAAACAGGAAGGCACCAAAAAAAACAAAAGTTATCAAGTTTGGTGCCTCCCTGTGAAAAAAATATATAATTAAAAAAGAGTTATTTTGTAACATAACTGCAACAGTACGGACTAACAGTTTGAAACAAAATGGAAACGACATACTTACCCATAACTCAGTTCCCCAGTCCATATTTAAATGCTATCTTCTTTCCAAATAAGTTAAAATAAGTTTATAAAGAGTAAATCCAAAGTTATGTACCGTGACCAATATTAATCCGAATGGTTTTCGTCACAATCTTCAAACAAAACTACCATCTGTACAGCTGTGCTGGATAGTTAGAGGGAAAATATGGACAAAACTAAAATAAAGTACTCCCTAAAACTTTAGAAACTAATTCTAACATGTCCCAAACACTAATCTCAACCACACAACTATCCATAACTATAACCTCAGCAAAAACCCTAATGCTATCCAGTATGGAAAGTACGGCAGCTGCACACTCGAGATTTTTTATTCCCTGCGTCTTTGCACACTTGGGTAATTTCACACATGCTTGTGAGCTGACAGTATAAACATCGTATAATTTTCAACAAACCTGTAAACCTACCTCTGGACCTCGGGTAATTTACTGTCAGTACGTTTTTTGTTACGTAGATAGATATGTTAGCTGATGGACACGATAGATTTAGAATAGAATAATACATTTGTTTAAGATTTTTACAAAATAGTAATAAAAAGGAGATTTTGTGCACACTTGAGGTGTGCACTCTTGGACGTTTGCACACTGTACACTTAAATATTTGGTGCGTGCACACTCGAGATCTCGGCGAAAATTGACGTACTTTCCATACGGGCATGCTATCTTTATTTTAGTTTGCTCGATGCTTCTAAATACTACAGGATCGCTTGGATGGTTAGGGTCCCGAGCACTCCAGCCATCCTGCAGTATTAAGAGGCATCCTAGTTTGCAGTTTCCCTCCTTTTAGTTTTTAACATAATCGACTAACTTTCATAGAACTAAAATATTCACTTTTCTAACTTTTCCTAATATAAATATATGGACATAAAAATATGACATATTCTAGTGTAAGAAAAGTTACAAAAGATTTTGTAAATTTAATTTGCTTTTTTGAGCTTGTCTGGGTGTTGCTATATTATAAAGTGACTATTTCTATTCGGACGGTTTTACGACTGGCGGTTGTTGTTTGATATAAAGTATACTATCACATGTTGTGTATAAAAAATGGTTTACAATTGCTAGATAACATACATCTTACTTGCCTACTTGCTGACTTTTTTCGCTTTCGAAATAATTATCTGCCTTCCTCTGACGTCACAGCGCAACGCTTCAGTGATTTCGATCAAACAATAATAACTCGCGAAGGATTTCTGTGGTCGATGTTTCGTGAATTTGAAGGGGATTTTTGGAGGGCCATAATTTGTTTTGCCATTTTAGCCTTGTCTAGTAGGATAAAGATCACATTAAAGAAATGTGTAATCATAATACGATAATTTAGGAAAATATTTATTAAGTTATCCGACCATATAAAATTATTTTCGACTGATTTTGTTTGGTTGATTAGTGTGTCTCGCCTTCCGAGTAAAAGAAGGATATCAGATTCGAAACTGTTCGCTGCCCAAATTAAAGGAACGTGTGATTAATACACAACACACTGAAATAGCTTCGGCAACCCTGACGTAATCTGACGATTATCCGTTCGATAACACGCCTTGTATGTTCCCGTTATTGGGGATATACATATTTATTGTCGTTAAAAAACTGTTTTATGTTGGATTGTCAAAGTTATTAGAGTTTGTTGCAGTCGCAGTTTTTAACGCTGATAATTGAACAACCACGGGGTTATATATTTTCTTTCAAACTGATGAAACTAGACTATGGGATGTTTAATCACCGAGCGGTAAAGTTGAGTTTATTTAATGCTTCGTTGTAACGAAGAAAATAGCACGGAAAATTAAATAAGGAAATAGCAAAAATACAGTAGTTAAAACACTACAACTACATATGATACAACGCAAAAAAACAGACGTGGACGTTAAACCTTAACTATAAAAATGGTAAATTTTACAAATTATTTGAGTCCTTTAAAAAAGAAAATGTGATATAAACATGAGTAAACGTCAAGTTATTTCGTTTTGACAGTCGGGAAACAAAAGATTCTTTCTTCAGTAAGTCGCTTAACGGACGTTGGGTTTACTAAAATGAAACAGCAGCAACGTCTTAATCCGATACAACTATGTGTAAGGTGACCGGCAACGAGATTGTGGGCTGAAACTATAAGGCTGTAAACGTAAATAAACCCTTTATCGTGATTTGCCCACCAGCCAGTCAGGATATGGTTATATAAACATTTCTTTAGTTTAGTAGAAGCCATTAACCACAGGATCCTGCAGCACTCTTGGATGCAAATGACTCTCAAGCGTGCGGTTCGATCCATTGACCTCTTGGCTTACGACCGACGTTCCAACCAACAGAGCTGGCAAGCAGGAAAGGCAACCCGATACTTGAACTAGCTCGCCGTTTTGTAACTTATGGTGTAACTGCACCGATGCAGTTACGTTTTTATGGTTCACTTATTTTATAACCTTTGATTTCTATGAGTTGTCCTTGAGTCTCAGTTAACGTTTGCATTTTAAGTTCTTTTCATTTTACGCTGCAATCAGGGATGCAGCCTGTTATTCTCTTTGTTTATTAAGGAAAACTACAAGGAATTTGGGACTAAATTTATTATTAAGGAACGGACGTGGTAATGTAAAGGTGTGTTATAGTATTTGTGTTGATGGTTTATAATTTACGTTGTTTTTTCTTTTAGTAACCGCTTAATAAATCACAACGAAGACAAGTGAGTCTACTCCATTACCGCGTGCCGTAACAGTTACTTTACAACGACGTCGGCGTTGATTATGTTCCAAGAAAACACGAAAGTGATGGAAACGTCGAGTGCGCCCGAAGTTAAATTAGATGATTCCAACGTGACCGTTCGACGGGAATCAAGGTTCGACAGAGACTTATCAGACGCGGAAAATTGTTTATTGTATTGTGTGGATAAGGTCACGGAATGTGCAATAGTGTCGGATGAACGAGCACCGATTCAACAAGCTGTGTCGGAGTTGTTTAAAGCCAAACGCAGTTTTAGATTGCTACACATGGAGAGAAAGGAAAAATGTTCCACGTCCCAGCAGGATAAGTGGTCGGAGAAAGCGTTGCATTTACAAGACCTGGTAAACGAAGCAACGTTGAAAGCCGAACGCGCACTGGATCGATTGCAACAATGTGACTCAGCGGATAAATCAAACCGGAGATCAATGGTAAGCGTCAACTACAACTTGCCTGTTAAAATCGAAGTGTTCAACGGTGATCCGCTTCTATTTCCGGCCTGGGAAACCGCATTCACAGCTTTAGTCGATACACAAACAACCAGCGCTGCTCAAAAACTTAATCTTTTGCAACAGTTTTTAACAGGTGAACCGAGGTCGGTGGTTGACGGATTCTTCCTGCTGCAGTCGGACGAAGCGTATCAGGAAGCAAGAACCAAACTTGAAGCAAGAACCAAACCTTTGAAAAATTAGCAGAGTTTATCGCTCTACAATCGGAACGGGAGAACATCCCTGAACTACAAGAAAATGGCTCCGCTTTAGACCGACGAGGAAACGCGTACAACAGATCGACGAGCTCCTTTCATATCCGATCAAGAGAAAGTACGGACAATCCCCAGAAGGTAACCCGGTCATATTTTTGCACATACTGTAACAGCAACACCCATGGTTTAAACGAATGTGATGCGTTTATGAAAATAAATTTGGCGGATAGACGGTACTTTTTACGAACGAGCGGACTTTGTTACGGATGTGGCTCCAGTAGAGAGCATATAGCAAGGAAATGCACTAACCGAGCAACGTGTACAATCTGCCGTAGATCACATCTAACCCCCTTGCATGTTCACGGTCTTTTTCAGTATTTTAGACGGACGATCAAACATGAAGAAGATCATAATAAAGGAAAAAACATTCCGATTAAAAAACAAGAAAGGACAGAAACAACCAAAGTGATTGTGAAACATGTGAATCATCAGCAAGTCCAGTCTGGGGGGATCTCACTGCAAGGAAGACTGAGCAACCGAGATTAGAAGAGAAAAAGAAAACTAGGGAAGAGATGAAGAGTTTATTAAAACCTGTTGTTGTTTTTCAGAATAAAGTTGACAAAGGAGCAGACCCAAAGTCCGTCCTCTGTGCTTTCTTCAAGCAAGGTTTGTGTGGGAAAGCGGACAAATGCAAATTCTCTCACGATTTGGCTGTGGAACACAAGGTGGAGAAAAGAAGTTTGTACGCGGATGGGAAAGGCGATGAATTAGATAATGATACAATGGTCAAGGTCAAATGGGTCGATAACAAGTTAAAGGAAGTAGAGGAAAAGAAACACGACGACAGAAACAAATTAGCGACAAAAACCGGCATTGTTTGCAAGCATTTCATTCAAGCAATAGAAGAGAAGAAATTTAAATGGTTCTGGAGTTGTCCAAATGGAGGCTTCAACTGTATGTACAAACACGCGTTACAGCCAGGATTTGTGTTGGAAAGCGACAAAAAAAGGTTGGATTCTCTTGTGAAGAAAATTACTATTGAAGATTTTGAGAAAAGGGAGCGGGCAGCACAGGGACGCAGGAGAGTAACACTGACAAGCTTTCTGCCATGGAAAAAGAGGAAAAAAGAAGAAAAGATTAAATTGATGAAGTCGAATAAAGACTGTCGGAAACGAGATTACAAATCCGGGAAATATTTGGGAGCCAGGCGAAAGAGTACGACCTCGGTCATAGACATGCCGATTTACAAACTTGTTTTATTGATTAAGGGAGAAACCGGGGATTCCCGAACGGGGAGCCAACGTTAAGGATCACTAACCAGAGGGATAAACGTTGTTTTGTACAAGGGGGTGTCTGAAGATTTCGTTCAAACTTGTCGTCTGTACCATTTGCGTTTTTTTATATACTGAAAATTCCGTTTAAATTTTGGAGAGCCATGTAACTGCACCGATGCAGTTTCGTTTTTATGGTTCACTTATTTTATAACCTTTGATTTCTATGAGTTGTCCTTGAGTCTCAGTTAACGTTTGCATTTTAAGTTCTTTTCATTTTACGCTGCAATCAGGGATGCAGCCTGTTATTCTCTTTGTTTATTAAGGAAAACTACAAGGAATTTGGGACTAAATTTATTATTAAGGAACGGACGTGGTAATGTAAAGGTGTGTTATAGTATTTGTGTTGATGGTTTATAATTTACGTTGTTTTTTCTTTTAGTAACCGCTTAATAAATCACAACGAAGACAAGTGAGTCTACTCCATTACCGCGTGCCGTAACATATGGGGATACAAAAATGTAGTTTACTTTTTTTGTTTCAACGATAAAAACACGAAACAGGAATTTTGATGATAATTTGGAAAACGGGAAGTGCAAACATTACCTATATACTTTAACCCTTTAGAAACGAGATTGTTTTTGCGCAGTTTGCGCGTTTTGACCGAGTCCGCTTTGTAGTGCTCTAGCGCCTCTCGTGTTATAGTTAGAGCAAAATGTTCGTCACTAGAGTTGTTCGAAATAAAATTTCCAAAATTTCTGAAATTTTTATTTTTTGATGACGTCACTACTTGGGGGACCACGTCATATTCTTTCTTATACAATGTTATAGTTTTTGATCTCTTGACAATACAGCCTAACTTATTTTTACAAAGTTACTCAGAAACAAATTTCCTACAATTATAATATAATTTTGGTTTGATGACGTCATCAAAATAATATTACGTCACTAATTTCATGTTAGAGGTCCACCCATGCCAAATTTTTTTGTTGTTTTTTTATAATAAAAAACGTTAGAATAGAAATTTAGATTACTATTAAGTCCGTATTGCTTATCTTACTAATTTTCCCTTAAAATAAACTATAAATGAAGTGTATGAACCAAATTGTGGACTATAACCGTAAAGATACTCAAAACCCCCCTAAAAATGTAAAACAAACTGGTAAGATCACATTCGGGACATCCCAAGAAGCGAAACTGATTCTACTGCCATAGAGACATTAAATGAAACAAACATTTTAAGCGTAGTATTAAAAAAAACGTTTTTTTGTGATAATGTTCCCCCAAAATTACACCAAAAAAGTCATAAAATTCAACTAAACTTTACTTCAAAATTTCAAATGCAAAGTTATGTTTGTTTTTGCTGTTTTCAAAAGATATATCATATAGCTTTTCAACGAGACCAAACTTTAGTAGTTTCGACAAGAACTATTGGAGATTTTTCATTTTGAATGAGCATATGTCAAAAAGAACAAATTTGTTCTTATCGTTTCTAAAGGGTTAAATAGTGATTTTGTTTGGGTTGTACGGCTGCGTCCGAACATATTTTTAGTAATTTTAACATTCAATGACGTAATGTACCTCCTTTGTTTACGCTTAAAAAAATGCTGTATTTTTTAATATTTGTATTTTAATAACCAAAAATAAAAAAAATAAAGATCGATTAGCTTGATTGTAACGTTGCTTTTCAACGGAACCGTTGGAAGTTTGAAACTCGTCGCTTGTGTCCTTGGAGCACATTGCCTGAAACCAGTTAATTAACAGGTTCTACTAAATTAAAGGAACGTCTAACACATACACAACGCACTGCAATAGCTTCGGTGTTCGCGAGATAATTTGACGATTGCCCGTGTGTTAACGCCCATTGCGTTTTCCGATTTACAGAGATAAGCGTGAATATCTTATCTTGTAACAGGCAATCTAATAAACTTATCAACGCACGTCAACCAACAGTTCAAGTTAATATTTTAAAAACTTAAAAAGTTAAATGCGAGTAAATATAAAAGAATAACAGAGTCGGGCAGAGGTGTAACAAATAAAATAATTTTACAAAATCAATCTACGCAAATTGACTAAGTAAATTGTGTATTTAACATGCGATGCAACTTCGCGAAAAATGGATAACGGAAAGGTAAAAAGAAATGAATCTTGTGTATTATTATGGAAACTTTATATAAATATACATTATACAAGATAACTTAGAAAGTTAAACAGATTTGTTATGAAAGTCGGCAAGAATATACATTGTGTCCATGTAATTAAATGTTTAAATTAAATAGTGGATATATTTTTTGTCAAATGGATGGTACATTTTTGATGATCAAAATTGATACATTTTAAGCGTGATACAGAAATAATAGTAAATTCACTGTCTGATAACTCAAAATACTATTAAAATAGTTGATAAAATGTGGTGAATAGACAAATTCTAAACTTCTCTGTGGCAATAAATGGCTATGGTCATTATGCTGCAATAGATATGTAAATGTGTAATTCAAAAGTGTAATGTAGGTATTTTATACACATATCAGACCATAAGTTCAAGATAAATAGACCTTTCAGCACACACCTATAACGAATATTAGCATATTTTTATAGATTGTGTTGTCAAAGCTTAAGCTCCTTTACTTGTTAGATTACCCAAATCATTTAATATATCAAAATCGTCCAAAATATTAAAACTCGTTATATTTACCAGCGTTGCTAATACAAGACACAGTGTTATCGTAATAAAAACATAGGCATAACTGGCAGTGTTGCCCACATTTTCCACAGTGTTTCCAGTCGATTTCCCCCGGAGATGTATGACCTCAGCAATGAAAGTGGATACGGTGGTCATACTCGCAAGAAACCCGGTTCGAATCCCATCCAAGTAAGTTTTGGACGTCGTGCTTCTAGTGTGAAGCTCTATTACATAGCACACAGCGATCGCTGTGGAACCTGGGAAAGGAAATGATGCAAGTTTTTAAAAATTCTTGGATACTTGAATATGGGCATAAGGTGTACTTAACCGAGGGCATGTGGTGTATTACTGTGCTCGACTGTGGGCATAAAGTGTATTCGTACATGACCACAGTCAAGCACACTGTGCTTCTTAGCAAACAACTTTACATTGCTCCAACCCAGTGGTATCTAATGAGTCGTCCTAATTGAAAGTCATGTCTGATTATCCACATACTGTAATAGCTCCAGCAACTCGACTGTGGGCATGAATTGTATTAGTGTGCAACTGAGCAAGCCACTTTACATTACTCCAACCCAGTGGTATCTAAAAATCATTACCACATGTCCACAGTTGGCTTACCAGACCTATTAAAGAGTGTTAAATACAATAAAATCTATTTATCGCTGGATTTATACAAAATATACATAGATAGAATATTTATCTTTATCCCCGTAAACGGGAAAACCAAGGGGGTTATCACACAGGCAATCGCCAGATCACCTTGCGGTCACCGTCGGGTTACCGGAGCTATTGCAGTGTGTTGTATATGATAGACACGTTTCTTCAATTTGGTAGAACCCATTAATCCGCTGGGTTCAGGCAATGTCCGTAAAGAGCCTTGCCCAAGGACACAACCGACTTGCTAGCGACCAGTTTCGCACCTGCAACCTATCCATTGAAAGGCGACGCACTTAACTGCTAGACCAACCGGCCGGACAAAAAGCTGCCGAGTGCCTTGCAAAAGCA
Organism: Ciona savignyi; assembly: GCA_000149265.1. Taxonomy (NCBI): domain Eukaryota; kingdom Metazoa; phylum Chordata; class Ascidiacea; order Phlebobranchia; family Cionidae; genus Ciona; species Ciona savignyi. The sequence goes on from CH003268.1 coordinate 257,391, forward strand.
CACAATCGACAAGGCAGCAGCTGATTTCAATCTTGCAACCTTTAGACTGACAGTCCAACACACTATGCATGATATAAAAGCTAAAAGAAACAAATGCACAAAAAGCAAACCATACCTAACACATTTGCCAGCAATGTGCCTGTTGGTAGTTGATTCAAAATGGCAAATTTTCGCTTGAAATCAAATTTGGGCGTCACAATAGACATCACATATCTTACACTGGCCCCTAGAGGCGCTAGGAGTCCGCTTAAACACAGAGTTAGAACGAAGGTTGTGGATTGATAGAAAAATATCAATATCGAAAGAACAATGACTGTAAGAACAAAGGCAACAGTGATGCAACAATGAAGGATTGATGATGCTCTGTCCGGCAATCGACCTAGATGAAATAACAAAATAATCCATTTTTGTTCAGCAAATATTGTAAGTAGAAAAGGACCAACTTTACAGGGCAACACTAAAAGGAGGGAAAGCGGGAAGGAGTGAAGGACAGAAACTGCTCACCAAAACTATGGAAATTAATTTTAACCCTTATCCAAACAGTTATTTAACTCCAGAACTAACCCTAACTCTACCCCATGTTTAAAACTAACTCTTATGCGCTAGTTTTTTCCCGCTTTCCCTCCCTCCTTTAAGTTTTACTCACTTTACATATTGTTATGATACATCAATTGTCCAAATGGTATCAAAACCAGCTAGCTTGCTTGTTTAGTTATGTCACAGCATTTTAGCTGGAACCAGTAAATTAGATTGTTTTAAAATTGAAGAAATGTCTCACTCATACACAACAACTGCAATATCTCCGGTAATCTGACAGTGGAGTCGGTAATCTAATGATTACCTGTGTGTTAACCCCCTTACATTTTCCCATTCATGGGAATAAAATACAAATATCCTAGTATAAACGATAGAATTTTTGGCCTCTGCCAATCAATTAGCAGCTAGTTTTATTTAAAAAACCATTTAGGAAAGGATATTCATGTTTATCCCCATTAATAGAAAAACCAAGTGGGTTAACACACGGGCAATCGTCAGATCACCTCGTGCCCACTGTCGGGTAACTGGAGCTATTGCAATGTGTTAAGTATAATTCACACAGGCAATGTTTGTTTAGTGTCTTGCCCAAAGACATAACCTACTAGTTAGTGACTAGTTTCGAATAGGCAGCCTTTCGGTTGAAAGGCATCACACTAAATCACCAGACTAGCCAGTCAAAAGTAAATACCCCAACAGGCTACCACCCAAAGATGTGCTTTCATAGAAACAATAACAGGGTTATCAAAGTACGAACATCTATTTCCTTTAAATTCTTACATTTTCGAATGCAATGTAATGATAGTAACCATCGTGAAAAATCTTGTCCCGTGATATATGAGCATGAATTCGTGAGAAGTCCTGTAACGATCACACAAACCGAGGTGAGCTGTGATTGGCTGTTCGTGGTTACCATGCCGACAAGCAGCAAGCTGATTTGTTGATTCCATTTCGAATATGTCGTCAAACAGCCGCACAAACCTGGATAAATTTATCAATTTCTCATATATTTCGCTGATTCTACTTACAAGTGAAAGCTGTATATTAACTACTTGCTTGTCTATTACATTTCTTACAAAATAAACATTTATCAACATTAATTAAAAATTAAACAAATAATACTTTAAATTACTCACTATGTTATTTTTCCTTATATCCAGATGTATTAATGTATGATTGCAAACTGAACCCCCATGCCTTTCTAATTAAACCACTGGCTCCACTAATGTAAACTAACGTTCTTTTAAAGTTAACATCATATGTAACTGTGAAACACTGAACCAACACCATGCATTTCGCTGGCAAAATAAATGGGTTTAGTTTATAATAATGATTAGATTTACCTTTAAAGTAAATAGTTTACATTTTACTGGTAGGGGTAAAATATCGGATATTTTAGGGTACCGTAGTTGTTAGGGGGATAACTGTAAATCATGCAATTAATTTAATCTCACCAGTTGTGAGGCCAGTGGTAAGTGCTCCTGGTTTAAATTGCAACCCATGCACAGTGCCGAGCATGAAACATCCGATTATATTCGAGAAAAACGACTGAACAACAACACTTGACGGGGATTCTATGTTCGTGAGCAATGATCCGAATATCAAATCAATCCCGATGCGACTGAAGCAACCAATCACAGCGAAGAATCCATTGTAGACAAAGACTATTGTTTGGTGGACAATGTATCGTCTCCGTTTCTTGATGGCTGAACCTAAAAATATAAATAACATGAATTAAAATAGAAATCACATGGATTCAAATAGAAATAACATGAATTAAAATAGAAATAATATGAATTAAAATAGAAATAACATGGATTAATATAAAAATAACATGAATTAAAATAGAAATAACATGAATTAAAATAAAAATAACATGAATTAAAATAGAAATAACATGAATTAAAATAGAAATCACATGAATTAAAATAGAAATAACATGAATTAAAATAGAAATAACATGAATTAAAATAGAAGTAACATGGATTAAAAAGCTGTGTAGGATCTAATAATAAAAAGCACTTAGAATTCATTATCACATGTCCACAGTGATGTTATCGATGGCAAAAGACGTTAAATAGTTCTAGTAATCAGACTTTATCTACTGATGGCTTTTTATTCCATGCATACATATGCCACGAGTTTGTTTCATCTCTTTTTATCCAACGGAGTCAAAGCTACCAATCATTAGTGAATGTTTAAACCAAACCTTTGTCTGAAACCTCTATCTCCAGTTGCTCACTCTCATTGATTGAAACAACTTCATCGATTTCGTTGATGTTGACAACTTTGGGAGAATCCATTAACGAGCATTTCAATGTCACAGATGCTTTATTGATAATTCTTACCTTCCTAGTAACATTGCCATGGTTCTAACAATTAAAATGATTGTATATTCATTAGAAATTCTTTTTTAGTTTCTAAAAATCAACTGCTCAATGTTTAACAAAATGAGTTTTTTGTTAAAAATTTGAAAAAAAAGGATTCAGTGATTTTACTTTACAATTAATTCATAAACATGTAATTCTATTTTTCTAAATGAAATTGTTTTAAAAATCTAAATAATTGATTCCAAAATATATTTCAAAACCAACATAATTCAGATAATAAGGACATCTTTATTTAGAAAGTATTAGTTATTTGAAAGCACCCAATATCCATTTGAAAAAATACGATTCATAAACCAAAATAATAAGAAGTACGAACATAATATTCATCATTTTATAATAAGCCGTGCTATGTAAGAATATCTGGCATCGGGTAAAAAGGTGGTTAATTCAATTCTACCACTTTTCTAACCTTCCATACTTATTATAATATCATTTTTACTTCTCCCTGATGATGATTTTTATAATTATTGTTTAAAAATACAAGAAAAACAACAGAATGTGTTATCTATTTATTCTACAATTATCAACATAATTAAACAACAACTTCTTCCACTGTAAAAGAGAATAGACATTTTATGCACATTTTGCAATGTTATAAACTTAAACAGATATTTTCTGACAAAAAAAATCCTAAAGGTAATCAAAAAATACAGCAGCATTTTTACATGCCAGTAGTATCACAATAATTTTACTACAAAAATCGCCAAAAATCACATTTGCTCTAAGGGTTGAACTCCTAAAATATCAAACAGACGAGAAATTACAAGTTTCGCCGCTTTGACGAGGTAAATCCTCGCGAACATAACCGGCATCAGGTGTGGAAGGTTGTGGCCTAGTATGTGGTATCGGCTGTAAAATGAACTCAGCAGTTTGCAGAACTGACGCAAATATGCAATGATTAAATGCGGTTTAAACATGGAAGGGTTAAAATTGCTTTCATCAAAACAAGAGAAATAATTTACTAAAACATCCTCAAAACGCCATAAAAAATCAACAATTTGAATTTCTTCGAGTTCAGTTAAAATGGAAAAGTCTATTTCAGTGATGCCAGATAATTTTGGGTAATTTCCAGCCAAAACTTGAATTTCGTAGTTATTTAGCAGTGTTGCCAATCGGGAGTAATTGTACATTAAAAACTTGGATTCAGCACTAGAAAAATCAAGTAGGGTAACACTGGAAGTCACAGAACAGCTCAAAGTATCCAAGGTCAACACTGATTTTGAAATAACTGGAACAAATGGTTTCCATTCAGAAGAATCACCGTATTTGGACAAAAAACTTTGGTTGACGTTTTCAAAATATCTTCCTTCCAATGCCTTTAAAGTACAAGGTTCATTGCAAACAATGGGACCATGAGATAAGAATTGAACATTTAAATGCGTTCGAATTATTTCGCAGACACAGCATTTGGTTTTGTTGGGTCGGGTTTTGAAATGCAAGTATGTTAGAAATAAATGTAAAACTTGGCGCATAAAGAAATCCTCACTATGGCAGCAGAGAGCTACAACTTGAAACTTTGTCTCAAAATTTCCGAAATAATTTTCCAACTGTGTCAAACACCCCAGAACACCTTCGCTCAAAGTGATTTTGGAATTTGAAACTTTTTGAAATGATTCGTTGTAACAACTGTCACTGCAAATTTCTGACTGAAATTGGACTTGATTTTCGGAGATAACTTCAGATAAAGTTTCAGAAATTCCTTGTAATTTCTCTGCATCAAGAAAATCCAAGCTATCAGAGAATTTAGAATTTTGAAGAATCTGTTTTGTCCTTAATTTCGGGTCTTTTGAAATGAACACCAAATTTGCATGTGGTTCAACAACCAGATAAGTGGACAGCAAAGATAAAGTCCTTGCCGCTGATGTATTGTCGTTTACACAACAAAGTACCAGATGTTTTTGGTCGGAATTTGAACGAACAGATTTTCCATAATTGTCAGTAGAATTGCCTCTGCTGAGCTTTTCACAGTGACTCAAAGGGTCTATGATCCCAGTGATTACGTTTTTCGTGAGTTTTTCTCGTTCCAGTTGAAACAACGCACCTCGTTTTACAACTTTGTATTGCGAAACTTTAAACGTCAACTTTTTAGTGTTTTCCACAAACTTTTGAAACAAAATGTCAATTATATTGCTTCCTTGAGCTGATAAGCTACAAATCACGACGTCATATAACCTTCTTGGCAGTATAAAGTCGGCATAAAAACCCTTTTCCGTCGATTTGACAGGTGTAAATCGTATCCTCTGTTCGACATTTTCACCCAAAATTTCAACCAAACTGTCGTTAAACGTATCGGACAACGTTTCCAAGTATTTATCCTTACTTATTAACCTATTTTGCATTGTGTAAGTCCAAAAACTGATCTATTTTTTTACCACCAAAAATTGTCAACAATCATAAAGAAATACGTATACTACCTTTAGGGGAACCCCCTATTTCAGATTTCATAAAACGCAACTATCAAAATTATTTGGGGAGCTAAACAAGAATTTGTGTAAATACCGGGATCTTGTGACATTAAACCGATATTACAATAAACTACTGTAGCGTATCTTGCATTCATTGTGTTCCTTCCTTACTTGCCTTTAATTTTACGCGCGGGCGCTTGCCGACCTTGGTACGCGTTTGCAACAATTGGTGGTAAGAGGTTACCCGAAGTTGCCAAAAATTACCCAGGAGGAATTCCTAGTAGACGCATTCATTCGATCTCTACCTGATGAGCTTGACAGAGTTATTGTTGAAATGGGAAATTTTCGTTCCTTAAAAGAGACGCTCCACGTGGCTATGGAAGTGAGCGACTACACAAAATTACGTCATGTTCGGCCTGTTTACCAAGATGTTTCCTCGACAACAAGGAACAGGAAAATGACTTTAGAAGAGGCGCACGACATTGTGAAACATGATAAAAATGAAGCCGAGTTGGATGTCAAGTCGCCGATGAATCATGGGAAGTGACTGCGGTTCAGTCGAGATTGGGCGAGGTGCACGACAATATGGAGCATGCCGATAATGCGGTACAAGTCGAGATGAAGGAATTATTAAAGGGTCGTGCAACCGAGGCAATTGCTGAGATTACGCCAATGTTAAAATGTGTGCGTGTCCGTGATAGCGGTAATCTTGATTGGATCGGTGGTGAGGAGATTTCGGATGCAATTGTGTCGGGTGCGAGTGACAGCAGCAGTGTATGCGGCCCAAACAATGTGGGGGACCAAGTACATGGAAGTTTTGTGCTGGACGTCATCGACGAGGGGCAAGACGATAAAGACAAAAGACATAGAAATTTTGTGCGGGAGGTGGAAAAAAAAGACTGTCGAAATAAAACGTGGGTACTTCGAGACCAATAAGAAACATTTTACATTTCAGGACGTGGAAGTTTGGTACCGGAAGTGATCGAGAAAAGCGTATGTGTGTTTAATATAGAGGACTTTGCTGTTGCCCCAGTCAAAAGGACCTCGTGGTTATTGATGAACCGGGTCTTCGACCCTGGAGGTTTATCAGCACGTTGAAACTATTTTCGAGTGGGGGTTAAACTTTTTTTTCTTTACAGGTAATTTAAATTTTTAATATTTTTTGTTTTTTAGCGGGGGGGGGTGTAATGTTCCTTGATTTTCTTGTGTTCCTTCCTTGATTACCTTTAATTTGACGCGCGGGCGCTTTTGTCGCTGCGGCGCACTGTATAAACGTTTGTGTTGAATGTAAGCTGAGACAATAAAAACTGGCACTATAAGATTCGCTACACTACTTTAAAAGAAAGATAATATTAAAGAAATTAAACATTTTATGAAACAAAACTTACATGTTTTATAACCATGGCAACAAAGTATAATTTGTCCGACCGATTAGTCTGGTGGGTTCGTGCGATGTCTTTCAACGGAAAGTTGGTAGTTTCGAAACTGGTCGCTAGCTAGTCGGTTGGCACTTTAAGTACATTGGCTGTACTTGGTGGAATGATTGTCCGGCCCGGTGGTTTAGCGGTTAAGTCCGTCGCCTTTCAATCGAAAGGTTGCAGGTACGAAACTGGTCGCTAGCTAGTCGGTTGTGTTCTTGGGCAAGGCACTTTACGGACATTGCCTGAACCCAGCGGATTAATGGGTTCTACCAAATTGAAGGAACGCGTCTATCACATACAACACACTGCAACAGCACCGGTAACCCGACGGTGGGCGCGAGGTGATCTGACGATTGCCCGTGTGATAACCCCCTTGGTTTTCCCATTCACGGGGATAAACATGAATATCCTATCCTATCCTATGACAGGTTCTCACCTAATTAAAGGAACGTTTTAAGCATGCATAAGCCGACGGTGGGCGCAAGGTGATCTGACGATTGCCCGTGTGTTAACCCCCTTGGTTTTCCCATTCAGGGGATAAACATGAATATCCACTCCTAATTTTGTGATTTTTTGCTAAAATTGGTAACCTATCTCATGACAAATTCATTTATGACTTTAACAAAATATTAGATCTTTTACAGATTCTGGTGTCGAGATATTTTAATGAACACTCAAATAAACTACTTTGGGACCGTAGGTAACACACTGCAATAGCTCCAAAAATCCGACTGTGGGCGCTTAACGATACCGCTGTAATAACGCGTATTCACAATGTTCGCGAAGTTTCTTTTCTAAGGGAACAGCGGTTCAGCCATGGCTGGTTTCGACCCCACAATCGTTGCTTACATCTTCAGAATTGAGTGTTAATAAAGTGGAACAAAATGAGTTTTATTTATATTATTTAGATTTACAAATGAAAAAAGTGTAAAATTTGATTTTCAGTTAGCAGTAATAAGGATTATTATTAAAACGATTTTTGCTTTTTCTTGATCTAGAGCGGGTTGAAATTCTAAATTCGTAATTTTTGATTCCAGAATAGTTCTAGAAACCAAACTGCGGGTAAAATGACATCTCCAGCTGGCAGTTTGAGCTACCTGTTTGCGGGCAACTACATATCCCAACACTTCGCACCGTTTGTTAGTTTGGACCAAACGACGATACTTAAAAAAGAAAAAGTATTTTTGTACATTTGATCCCCAATTACCCACAAAAAAGATTGATCCAAACACAAAAGTTGATTTGAACAGTAACCCAAATTTGATCCAAAAAAATGATCGAAAATTACATTTCGGTATCGTGTTCGTATTCAATTGCTTTGATCGCGTCGCCATTTTTCGTGTCGCTAATTTTCACGTCGCCATTTATCGCATCACCATTAATCTTTTCGCCATTTTTCACGACAACTGAATAATCTGGAAGTTCAATATCCTCGCTCTCAATGTCCTCGTAGGGCAAGCCTTTTTTCTTGAGTGCGTGAATTCGAGCTCTCTCGCGGAACTTCCTTTCTTCTTCGAGAATCTCTTCTTTGAACTCGTTTTCGTCCACCGGAATATATCTAGGTAGGATTTAGGATATTGATGTTTGTTTTCGTGAATAAGAGATCGCGTGCATGTCTGGTGGGTTTGGTGGGGTTTAAGGGGTCTCTGGGTAACACATATTTAACACAGGGGGGTGTAGCTATCTGTTATTTACCCGATACATTACCCACAATGACAATAAACGGTGGAAAATCACGCCTCATAAAAATCATTCTCGGAAAATAAATACACAAATTAACCACAAAAATTACACCAATTAAATTAAAAGGTTGTAATTATCACGGCAATCGTCAGATTACCCAGCGTCCATGGGTCGTGTTACCGGAGCAATTGCAAGGTGTTGTGGTCGCTATCTAGTCTTACTTACTAGGGCAAAGTACTTTGCGGTAATTGCCTAATCCAACGGATTGTACTACAATGCATGTATCTATCCCAATACAAGGTGAGAGCATGATAAGGATATTCATGTTTATCCTCGTGAATGGGAAAACCAAGGGGGTTAACACACGGGCAATCGTCATATAACCTCGCGCCCATCGTCGGGTTCCCAGAGTTATTGCAGTGTGTTGTATATGATAGACACGTTCCTTCAATTTGGTAGAACCCATTAATCCGCTGGGTTCAGGCATAATCCGCTGTGTTTCCTTGCCCAAGGACACAACGGACTAGTTAGCGAACCAGTTTGCGCACCCTGCAAGCTTCCGATTAAAAGGGACACACTTAACTACCAGACTAACCGGCCGGATACAATTTGACAGTTGCCCGTGTTATAACGCCACTTGCGTTTTCCATCATGGATCTGAATATCCATATCTTGTCACACAGACAATCTTCAGATTACCTCACGACTACCAGCAGTTTTTGCAGTGTGGTGCATATCATAAAGACATTTCTGCAGTTTTAGTACAATCCAACAACGGGAAAGATTTAATCCGACAATTGTCGAAACAATACGTTTTCCAATCCCTGTGTACATACATGTCCAACTACACCACCCACCTATAAGCAAGGAAGATAAAGAGCAGAGCTGCCACGAAAATAAGTCCGGCAAAGAGGAAGAACTCATCAGATTGCTTCTCAATCCCCTTCGCCTCCGCAATGATCAACACGATGATGTTGCCAAGCGACACCGTGAATAACCAGATACTTGTGAGAACGGACTTCATGCTCGGAGGGGCCTGGAATCAAAACCAACTAAAGTTTTTTTCTTTTTTTCCAAACACTCGTAGTTTGGTAAAGTCGTCCACATCGTAGCTTTGTTAAGTAAAATAATAGACTCGGTTTTTCATGTTTATTTCTGGGTTGAAAGAAAGCAGGGGTAGCAAAAAGGTTGTGGGATCAAAAACCGTTGGTTGGTGGGTAAGGCACTCAACTGACATTGCCTAAAACCAGTATATTATTGGGTTCTATTTTAACTTAATGACAGCCTCAAGACTCTCATGCAACCCTAAACAACAACCGACCAAAAATTCTTAGGTTTAATAACCACATCTTAAATATGTAGATATAATTCTTATGATGACGTGTTTTAAATATTGTTCATTTTTCCGTCTTTTCGGTATCTGTGTCTTACTATTTCTGTTATTCTTAACTGATATGTAAATAAACCAAACCAACCTGTGTATAAGAGAACTCGAGGCCGGTGACTGAGAGAAAGACTTCTCCAACGGTGATGATGAGAAATTGAGGGATCATCCAAGCCACGTTCACTGTGTTCGGGTTCAGGTCCAAGTTCTGTGGAATAATAATGTGAGAATTGCGTTTTTAACCTTGATAGGCACACCACCTGTCCATCTGTGCCACATTTCCTAAGTCCCTACCATACACATTTCCACACAAATCAACCTTGATAAGCGCATCACATATCCATCTGTGCCACATTTCCAAAGTCCCTACCATGATCATTTCCACACAAATCAACCTTGATAAGCGCATCACATATCCATCTGTGCCACATTTCCAAAGTCCCTACCATACACATTTCCACACAAACCAACCTTGATAAGCGCATCACCTGTCCATCTGTGCCACATTTCCAAAGTCCCTACCATACACATTTCCACACAAATCAACCTTGATGGGCACAACACCTGTCCATCTGTGCCACAATTCCAAAGTCCCTACCATGATCATTTCCACACAATCAACCTTGATAAGCACACCACCTGTCCATCTGTGCCTCATTCCCAAAGTCCCTACCATGATCATTTCCACACAAATCAACCTTGATAAGCACAATACCTGTCCATCTGTGCCACATTTCCAAAGTCCCTACCATACACATTTCCACACAAATCAACCTTGATAAGCAAACCACCTATCCATCTGTGCCACATTTCCAAAGTCCCTACCATACACATTTCCCCACAAACCAACATTGATAAGCACACCACCTGTCAAACTCACAGTATATCCAGCGCCAAGACCATCATACACGATGCTATAGACTCCCCCGACATCAAGATAGAGTTGAGTGGAATACAACGCCACATCCCCCCCTCCACCACTGCCCTCCGTCGAAGTATCGTTCCCGATTGTTGCTTTGTTGTATGCTTCTATAGTGGCACTGGGAACATGACATTGCATTAGTAGGTGCACATCCATGGTAATACACTGTAAAGAAACGTGCACACTATACACAACACACTGCAAATAGTTCCGTTAAACCGAAGGTGGGCGCGAGGAGATCTGACGATTGCCTCTGTATTACCACCCTTGTTTTCCCATTCACGGGGATAAACTTGAATATCCTATCCTCCTATCCATAGAAATACACTCTGGCTAGGAATGAAAGTTTCGAACTAACGATCAACTACTTATTAAGGATGTTTTTTTTTAAATTCTGTATAAATGGGCCATGGTAATCATTATATCTTTATGTTCTATCATAAAAAGGTAAAACGAAGAAGGGGCATTAACACACATATAATCATCAGATTACCGACAGGTTAGTCTAGTGTTTAAGTGCGTCGCCTTTCAGCCGAAGGGTTGCAGGTGCGACTGGTCGCTAGCTAATCTGTTGTGTCCATGGGCAAGGCACTTTACGGACAGGTGATCTGACGATTGCCCGTGTGTTAACCCTCTTGGTTTTTCAATTCATAGGGATAAACTTGAATATCCTATCCTTATTATCCTATTACCTCATGCTCATGCTCACTATTAAATTACCACATCTATTGCAGGGCATTAGAGATTTCACTTCAACCAAATAATCTGGAAATCAAGCAAGTCCAATAAATGTACTAATCAAGGACACCACTGACTAGTCGATGACTGGTTTCGAACCCACAACCATCTGAAAAGCCGCCCCACCAACCAACATCAACTCACAGTCCATATCCGATGTCGATGCTGTCGGATCGGTTGGAGTACGCCACGTCGGTCGTACGTGGGGGGAGTCGACCCCTCTCCACGCTCGTCACGCGGATCACGAGGTCCCTCTGCTCGGGGTCGAGGTTCAAGACGCTGAATCTTCCCCCTCCGTCTTCCGATTTGTGGGTTATCATGTCGATCTGTGATGTCATTATGAATGGTGTCATAATAAATGGTGTCATAATGAGTGATGTCATAATGAATGATGTCATAAGAAATGATGTCATAAGAAATGATGTCATAATGAGTGATGTGATAATTGGTGATGTCATAAGAAATGATGTCATAAGAAATGATGTCATAATGAGTGATGTGATAATTGGTGATGTCATAATGAATGATGTCATAATGAGTAATGTAATAATAAATGATGTCATAATGAATGATGTCATAATGAATGATGTCATAATGAGTAATGTAATAATAAATGATGTCATAATGAATGATGTCATAATGAATGATGTCATACATACAGTAACATCGCAACAAGTAGGGATATCATAACGAATGGTAATGTTGTGATGTTACAATAAATAGTGATGTCATAATACTGGTGAGTAACGTCAGTTGTTAATTTAGTCAGCTGAAAGATTGTTGGAGCAAACCAGTAGCTAGGTCGTGGGTTGGGTTCTTGGGCAAGCCACTTAGTGGATATTGCATGAACCCAGTGAGTAAATGAGGTCAACTTAAACTGTGGGAACGTTTTTGGCATGTTCAATACACTACAATATAATGTTAATTGTACAGTGAATAGACTTTAGGATAGGATAGGATTTTCATGTTTATCCCCGTGAATGGGAAAACCAAAGGGGTTTACACACGGGCAATCGTCAGATCACCTCGCGCCCATCGTCGAGTTGCCGGAGATATTGCAGTGCGTTGTATATGATTCACATGTTCCTTCAATTTGGTGGAACCCATTAATCCGCTGGGTTCAGGCAATGTCCGTTAAGTGCCTTACCCAAGGACACAACCGACTAGCTAGCGACCAGTTTCGCACCTGCAACCTTTCGATTAAAAAGCGACGCACTTAACCGTTAGACCAACGGGCCGGACAAAGGAAAACGTCACAATCATACACTACAATTTGAAGGAAACGTCACAATCATACACTACACGCTACAATAGCTCCGGTAACCTGACAGTTGGCACAAGGTGATTGCCTGTGTGTTAACCCCCTTGGTTTTTCCATTCAAGAAGCAAAAACACAAACACCATATTTACCTTGTTAAACAAGTCACCTTGGTTGCCAAATATGACGAATTCCAAGACCTGCTCTTTAGCGCCAGTGGTGGATATTGACCTCACATCCCCGTTGCAGGTTAGGTAGGTGAACTCGGCTGAGGCCGTGTGGTGGTAGAAGTAGATGGTGCTTGTCTGGGGGGTTTACGGTGGGGTTTAAGGGGTCTCTGGGTTACACATATTTAGCACAGGGGGATGTAGCTATTGTCCGGCCCGTTGGTCTAACAGTTGTCTATCATATGTACAACACACTGCAATAGCTCCGGTAACCCAACAGTGGGCATGAGGTGATCTGACGATTGCCCGTGTGTTAACCCGCTTGGTTTTCCCATTAACGGGTATATAGATGAATATCCTCCTCCTCCTATCCTATCTGTTATTTACCCCATACATTACCCACAATGACAATAAACAGTGGAAAATCAAGCCTCATAAAAATTATTCCCGAAAAATAATCTTTAACACAAATTAACCAAAAAATTTACTTCAATTAAATTAAAAGGTTATAATTATCACATACAAAAAAATTAATCCCGGAAAATCACCCACAATTATATAAATACCAAACAGTATTAAAACTTTGGATTGGTTGTTTCAGGTCAGATTAAAAACTGTACAGTCTGAAGTTTAGTGCCAGGATATTTTAATAGGGTTAAGTTTATTTACAAATCGGACGATCAAGACAGACTATCAATTGACAACAGCACCACATAGCAAAAAGTGCCAGTGTAGTCAACAAATCGATTGATGGGTGGACGACTCTCACCTGGTCCGGCCCCACAGGAATAGGGGGTAACGCGGTGTTGCTTGGGGTGAAAGTGACGTTGCATGGGGCAGAGTTGATGAATCGAACCCCAAACTCGAAACTTTTCGGTAGCGGGGTTAGAGTTTTCTGTGTTAATATAGGTGGTTATTTATTTGTAGGTGGGTATTTATTTTTTCAATTTGGTTGAACCCATCATTCCACTGCTGGGTTCAGGGTTAGGCAATCTCTGTTAAGGACACAATTGATGAGCCAGCGGCCAGTTACGAACCTGCAATCCTTCAGCTAATTAATAGTGACAAACTGACCCACTAAGCTAAACAGTCGGACATTAATCAACCATTGGAATTGTGGATCGTGGGTGGGTTTCAAACACACAACCTTACAACTACTGAAACACCAATCTCCGGAATAAGAACAAAAAAACACAACCATCTTACATCGATCTCTATCTGCAGTATCGCCGCGGCAATGAACGAGCAACCGGCCAGGATCAGCCCCACCGTCATCCGCCGCAGTGGGGGGAAGGGGATGTTGAAATAGCGCAGGAAGGGGTAGAGGGTGGCTTCGAATAGTGGGATGAGGGTGACGATTAGAAGGGGATTCAACACTTCCACTTGGTCGGGTTTGATGAGCAAACTTCCCTGGAGGGAATTGTTTATTTTTTATTTCGGTGGGGTCTGGTTGGATAGTTTGGTGGTTTGTTGCATCATATATAAAAAGGTTGTTGGGTTGAAACTGGTCTCTACCTAGTCAGGTGTGTTCTTAAAAAGGTACTTAATAATAAGCTGAACTAAAACAGCAACAACGGCTCAAGGGAATACAATATACTGAGATTACTTTGACAACTATACTCTGCACTCAACCACGAATAATGTATTTCCAGCGGTTATCCTGACATATTACCACTTAGGCCAATAGACCAGTTAAACGCACATAAATCTGTGATATACACCCAAATCTTCCCAGAATATATGTTTAAATAATATACCTGCACCTCCAAGAAGTACCTACCAAATATCCGTTTGTTTGAATAGCTTGCAACGTCCATCTTGAGCCTTGTTGGTCAAAAAGGGCCCAGAAGAAAGGAAGAGGAATGTAGAGCACCAACACGCGTAGAACATACTTTGTATCTCGGATGAGTTTCGGCTGGAAAAGTGGATTTTGTTATATTAGAAAAGAATATTCTTGTTTAAAGAATATTCTCCCGGCCCTAGCGTTAAGTGGTCTAACGGTTAAGTGCGTCGCCTTTCAATCGAAAGGTTGCAGGTGCGAAACTGGTCGCTAGCTAGTCGGTTGTGTCCTTAGGCAAGGCACTTTACGGACATTGCCTGAACCCAGCGGATAAATGGGTTCTACCAAATTGAAGCAACGTTTCTATCATATACAACACACTGCAATAGCTCCGGTAACCCGACGGTGGGCGCGAGGTGATCTGACGATTGCCCGTGTGTTAACCCCCTTGATTTTCCCATTCACGGGGATG
>CH003268.1:279326-290909 GCA_000149265.1 Ciona savignyi
AGACATGTTAAGTGTTAGCATGAAACGTATTTATCAACTGAACTATCGAAACAAGAAATTAATACGCAGCAAATAATATAAACAGATGGCGGATATTATCTGTAAGAATGCTCATTGACATATTTCATGTGGGGAATCAAATTCCCACATATTTATCAACATTATTTTATCTTAGATTACTTTGTCCTTTAAATAGTGACAGCTATATAGCCACAGGCATCAGTATTACACCGCACAAATTCCTGTAAATGCGTATTTGCTGCCCATTAGGGTCAAAGTACTTTGCAGAATTTTTTAAATTATTAACGAATGCAGGGTCAATATTTGCGCCTGCAATGACGCATTGTGCACGCGATATCTATGTCATCATGTTTACTCAGCGTTCAATGTTTGACCATTCTGTTTGGAAGCTTTATAATCGCTCAAAGTTAGTGATTTACAACAAGCCTGCGCATACAGACCACTCACTTGGTGCTGGCTTAGCACTGGAAGATTTAAGATTCGAATAAAAAACAACTGAGACTTGATATTTGCTGGGAATAGCACGGTTTACACAAACTTTCGGACTGTATTTTATTTTATACAAGCTTTATGTTTTGATTAAGCTACAACCATTAAACTTTTCTGTATGCTTTCTGTTCCAAAAACTTATTAGGAAACACAATTGCTTTTTAGTTTTAAAGCAAAATAAAAACACTGAAACCTTTATATGCTAAATCAAGGCCGGAGTACTTATTTAATCCTAGATCTTAACAAATCTTACATTTTAATAAAACCACAATATCTCTAATATGAATATTCTCGTCTGGTATGAGTATGATCAGTAATGTAAGACTTTTTTGTTAGATCCGAACAATTTAATGACTTTTTTACTAAAACTTGAAAAGTCCCATTAAAAACCACGAATTTTGTTTTCAAGTTTAATATATACAACGTAATATACATCACGCATGGATTGAAATCATTATATTGCATTGAAATAGCCTTTTAACTCAAAAAAAATTAATAAATAACTGATGCCACATGCAATGTGTGATAAAAACGGAGTTTTTTTACATTTTTTAACCAAAAAAACTTTTTTTTAAATTATTAAAATGGAAGATGCAATAATAACATAATTAAATTAAAACTTTCACAAAAAAAAGTTAAAATGTTAAAATTTGTATTTAAACAATCCAGAAATTAACTAAATTCCAATTTGATGTAAATAAACTATCCACGACAGGACATGGACCCCTATAAGTTGACAACGAAATAATTTTCTCAGATTAATTCTGGTTTAGGAATTGAGTTACATTCTATAACATCTTAATATAAAAACATACAATTTTGTCCGTAGATTTAACAAAAATGCAAAATAAAATTAAAAATAAAATTCGAAATTTTAACAGTACGTACGAAAAAAATGTAAAATTAAAACAAACTGTTTTCATATTTACTATGAACTATTTTATTTCTATAATTCATCAAATTTAAAAAAAAAAACTACCAGCTAACCTTAAATTTAACAATGTACCAATGCATTTTATATTAATTTATGAAACTGTTTAATGTAGTTATGTAATTCAATTCAATGCTTTGTACCAAAATTTCTTGCTATTTTACAACAGAAGAATTCCTATATTAAAGTTGCTTGAATCATCTGGTTAATCTTAACTGTCTGGTTGCGTAATTCCCAGTGTCTGGGTTGATATTACTACACCGAGTTCATTGTCAAAATTGCGAAAGATTAAACTAAATTGAAAGGAAACTTTTTACAAAAAAATAATTTGAACTTTGTCCGAATAGCAAACTGTCTGCAACAACTTAAAGTTAAAACTGAAGATGTATAGTTCATAGCTCTTTGAAAAACAAGTCACATTTAAAAAAAAAGTGGGGTGAAAATCCAAAGTTCTTACATTTTAAAGCAGAAGAATTAACATACGACTTCAACCAAAGCAGTAGGTGAGGCTACTTTTTTGGTCATTTTTGTTTAAAATATTTTTTCAATTTTTTGCAATTTTCTTCAAATTTTTAAATCGCTGTGTTGTAATCGAAATCCTTATTTTCTATCCCACCATTGACCCCACCATTGACCCCGCCATTTAACCCCCCTTTCATCGACCCTTTTAGCGACCCCTTCAACGACCCCTTCATCGAGCCACTTTTGATGGACACCCCATCAGACATGTCGGACGTCCTCCGCTTACTATCCCCGATGAAGTTGTGCTCCTCCAGCCCCTCTTGATCCTCGTCTTCCTCGTAGAACTCCCGCTCATCCACGTACTTGTACCGCATCGCGAGGATTATGAAGATGATCGCAGCCGCAAATATCAACCCAGCGAAGAGGAAATATTCATCCGCCTGTTGAGTGAAACGGAGCATAAAACCACGGGAAAACTCGAATATTTTGGTTTGATCCATCAGTTTTATGCTTAACTTGTAAGATAGGATAGGATCTTCATGAATGTGAAAACGCAAGGATAGGATATTCATGAATGTGAAAACGCAAGGATAGGATATTCATGAATGTGAAAACGCAAGGATAGGATATTCATGAATGTGAAAACGCAAGGATAGAATATTCATGAATGTGAAAACGCAAGGATAGGATATTCTGCCTGTGAGAATGTATATATGATGGGCAGGATGGGATATTTGTGTGCGATCCGCATAAATGGGAATATATGTCACATGGGCAATCTTTATATTACCTTGCGAATATACAAACACATACATATTATACCCAGTGATTTTATGCTTAACTTGTAAGATAAGACAGGATATACATGAATGTGAAAACGCAAGGAGGTTTATTACACGGACACAACCAAATAGCTGGAAACCAGTTTCGAATCTGTAACCCTTTGGCTTAGAGACGACACACTTACCCACCAAGATATTAAGAATTAATACTTGTGGGGGCATTGTTAATCTAGGACTCAATTTTTGCTAAAAAAAACCTATGGGGCTTAATGGTATAAGATGGTTGAATACTGTATATAGGATAGGATAGGATATTCATGTTTATCCCCGTGAATGGGAAAACCAAGGGGGTTAACACACGGGCAATCGTCAGATCACCTCGCACCCATCGTCGGGTTACTGGAGCTATTGCGGTGTGTTGTATATGATAGACACGTTCCTTTTAATTTACCATTAATCCGCTGGGTTCAGGCAATGTCCGTAAAGTGCCTTGCCCAAGGACACAACCGACTAGCTAGCGACCAGTTTCGCACCTTCAACCTTTCAATTGAAAGGCGACGCACTTAACTGCTAGACCATCGGGCCGGACAGGGTGGGTCTTAAACAGAGGGGGTGGGGGTTAGTAACAAGGGTGTCAGGGTGGATATCAAACCGAGTACCAGCTCCTACCAAAACCCAATCCTCTTTTTCATCACCCCTGGGGAAGCCCCTGGGTGGGTTGGACCTCTATCCAGTTTACAAGCATAGTTCCAATTTGCTTAGTCATTGTTTCGAAAAAAAAGTGCTGACTCACCTGGTTTGGAACGAGTCGCGCTTCAGCGACAATGAGAACAATGATGTTGCCGATGGAAACGGTGAGGAGCCACAGTGATTGGAGGATGGACTTCATGCTTGGGGGAGCCTGTGACGTGATTGGTCGGTTAGGTCATGTGATCGTTTACAACAATGTTTTACCTCCAGAAACACGTCGGTTAAGCTTAGTAGGTAAAAGCATTGGTAGTTTGCATCAAAATAAAAGGTAAAAATAAAATAGTCGGTTGTGTTCTTGTGCAAGGCACTTAATGCAATTAAATTTAAGGAACAAGTGTATCATATACAAGCAATACAACACACTACAATAGCTCCGGTAACCCGGCGCCGGGCTCAAGGTAATCTGAAGATTGCCCGTGTGTTAACGTCCATTGTGTTTTTCAAATTACAAGAAACCAAAAAACAAAATATCCAAGTTTATGCATTTATTATTCTACAGCATGTATTGCTTGCGCTTTGTGTGTGGTTTTCACCACTATTGAACTAGGTTGATTAATATTGGAGGTCAAACAATGTTATCAATGTGGTCGACTAATGGCTTCCCATATTAAACATTCACAAAATGGAACCTATTGTATGCTGTGTGAAGCACATGTGTGTATAACACTGCTGGAAGTTTAACTTGTGCTTAGGCATGTAGAACAGAGGATATAAGGACATAGTTTTAAAATCAAACTACACAAGTTCGAATCTGGTATTTTGCTTGCCGGTTGTGTCATTGGACACATAACAGACATTGTGTGAACCCAGCGGATTAATGGGCTCTACAAAATTGAAGGAATTACTTAATCATACACAACACACTGTAATGGCTCCGGTAACCCGATAACCCGACGCAGGGCGCAAGGTGATTGGACTATTGCCTGTTTAAACATATTTTTTGGATATTACGACAAATAAATCAATTTAAATATATTATGTCACAGCAATATATGTTGATTGTGCGCTAAATTTTGCCGAAAATTATTTTTTAATCAAAGAAAATACAAACTAAATTGTAATTTTTTTAATATAAACAATAATAAATTTAACAAAAATCTGCTTTTTTCTGTTTTACAAACAAAAAATCTTATTTAAGATAGAATGATAAACAAAGTGTAATTAAAAAAATTGACGGCGAAAAATATGAATAAAAATTCAAAATGGTGGAAAACAAACCTGACTGTAGGAGAACTCAAGTCCAGTAACTGAGAGGAAAACCTCTCCTAAGGTGATGATGAAATATTGGGGGATCATCCAGAATATGTTGACATCGTTGGGATAAACGTCGGTGTACATGTTGAGGTCGTATCCTTCTGCCACCTGGGGGGGTAGGAGAGGATTTCCGATCAAAATACGGAAACGGGAAAAATATTTGGATAATGACAATTATGGTAGGGTAAATATGTAACTACTCTATAACTCGGTAAACTGTTGTGTAAATACATGGTTAACATGTAAGTTTGTGGATTATTTAAAATGTTGATCGTTCGGCTGTATTGAGAATTTTGTAACAAATGCAAAACTGCTTTAAATATAAGCTTCTATTAAGTACTGGGTAAGCTTTGTGGATTAGTGCGTTTGTTGCCCTTCAGCAGAAAGGTTGTAGTTTGAAACTGGTCGCTTGCTAGTCGGTTGTGACCTTGGGCAAGGTACTAAACAAACATTGCCTAAACCCAGTAGATTAATGGGTTCTACTAAATTAAAGGAAAGTCTAAATTATACACAACAGTACAACACACTACATTAGCTCTGGTAACCCGACGGTGGTCGCGAGGTGATCTGACGATTGAGTATATAGGTATAAAGTTAGGAAGCTAGAAATACAAGTTAAATTATTGCATTTTAAATTAAACCTTCAGCAAAACTAATATATAACTTATTCTTAAAATATGACTTTAATGTCATGAACTTAAAACAAATAATATAACCAAAGCAAAAGGCATACTACCAATGGAAATAATGCACGCCTGGCAAAAGAAAGATTTAAATGTAGTTGAGTAATTTATTAGTGTAAAACTATTTTATTTTTATCTGACAATTATCCTTGGTATAACATCAGTCATTAGCTTAATACATGGAAAAATAATACATCATTAAAACTATCTGGAAACACTGGAAGTAGGCAAGAGTAAACACCCAACAACTTAACATAAGTGCGTTGTAATAATACAACTTTTTAAACATTTAGTTTGTTAAGCTAAATTTATATTATAGTAATTCTATGAATAGAGTGGTAAGTAGCTAATTGTGGTTGGGGATTTTCAAACCATTCACTTCAGCAACTGTGCATTGTCCCACGTCTATTAATATTCCTGATGCAATGTATTTATACAAATCAACCTTGATAAGCACACCACCTGTCCATCTGTGCCATATTTCCAAACCCCTACCATACACATTTCCACACAAATCAACCTTGATAAGCACACCACCTGTCTATCTGTGCCACATTTCCAAAGTCCCTACCATACACATTTCCACATAAATCAACCTTGATAAGCATACCACCTGTCCATGTATGCCACAATTCCAAAGTCCCTACCATACACATTTCCACACAAATTAACCTTGATAAGCACACCACCCGTCCATCTGTGCCACATTTCCAAAGTCCCTACCATACACATTTCCACACAAATTAACCTTGATAAGCACACCACCTATCCATCTGTGTCACATTTCCAAAGTCCCTACCATACACATTTCCACACAAATTAACCTTGATAAGCACACCACCTATCCATCTGTGTCACATTTCCAAAGTCCCTACCATACACATTTCCACACAAATTAACCTTGATAAGCACACCACCTATCCATCTGTGCCACATTTCCAAAGTCCCTACCATACACATTTCCACACAAATCAACCTTGATAAGCACACCACCTGTTTATCTGTGCCACATTTTCAAAGTCCCTACCATACACATTTCCACACAAATCAACCTTGATAAACACACCACTTGTCCATCTGTGCCACATTTCCAAAGTCCCTACCATACACATTTCCACACAAATCAACCTTGATAAGCACACCACCTGTTTATCTGTGCCACATTTTCAAAGTCCCTACCATACACATTTCCACACAAATCAACCTTGATAAGCACACCACCTGTCCATCTGTGCCACATTTTCAAAGTCCCTACCATTCAAATTTCCACACAAACCAACCTTGATAAGCACACCACCTATTCACACCACTTACCAAATTAGTTTCCCGAAAGACAAAGGTGTAGATGGCTCCGGTAGCAACAGAATATCCAAACGACATAGATGTATTTCTAGCGCCCTCCATGACCAATATATCCAAGGTATAGCTGCGATGAAATGTGTCAGTCGGGTGTATTTACTGGGTTGGAAAAAGGTTAGGACTTGGGGGATTGTCAGATTACTTTGTGCTCACAGTCTGGTTACCTGGGCTCTGAGTATGTTGTACTTAATAGAGAAATTAACTGGGTCAAGTAATTCCAGGCCCAAAGTTATTTTTAACTAAGTGGAATAACTTGTTAAATTGTTTATGTTAAAGTAATAAAACAATGGGGTTTATTTCTATGTAGAAGATATTGGCTCGCAACATTATTTGAATTTGTTCTCAATTCATCAAACACCACTAAAACTAAAATTTTAAACTTCTTATTTTGAAAGAATAAAAAATACAAGTTTTAAGTCTAATGGGTTCTATCCATGGTTTAATGCTCAGTTTGTTAAGTGCCTTGTCGATGGAGATTAGAAAAAATAAACAAAACTAATAACAGGTGGGGTGGATGGTGGAATGTGTAATTGGAATTTGACCGGCAGTCTATATTTTCGAGTCTTTCATGTTTAAATGAGCAAAATCACAATGAAATGAAACAATTCCCACCTCCCTCTGTGTTGTTCCTCGATGTAAAACCTCTCGCCGACGTCAACTACATGAGCTCCGATCAATATTGGGACATTCGCCACGTTAACAACACTGTGATGGGAGGTGATATTTATTTCTGTGGATCGGAAAACCAGGTGCGGGACATATGCGATCGTCAGATCACCTCATGCCCGCCGTTGGGTTAAACCGAAGTTATTGCAGTGTGCTGTGTGTGATTCACACGTTCCTTCAATTTGGTAGAATTTATTAATCAACTGGGTTCATGCAATATTCGTTAAGTGCCTTGCCCAAGGACACAATCAACTAGCTAGCGTCTAGTTTGAAACCTGCAACCCTTCGACTTTAAGTTAACACAATAATCCACCCAGCTAATCGATAGATACTGTAGTGAGTTAAGGTGTTCACCATTTAAAGCACTGAATTCAGGCAACATCTTACTGCATGTTTTATAATATGTTCCATGTTGTATAAGGATATGAGCATAAGAGTACAGGATGAGATTTGAACCTACAATCTTCGCTATTAATATTAAAGTGTTTGCCGAGCACCTGTCTAGAGGTGTAAAATCAATTATTACCTCACAAAGGCCTTTCCACTATCTGATTTGTCAATCTGGTGTGGGCCCTGGGAATAAAATAAAAACAAAATATGAAAATTTGATTTTTTTAGTATATTATTTATAAATCGCTAAAAATGAAGCTTTGTATAAAAATTAGATTAATTGTAAAGTGGAGCTTATAACCAGGTTGCTTTGTGTAATAATAAGTCATTATGCTGTAAAGCGGAGCTGTTATACAGGTTTCAAATATGAGATCACTGAAAAGCTTCCAAGTAAATTATATTTCAAATTAATTACAAAACAAACTTACAAAATAAGGTTCAGATTTGAGTTGGCCAGTTTCACTGTTGCTTATGACGATATCGTACGCCTCATTCCCACTGAGGGAAAATTCATAAGTTGCCACCGCGATGCTACCAGTGCATTGGTAGTTGAGGGTGAACGTCCCTGGTTTGATGATGTCTTCCAGTGTATCGGTGGTCTGAGGGAATTGTTCGTCTTGTAAAGTGAATGGGAACTAGTTAAGTCAAGGAGTGATTATCAAAAATCATGTTTTCTTTGGGAAAGGGGGGGGGGGGGGACGTGTAATTTAATTCCAAAATGTGAAAAGTAAAATTTTAATTTTATGTTTTAAATCATAAAATAGTTTAAATTTTATTTACTCTTAAATATAAAAATTACAATTTTAATTTTACTTTAAATGTAAAAGGTTTAAATTTACTTTAACTTCTTATAATTTTGAATTGGAATGGAATTCTCCATTTAATTTATATTCCTGTGTGACTAAGAAAACAAATTCATCAAAACGACTGATAGCTAAAACACTACAGTAAGGTTTTGCAGGTCTAGGGCCAATGCATTGTATTCCTTATTTAATTTATACAGTCTATTAATCCAAATTTTAGCATTCATTACAAGCCAAACACAAGACAACTAGCAGTGTGATAATTATAGTATTGTAATAAGGCATAAAAACCAGCTTAAATTCCTGGTCCAGTTACGCAACTTAGGGACTTCCCCTATATATGCAAAAACAGCAAAAGATACCACAGTAAGCAAGGTGTTGCAGTTGTGAATTTGTAAGTTTTTTATTCAAAATTTTGTTGCAAAGACTAAAGTTAACCTTTTGGGCAAAATAAATCCCGATTTAAAAACAAACTGTGGTGATTTTGCCTCCATATACTGGGTTTAGACTTTTGGATTACAAAGTAGTTCCATACGTTAGTTGAGGGGATGGGAAGTCCACCATTACCGCTCCCTTCCTGGTCCCAACCATACAACTGGGAGCTGATGGAAACGTCACAGTCAGCAGAGTTGATCACTCTGAGACTGGTTTGCTGGTTGCCATCAGGTACTCTAGTGAGGTTTTCCTGTAATACGTGGTTACCAGAGAACATTCATGTTTTTCATGGAAAATAAGAAAAAAAGTGTTATCACAGGAGGGACAAATGTCAGATTACCTCACATCTACTGTTGAGTTATCATGGATACTGTAGTGTGTTGTGTGTTATTGAGACTTCAGTTTCAGCAGAATTTAACAACTAGTTTCAGGCGATATTTGCTAAATACCTTGCCCTAGGAAACAATCAACTTGCTAGCAACCAGTTTAGATCCTTTACCCTTTTCCGCTAAAAGGCGACGAGCCAACCCACCAAGCTATTTAGCAGAATATGTTGTAATTGAACATGAACCCACCGTATTAGTGGGTTCTACTAAATTAAAGTAACATGTGAACTACACACATAGACGGTTTTGATATTGCTAGTTTTTCTTTAAATAAAGATGTATAAATTAGTTTAATTGCTAGTATCATTGTAGATTAGTATTTTAAAATCTAAAGCTTTAAATCCTATTCTAGAATATATTTTCAAACATAACAACAATAAATTGAAATAGAAAATTCCTGTTTTTATGTTTATTAAAATCTAAAACAAAAAATAAATTTCCCAAAATATAATTTTGTTTAAACATATAATAATTTGTAACAACAAAGGGCTAGTTTCAATTCATGTTGGCCACTGTCCAGAATTTGTTCTGACCAGATGGAAAAATTTACGATTTTTTTATTCTGATGATCTCGCATCTATCCCGGTCAAACATTAAGTCAGCTTTTTTTAGGATATGGGCCGACTTGACCGCTATATCTCAGATCCATGATAGCTCGGGGCGCTGGAGTAATGGGGCTTTTATCTCCTAAATTCCTGGTCCTAGTGACTACCATGGACCCACTCATACTAATGTAATGTAGTTTTAATCCCACCTTTCGACAACCAACCAACTTAATTAATGCGACAAAGTTATGTAAACTTACGTCGATCATCATCTGCACGAGTGCGGCTACAATGAATGCCAACCCAGCCAGCAGCATACCAAGTGTCATCCTTCGTAGTGGGCTGTGTAATGTGGTGGGAGTTGAAGGTAAAAATGAAGCTATAGTAGAGGTATTTATTACGACATTTTTATTCAAAGTTGAATTTAAATTTAGTTTAAGTTTATTCATTTTTTGTAAAATTAAATAATTTTTCCCTCTAGGCAAATAAAGAAAATCATGGCACAGAAACAGGAAGATACGAAAAAACAGTTGTAAAAAAAACGCAAGAAGTTATTATAGTGAGCTTTAGTATGATTTAAGTATAATTTATTCAAAGTTGTATACTCAATGGATTTGTAGGATAGTCTAAGCTAAAAGCACAAAGTCAAAATTGCACTTTTCATATTAAGACGTTTCAGAATGTAACTCAATTCCATTATCAAGTGTGTTATAGTTAAGTACAATAAAATAATCAAAGTGAAAGTAAAACAAACAAACTTCATGAAACAATATATTAGAACATCTAGCAGTCTAGTACAAGAACCCAGGAGATTAATGGTACAAGATATGTGTTTGCAAATCATACACAACACAATGCAATAGCTCCGGTAACACGACGATGGGTGCGAGGTGATCTGAAGATTGCCTGTGTGATTACCACCTTGGTTTTCCCATTCACGGAGATAAAATATGAATAACCTGTCCTATCCTGGTTTGACTACGACATTATTTATACGACATTATTTGTTAACGAATAAACTAATAATTGCAGAAATATTATCTCGATCACCTGACCCCGTCAACAATGCAAATATCCATACATCGCTCACCTGAAGTTAATGTTGAAATGTCGGAGACACGGGTAGAGGGTGACCTCGAACAATGGGATGAGGGTGACGATGATGAGGGGGTTGCAGATCTGCATCTGGTCCGGGAGGATGTGAAGCGATCCCTGGGATAATAGGGGGAATGTCAATCAAACCATAAGCTCCACCTACATGTCAATCAAACCACAGGCTCCACCTAGATGTCAATCAAACCACAGACTCCACCTACATGTCAATCAAACCACAGACTCCGCCTACATGTCAATCAAACCACAGGCTCCACCTACATGTCAATCAAACTATAGGCTCCACCCACTTGTCAATCAAACCATAGGCTCCACCTACTTGTCAATCAAATCACAGACTCCACCTACTTGTCAATCAAATCACAGACTTCGCCTACATGTCAATCAAATCACAGACTCCACCTACATGTCAATCAAACCACAGGCTCCACCTACATGTCAATCAAACCACAGGCTCCACCTACTTGTCAATCAAATCACAGACTCCACCTACTTGTCAATCAAATCACAGACT
>CH003268.1:291298-325081 GCA_000149265.1 Ciona savignyi
CTTTATATCTCGGACCATTTTGGCCTGTGAAGCAAATTGTTGGAATTTATTCCTCTGGGGTGGGAAGTCCATGTGAAATGTCAAGATTATCGCTAGAGACTCATGCTCTTAACCACTTCAATTGTAAGGTATTAAGTCTGTGGGTCCAGTTGTAAAGAGATTTCGGTTGTATTGCAAAGTGATGCACTTAAAAGTGGTTTCTTGGTTAAGTGGTTTTGCCAACCATTTACCTCCAGTTCAGGATTTAAGAGTTAGTTTGAAGTAGATTAGAAACATACTACACATTAAAATAAATAGCTCCGGTAAATCGACCGTGGGTGCGAGGTGATCTGACGATTGCCCATGTGTTAACGTCCCTTGCGTTTTCCCATTTACAAGAATAGACAAACATGAATATTCTATCCTATAAGCTACCATTTATTTATATTTTCTTCTTCTTTAACTATAGTATGCAGCCTTTACAAAACCAAAAACATAAGTAACTTAATAATTGTGAAATATAAAATACACAATCACTTCTTAAAACCTACGTCTGTTGTCTCAAGTGCGTAATCCATCCAGTGCTCTCTGTCCTTTACCGGGGCCTTCGATCTTGCACTTATAGCTCGCTTTAAATAAAATAAACAATAAAGGTGTCAAAGCAATGAACATGAATGATATGATGTTTGACAACAAAGTGATTGGGGTGGGGATCAAACCCATCACCTGTCCGATCATGATCAAGTATCTTAACCACCAGACTGATGTAACTGGACAATACGAATACTTATTTTAGTTTAGTTTTTGCTTTCAAGGCAAAAAATTCCACTGGGCCTTTTATAAAAAATAGAAACATGAATAAACGGCAAAATGACAGTCGTAAAAACACGTCTATAATCCAATCAATTGTTTAGTGTGAGAATGGTCAGATGTGGACACCAAACTTAATGTAAGTGTTGGAAAATTCAATATAAATTAATAATAATGTAGAAACAGAGAATTTAAATATTTCAAAGACATGTCTGCTTACGCCAATTGTCTTGGGGACTTCAAAGAAGATGTTTCCAGAAGGCGGATTTCGTTTGTAGAATGGAGTGCCGAAGAAAAAGGAAACTGGGAAATACAACTTGGTTTAATTTCAAATATTTTTTAATTTTTGTTAAATTTTGTAAATTAATCTTCATCCACATTTAAATTTCAGTAAAATATTCTTTAAATTTTTAATTTATATATTTTTTTTTTATTAAATAAAGTATAATTTCATGAAAAGTTTCTAAAAAAAGTAAAAAAGGAAATAAGCATTTTAAAATTATTAGCTTTAAAGAAGAAAATATAATATTGAAATTATTATACTAAAGTCTCGAAAAAATGGCCAAAAAAGCACCCAGGAATGGGAAAGTTTATTTATTTATATAAGTTTTTAGTGTCGAGTAATATTAACAGAAACTTACCGATGGCGACGACCATTAGAGCTGCAGGAATCCCAAACGCCAACGCGTAGCAATCATCTCCAAAACACTGGACTTCATCTGAAAACACACAGTATGTTATGTCTGTTGCAATCCTTTTTGGCAGACATTTCTGGTCCCAGTATGTGTACCTGTGTGTTCACTCTATGCAATTATGTTATTAATATGGTCAGAATTCATTTCTAAGTAATTTCAAATCGTGATTTAAGAGAAGCGAAAATCAGAATGGAATTGTTTTATCACAGATTAGAGCAAGTTAATTCCTAGCAAGGTGACTGTTGTCAACTGCTTAGTGTGTGTTGTGTATGATTGAGACTATTCTTCAATTAGGTAGAACCCATTAATCTGCGGGATAGGCAATGTTTGCGAAGTGGCTTGCTTGCCCATGGAAACAAACGACCAGATATCAATCAATTTTGAACCTTACATCCTTTGACTTAAGGCCGATGCACAAACCTACCAAGATATTTGGTCAGACAAGGAAAATTTACCGATACAAAGTTGTAAAAAGGTAAAAATTTACCAGCAGTTAGACTGTGGCCATGAGGTAATCTAAAAATTGCCCGTCATGTAATGACTTTATTTAAGCCACATACTAACTGTTGTTAACCCATATACAGGTTGGAATGAAATTACAAACATTAATGCATAAGTCCGGCCCGTTAGTCTAACGTTTAAGTACGTCGCCTTTCAATCGAAAGGTTGAAGATTCGAAACTGGTCGCTAGCTAGTCGGTTGTGTCCTTCGGCAAGGCACTTTACGGACATTGCCTGAACCCAGCGGATTAATGGGTTCTATCAAATTGAAGGAACGTGTCTATCATATACAACACATTGCAATAGCTCCGGTAACCCGACGATGGGCACGAGGTGATCTGACGATTGTCTGTGTGTTAACCCCCTTGGTTTTCCCATTCACGGGGATAAAGATGAATATCCTATCCTATCCTAATATTGTAATAACCATACAAAACACAATTTACGAATTCAAATTATCCATTGTTGTCATAACTAAATTAAATGGATAATTAAATGAATATGTACACATGAAATTATTCCGAACAGCAAGCAAATGATGGCGTACCTCTTATAATCGGCGAAACGAAAGTTGAAACCAGACTCCCAGCGTTAATCGCAAAATAAAACAAAGAAAAGAAGCTTTTTCTGTAATTTTCCTGGAAAAACAATTAGTAATGTTTAGAGTTGACAATTTAAATTTCATCTAAATCTAAGTGCAATCTATTGATTAGGGTTCACAGTGGTTCAAGGTTTAATATAAACTTTTTAATTTTTTGCCAATTTTTTAAAATGTATATTTCAGACATTTATAAAAGACTAAATAAATCACGAATTTCAGTAGACAATAACTAAAAAATTAATTTTTAAAATTATTTTCATCCATTCCAGTATAAAGGATAAAATGAACGAAATATTGGAACCTGATCGTCGTCAAACTGATCTCCTCCGAAGGCAGAGACGCAAGGTTTAATTCCCCCCGTTCCAAATGCTATCACTAATAACCCCATTGATGATAACACCCTGGGAATAAACAACGATTATTTAAAAATAAAATGGGGATGGATATTAATGTTTATCTCCATGAACACCCTGGCAATCGTCAGATAACCCCGCACTCACCGTCGGGCTACCAAAGCTATTGCAGTGTGTTGTGTATGATTCACACACAACACGTTCCTTGGAATTGGTAGAACCTATAATCTGCTGGGTTCAGGCAATGTCCGTTAAGTGTCCAAGGACACAACCGACTAGTTAGCGACCAGATTTAAACCTGAAACCCTTCGGCTGAAAGTCAATACACTAAACCATTCTGCCGGACAATATTTAAAAACTGCTAAAAACTCGACTGTGATGTGGCTGACAGTGGTTTTATTTCCTAAAGCTGATTTGTCTTTCCCACACTTGGGATAAAATATGCTTCATTTTTGCTTAAAAATAGACTTAACAGGATAGCCTATTGTAATTGCATATAAGCAACTGTTCTTAAGCTTTTAGGAACTTTGAGAATATAACAATACTTGTCAAATTTTATCCTAACAATTAGTATTATGACACAAATAGATATCAAAATTCCGACTTTTTTACGGCGAATACGAAGAAAGTTGAACTCACGCGTGAACTGTGAGATCTCCCAATGTCCCAATTGCTCCAAGTGTGTTGAGGATCATACCAAGCGCATACACAACCGATAACCATAGAATTGTGCTGCAATTTAATAAGTTTGTTTTGTTTGAAAAGCTATCATGCTTATCATTGTTGATTTGTGTGGAAATGTGTATGAAAGGGACTTTGGAAATGTGGCACAGATGGACAGGTGGTGTGCTTATCAAGGTTGATTTGTGTGGAAATGTGTATGGTAGGGACTTTGGATATGTGGCACAGGTGGACAGATGGTGTGCTTATCAAGGTTGGTTTGTGTGGAAATGTGTATGGTAGGGACTTTGGAAATGTGGCACAGATGGACAGAGGGTGTGCTTACCAAGGTTGGTTTGTATGGAAATAGGTATAGTAGGGGCTAAAGAAACATGGCACAGGTAGACACATATTCATTAACATACACTGTCACAATGATAATGTTGATAAGACAAACTTACTTATATTTTCCCCACCAACTATCGGCCAGTATCGCCCCCATAATTGGGAACAAGTATGCGAGCACAGTGAACGCGTGATACACGGCTGTAGCAGTGTCTTCATCCCAGTGTAGGTAGTATTTGAGGTAGAGCACCAGTATCGCTGTGAAACAACGTAGTTTTGTTATTGAGGGGTAAGTTATGGGTGACAGAGGGTGATAGACCTCTTCCCCACTTAACATTTTTTTTATTTCAATTAAACTTTAACCGCAATAAAATTTTGACTTCAAATTAAATTACACCTCTCTTTACAAATAACAACTCCATTAAAATTTCACCCTTGTTTTTTAAATAGTATGACAGGGGTGCAAATACCCACTAACACTATTGTCAACTAAAATTCGCTTAAAAATAGACATTTAAATTAATCTAGCAGTAATGTTTATCACTATAAGTTGGAAAAACACAGAGATGGCATGTTATAACACGAGCAAATAGTTAAAACATCCACAGTTGGGTAAACGCAGTTTCAATGTGTTGAAAACAATAGATACAGTGATCGAATTTTAGTTTGATCCAATGTTCCTAGTATTATACTATTCTACTATACATACATTGCCAGAACTACTAACCCCGGAGTACTAAGTAACAGTTTTTACAAATCATAGTTCTAAATTCATCTACATCTTAAATAATTCAATAATGACATCATAAACTTACTTCTCATCCCATAATAAGAATATCTTTCACAGAATTCATTCCCGAGAATAAAGAAAATGCATTTGGGGAATCCCCTCTGAAAAACATTATCAGAATATTTTGCACAGATGGACAGGTGGTGCGCTTATCAAGGTTGATTTGTGTGGAAATGTGTATGATAGGGACTTTGGAAATGTGGCACAGATGGACAGGTGGTGCGCTTATCAAGGTTGATTTGTGTGGAAATGTGTATAGTAGAGACTTTGGAAATGTGGCACAGATGGACAGTTGGTGTGCTTATCAAGGTTGGTTTGTGTGGAAATGTGTATGGTAGGGACTTTGGAAATGTGGCACAGATGGACAGGTGGTGTGTTTATCAAGGTTGATTTGTGTGGAAATGTGTATAGTAGAGACTTTGGAAATGTGGCACAGATGGACAGTTGGTGTGCTTATCAAGGTTGGTTTGTGTGGAAATGTGTATGGTAGGGTATTTGGAAATGTGGCACAGATGAACAGGTGGTGTGCTTATCAAGGTTGATTTGTGTGGAAATGTGTATAGTAGAGACTTTGGAAATGTGGCACAGATGGACAGTTGGTGTGCTTATCAAGGTTGGTTTGTGTGGAAATGTGTATGGTAGGGACTTTGGAAATGTGGCACAGATGGACAGGTGGTGTGTTTATCAAGGTTGATTTGTGTGGAAATGTGTATAGTAGAGACTTTGGAAATGTGGCACAGATGGACAGTTGGTGTGCTTATCAAGGTTGGTTTGTGTGGAAATGTGTATGGTAGGGACTTTGGAAATGTGGCACAGATGGACAGGTGGTGTGTTTATCAAGGTTGATTTGTGTGGAAATGTGTATAGTAGAGACTTTGGAAATGTGGCACAGATGGACAGGTGGTGCGCTTATCAAGGTTGATTTGTGTGGAAATGTGTATAGTAGAGACTTTGGAAATGTGGCACAGATGGACAGTTGGTGTGCTTATCAAGGTTGGTTTGTGTGGAAATGTGTATGGTAGGGACTTTGGAAATGTGGCACAGATGGACAGGTGGTGTGCTTAACAAGGTTGATTTGTGTAGAAATGTGTATGGTAGGGTATTTGGAAATGTGACACAGATGGACAGGTGGTGTGGTTATCAAGGTTGATTTGTGTGGAAATGTGTATGGTAGGGACTTTGGAAATGTGGCACAGATGGACAGTTGGTGTGCTTATCAAGGTTGGTTTGTGTGGAAATGTGTATGGTAGGGACTTTGGAAATGTGGCACAGATGGACAGGTGGTGTGGTTATCAAGGTTGATTTGTGTGGAAATGTGTATGGTAGGGACTTTGGAAATGTGGCACAGATGGACAGGTGGTGTGCTTATCAAGGTTGGTTGGTGGGTGTGGAAATGTGTATGGTAGGGACTTTAAAAATGTGGCACAGATGGACAGGTGGTGTGCTTATCAAGGTTGATTTGTGTGGAAATGTGTATGGTAGGGACTTTGGAAATGTGACACAGATGGACAGGTGGTGCGCTTATCAAGGTTGATTTGTTTGGAAATGTGTATGGTAGGGAGTTTGGAAATGTGGCACAGATGGACAGGTGGTGTGCTTATCAAGGTTGATTTGTATAGAAATGTGTATGGTAGAGACTTTGGAAATGTATAACAGAAGAAAAAATGGACTTTGTACGCAAGTACAAGGAATAACACAACGACATAGTTGTTTAAAATAAATTATCACTGACAAAACAAATAGATGAGTCAGCACGTTTACCGATTTTGATCTTTTAACAATTGGCCTCCCAGTACTAGTTCCAGGTTGATTATTACATAACAGTGGTTCCAGTTCAATAACTTCATTTTCAAGCATAACAAATATAAATCACACCGAACAATGTACCATATACTATATCAGGGGTAATAATGGGAAGAGGGTCTTTTTATAACTCTTTCCTGACACTACTGATAACTATTTCAGGCCAATACTAATTATAAACGCTAAAAAAGTCATAATTTTGTAAACACATGTTTAAAAAAATTCATAAACTTAATACTTTTCTAGATTAAGGTGTTGGTATGATACTGAGGATATATTTTAAAATATAAATCCATGGATGTTTTAAAATATAAACCTAGGAAAAAACTTTCTGGGGTGATTTCACTTTTGTTCAATCACAGTTGTATTTTTGATCTTTGAGTTAAAATTATTAAACATATACTTTAAGTTATTTTACAGCTTTAATTACAAAATAACAAAATCTTATTTGGCATTGAGCAAATTAGCAGCAAATAAAAGTTTATGGAGTAAAATGTAGGCCAAAAAAATCAGACAAACAATCTCTCCAATAATAAACAACAAACAGTTTCAGTTGAATAAACTAAAGAAGGTAAAGAGATTTGTTTCCATACTTTTATTAAATAGTTTCACTTTTAATGTTGCCCTTTAAGATTACATCAATTGCAATAATATCACAATTCTCTTTCCTATTTAATGTGTTAACTTGTACATATAGTTAGCTCACGAGACACACTTAAGTAAACATGGACTAATTATTAACACGGTAGGATGTTTTAATGTTATCACTGGAAATCAAAATTTAATCTCGTGTAACTACGTAAATATCTACAAAGTTGTTTGCATAAGTTCTTATACCGGCAGTACGCAAACAATAAAAACGCAACCGTTGTGAAGGTGACTACACGTAAAATATTTAGAAAACTTCTTGTAGATAAAAAAGATACCAGAAATTATAACACGTTGCAGAAAAATACTTTCAAAACATTGTATCGGTGCTTCCCCT
This sequence comes from Ciona savignyi, assembly GCA_000149265.1. Classification (NCBI taxonomy): domain Eukaryota; kingdom Metazoa; phylum Chordata; class Ascidiacea; order Phlebobranchia; family Cionidae; genus Ciona; species Ciona savignyi. The sequence goes on from CH003268.1 coordinate 298,820, forward strand.
AAATAAATCACAATTATTTTGGATACCATGTGTAGATAACAAGATATTTTGAAGATACCAAGTTTTTAATTAAGTTTAATGGTAAAATAAATGAACAATTGCGTCTATGATTTATATGACTAATAGTAGTTTAGATTTTAGAAAGTTGCGCTAACCACACAGATAAATGTATTTTTTTACGATTAGCACAGTGACAGCGCTTTAGCACCTCCACCGGAAAATTTCATGCAATATTCCACTTGGTAAAGGTGATAGTTCAGGCCAAAGCAGATGTAAACTGATTTACTTATCTACTTTTGCCAAGAGGTTCCCCACAAAAAAAAACAGAAAAAAGGACTTAATAAAATGATGACTCAACTTACCGCCGGTTTTTGCTCAGTCATCTGTTCAATATCTCCATTTTGTTTCTCTGTTTAAATAGAAATTGGTGATGAATGTTTTTTTAGTTAAGTTAGTACAAGGATGTTTATTAGTTAATTAAAAACCCATAGACCTGGTTCACTCACACACACGAGTACCGGTGCAAAGTTGCCTTGTTTCGTATTATGGATAGGATATTCATGTTTATCCCCGTGAGTGGAAAGATCAAGGGTGGTAACATACAGGCAATCGTCAGATCACATTGCGCCCAGCGTCGGGTTATCGGAGCTATTGCAATGTGTTGCGTATGATTCACATTCCTTCAATTTGTAGAACCCATTAATCCGCTGGGTTCGGGCAATGTCCGCTAAGTGCCTGGCCCAAGGACACAGCCGGCTAGTTGGCGACCAGTTTCGAAACTGCAACCTTTCGGTTGAAAGGCGTCGCACTAAACCACTAGATCAGTGGTTCCCAACCTTTTTTAGTGTCGGGGCCAAATTTCAAATTTTGGAATACGTATGGAGCCGCATGAAAAAATGAAAACACACTGCTTTAAGAAAACAGTGACGTAACAATAGCAGCCTTTTCACAACTTTCCTTGCCTCTAATCTTAACTATGAAGTAAAAACTCTTTTCCCAGCCTTTAAACTAAGCGAGGGTAATTTTCGAATACTAATTTCATTTTTTATTATTAGAATCAGATTTTTTAATATTTTTAGGAGATTTTCAAAGGTCAATGAGAGCCGCAAGAAGGCTAGCTGGGAGCCGCGGTTGGGAATCACTGCACTAGATTAACCGATCGAAGACGCGAGCGTGCGTTTACTGTATAGAAACAAACAATTATTCTTGTACGAAACGTTAACGCGAACGATACTAAGCGGTCTTATGGACGACACCATCATGGTTTCGAACTATAACCCGGTAAAAAACAACAACATAGTGCTAGCTTGCGAGCAGTTTGTGCATCCAGTCTACAGATTAAGCTCAATATCACTTACCTGGCTCTTTATTGGAAGCCCCCATGCTGTGAAATAGGATTCAAAACTTACTTAATACACAGTTTTTTATTTGAATAAATTGTTAAAATAAACCTGCAAAAATAATAGGAGATAAGTGTAAGATCAATGGAATTGGATAAACATGATGTATTAGGTGTTGGGACAACGAAGAGTTTTATAACTGAAGGAGATGTTGGATTGTCTGGCGCCCAAAATCATGTTACCGGAGCTATTACAAAGTGTATTGAATACGATAAATACTTTGCTGCAGCTGTTTGTTAACTTAATTGACTTAGGAAACTTCGGTCTAAATTCTTGAATCGCGACACAACGGATTAGCTGTGGGCTGGTTGCGAACCATCACCGCTCGGTTGGCGATCGATTGTAATCCACTAATTCAAGGCATCGACTGTGTGGATAACCCGGGTAACATCGGGACACGGTAGCGCGCATGCTGCACCGATTGCCCGTTTGATAACACTCTTGTGATAACACGAGATTCAAAAATAAACATTCTATGAACATAAAGGGAGAAGTAACATCTTAGGAATAGAATTTTCCAAAAAATACACACACGACTTGCAAAGTTTCGAATGCGGCACCTTCCGAGCGATGCTAATATCTGCATCTTTAAGTGTTTTACCGACTGTTTTTTCCGTTTTATCTCGCCTCCCTTTTTAAAAATAACTTTGCTATTTTTCCTGAACGTAATAAAGGAGCAAAAATAATCTAAACTGAAGTAATCTGTGTCTGGTTACTCAAATTGGTTAACGCGGTCAAATATTCCCAAACGTCACTTTGAAGGTTAATAAATCCAGAGTCTTCTCTGGTACTAAATACACTCAATAAATTGTTTAATGATATTCATGTATTTTTCCTGGATTCGGGAAACGTAAGAGACGTTATCACTTTGTCCACCCGTTGGGTTACCGGAGCAATTGCAGTGTGTTGTGTATGATTGCAATGTTCTTTCTTTTTCCTACAACCCAATAATTCAATCGGTGCAGGCGAGTTTCGGTAAGCGCGTTGTTTTAAGCGCGTTGTTAACAGACGTTTAGGCACCGCCGGTTTCGATCCCACAACCCTTCGGATACCTACACTCCGCCCTTGCTCTTACCGATTTATTCAACCGAAGTCATTGAAAAAAAAACTTTTTCTCTTCAAGACTATCATGCAATACAAAATTATAATTTACGATGTAAGCTATTAAACTAAATTAATCAATATAAATTCATTTACAAGGAAATGGTCGTAAATATTCAATCTGTTTGAACTCGTGATACCATCGGAAGCGACCAAGAAAAAGTACTTTTTGGATTTTTTAACTTTTTAATTCTGAAATATCTACAACAAAGTCAAGCCAAAATACTGCGCTATTTGACCACTTATTACCTCGTCTGTTACTTTTATATGTAGCTAAACAACATTATTTTATACCAATTCTCATGCATTTTATGTCATATGACTAACCGGGCTATTTGAACACAAAGAATGATAAAGCCAAGTTAGCTGCTTTATATATAGTGCTAATTTTTACTCAAATGTGTGCATTAGTTTAGCGACCTTTCGTTGTACCCGTGTGCATTTACGTAGCCGTATTCGCTTAATTAAACACTCCAACTTCTTTCCGTATATCGGAGTGATTAATACCACTGTTGTACCAATGTTTGCTATGGGATACTAAATTTGGATATGATTAACGCGGTCGTATGACAGCGCCTCTAAATTATTGGAACACGGGCATCATTACATTTTTAAGTGACCAGTTTGATTGTCCGGTTTTGCTGACGTCGCTGACTCTGTAGAAGTAGCCTATCACATGCGCACAATCAAGCACAGTAATACACATCATGACCGCGGTCGAGTTGCTGGAGCTATCGCAGTGTGTGATTAAGCAGACATGACTTTTAATTTGGACGACTCATTAGATACCACTGGGTTGGAGCAATGTAAAGTGACTTGCTCAAGTGCACAGTAATACACCTCATGCCCACAGTCAAGCGCAGTAATAAACTTATGCCCACATTCGATTTTTAGAGCTATTACAGTGTTTGGTTAATTAGACATGACTTTCAATTTGGACAACACATTAGATACCACTGGATTGCCGCAGTACAAACCAAATTGTAAACCTAAGAAAAGACATCTTCAAACCACCATCAGCTAAGTGACACTGCCGATCGCCATGAAGAGCAAATAAACTTTGGAATCTATTTGTTGATTCAGTAGCTTATTAGTAGAAATTTCCGTTATCGGAAAATTAATGGAAAACAACAAGTAATTAACCGAACATGAATTAGTTTTATTTTTGTAAAAATTTCTGTTATGGGAAAATAAACGAAAACAACATTTTTTAAATTCTATTCACAGAATTATTTGTTTCGATTAAAGTAAATTGAATTAAAAATACCAAGCTTGTTTTGATGCAAGTTTTGCAGTTTCAAGAAACACAAAATCGCAAAATCACATTTTTGTACATACATCGGGAATATGTATTGGCAGTGGATTTAAAAAATTCAAGTATTTTTCGGCAAAATAAACAAGTTTTGTAATTTCACGGGAAAAAAAAAACAATACTAAGCGAATAATATGCTAATCCTCTTTTGGCGAAAAAAGAAAAAAATGTACAGTGTATTGAATGGAATTATATTTTAAAAAATAAATAGTTATGTTGGTGTGACGTTACCCAACTTGCTAGTACCTTATCACGTGTTCACAGTGAAATGTGATTAATCAGCACTTTTAAAGTTACCGTGTGGGAGTTATCAGACACAACTTTTAATTTGGACAACTCATTAGATACCACTGAATTGAAGCAATGGAAAGTGACTTGCTTAGATGCACAGTAATGCACCCCATGCTCACAGTCGAGTTGCTGGAGCTATTAGTAATCGGACATGATAGGATATTCATCTTTATCCCAGTGAATGGGAAAACCAAGGGGGTTATAACACGGGCTTGGTTCAATGTCCGTAAAGTGCCTTAACTAAGGACACAACCGACTAGCTAGTGACCAGTTTCTCACCTGCAACCTATCGATTGAAAGGCGACGCACTTAACCGCTAGACCAACCGGCCGGACATGACGACTTCCAATTTGGACAACACATTAGATACCACTGGATTGCCGCAGTACAAACCAAATTGCAAACCTGAGAAAAGACATCTTCAAAACAACATCAGCCGAGTTACGCTGCTGACTGCCATGAAGAGCAAATAAACTTTGGAATCTATTTGTTGATTCAGTAGCTTATTAGTAGAAATTTCCGTTATCGGAAAATCAGCGGAAAAAAACAAGTAATTAACTGAACAGGAATTCGTTTTATTTTCATGAAAATTTGTTTCATTTTTTTCGTTCAATTCGCGTAACACAAGTACTTGACCAGAATTTCCCTTTTCGGAAAATACGCGAAATCAACAATATTTTAATTCCATTCACGGAATTATTTGTTCCGATTAAAAGAAATTGAATTTAAAGTATCATGCTTGTTTTGATGCAAGTTTTGCAGTTTCAAGAAACACAAAGTCGCGAAACCATATTTTTGAACATACAATGGAAATATTTATTGAACTACGTTTGTGGCAGTGGATTTTTCGGCAAAATGAACAAGTTTCGTATTTTCACGAGAAAAACAACATCAAATGAATATGATAATGATTTTTTGGGGGGAAACGAGAAAAAAACATTTTTTTGTGCAGTTTATTCAATGGAATTTTATTTTTAGTATTTTATTGACCGAAATAAATCGTTTCTGATAGTTACCATACCCAAAAAATGGGATTTCAGACCTATCGAAAAGTTTTGCTACAAAAAGTTGTTAAATGACAGATACGACCAGTTTTTTGTGGAAATTTTAGAAGAAAAATTCGCGAAATTCAACGCTTCAGTCGAACGCGAGTCTAAATCTGCTCTCCTGCTCCATCTTGCGGTCGTTTATTTCCTTGCCAAGTTGAGTGAACTTCTGCTGGAGGGCGACAGAGTTGCTATCCAGCCATTGCAGTGAGTCCATGTGAGCGGACAATATCTTCGCGATCTGGTTCACCTGGATCAAATATACAGGTCGGTTATATGCAGTGTGAAAGTATGTAAATATCAGATTTATTGCTTTTTAGTGAATATATGAACTATTACAGAAATGGATTTTTATGATTTATCGCCGTGATTGTGAAAACAATTTCCACATGTAAAAATTCAGAAAGAAACTAATCAGAAGACGTATTGAATTAGTTGGTAAGTTTTTGTACTGTTATACCGTGTGTAACATGGGATACACCACACTAGTTTTCCCTGCTTTTTTAATTATATATCTGTGCTTATCTTTTTGCTGTAACAAAGAAGCAAAATTAAAAAAACATTATATTGAATTCATGATTGTGCAGTTACATAAGTTATCGCTATAGTAAAAGAAAGTTTACAATATATCTGCGCTAATTTTCACTCCCTCATTACATTGTTCGACCGGTTAGTCTGGCTGTTTAGTGTGACGTATTTCAGCCAAAAGGTTGCAGGTTCAAATTGATGGGCGCCAGGTGATCTGACGATTGCCCGTGTGTTAACCCTCTTGGTTTTTTCACCCACAGGGATAAACATGAATATCCTATCCCAAGCATAGTGGTATAAGTTATGAAATTTCCAGAAATCTAAACAAATTATTCTTCTACACTTATGTAAGTGAATAATTTACAAGGAATCGAAGCGAAAAATAAATTAAAACTAAAACAACTATTTCCTACCGGGTCGGTGGTGTCAGAGGGTTGACTTGTGACGTTGATATGGTCGATGACTTCACGCAAATCCTGAACCATTTGTTTCAACTGCGCGTCGATGTTCTCCGCCAAGTTGTATCTGGTGGAACAATGGGAACAATAGGAGTATGAATAAAATTTGGGTTACCATGTATTTTTCCATGGATGGGAAATACAATTCATGTTGATTTCACTTTTTTTGAGCAAAATGCTCCTAACAAGGCATGCACGTACTACTATATAAATCCTGGTTATTTGCATTAAACCTTTATGCGGGAATATGTTATAATTGTGAGATTATCCCATGGCCATAGTCGGATTACTGAAGCAATTGCAATTTGTTGAATATAGTTGAGATGTTGATCTGTATTGGTTCGCTAAGTGACCTGATCAAGGACACAAGTGACCGGATAGTGGTTGGTTTTGATCCCACAACCTTTCGACTGATGTTTGCTTATTGGTTAGGATATCTCAACTGAATACCAAACACAAAAACTTGGTTTAAATTTGCCAACAACAAAGATATTCAATCTATAAAACACTCACCTTCTTTCTTTTATTTCATTTTTTAATTGGTTTAGTTTCGAAGCAATGACGGATTCGTTGCCAAGTATGTTTTTTTATGTTTTTTTTATGTAAAATTCGGTATATTTATCGGTCGCCATTCAGTTACACAACGTGCCACTTACATTCTTTTTTTAATATTATTATTTAAAATTTTATTCAGAAAAAGTGATACCGAATTAATAAGTGTAGTTTTATTTGATTTGAAACAGCACATCTTGAAATGTTAGAACATGGGTTCCCACCCTTAATGCACTATATTTAATGTTGTTCCCAGTGATGATCCACCGTTTCATTATCCTATAGAGATTTATCAATGGTGCTCTTTAAGGGAACTTACGTTCTTTCTCGTTCCAAATCAGCATGGTGAGTATGCACAGCGCCAGCAAGTGTTGAAACCTCCTGGCGTGTCTTCTCCTCCAGGGGGAGCAAGAGATCCTCGAGCTCCTGCTGCTGGGTCCGAATGAAGTCGATCTCCTGATCAAGACGCTCCTGGTCCAATTTCACCTTCTCGAATTCATCGTTCAGGTCAGTGATCTGTGTGGGAGAGAGGGGCATATAAAAAGTTGTTTATACCTGTTTCTGTTTAATGTTTAAAAGACAAAATTTTAATACCAAACTTTAAAAATCATCCCAAGTTGTTGAGAAACAAAAAATAATGAGCGAAAAAAAAAGACAAAGGGGGTGAGAGAATGATCTATGTGGGTGAGTGTTTAACCAGAAAGGGAAAATAGGAATATAAGTTATTTGCCAGAGTACAGGGTTTCAGCAGTTAGATTACTGGAGCTAGTGTGTTGTTTATGACTCACTCATTCCTTTAATTTAGCAAAATTTATCAATCCGCTGAGGTTAGGCAATGTCCCTTAAGTGTCATGCCCAAGGACACAACCAACTTGCTAGCGACCAGTTTTAAACCTGCAACCCTTCGACTGAAAGGCAACGCACTAACCACCAAGCTAAACGGTCGGATGATCAAAATCTTCACATAGCCGGAATAGACACTAAATAAAACAAACAACGAGACAAACACTGCTCCCTGTTGACACCTAGTGCCCACCTTGCCGGAGTTATCGATGAGTAGTTTGTTCCACGCGTTGACCTGCGTGGCTTGCGTGAGGAAGAGTTGTTCTTGTTGTTCGAGTTCGTTCGTCCATTTGTTGATTCTCGTCTCCAAGTCTTTGTATCTCAGGGAGGGCGCTGGGAGGGTAAATGTTGATATTTGTTGATAAATGTTGAAAAAGGTTGATATTTGTTGATAAATGTTGAAAAAGGTTGATATTTGTTGATAAATGTTGAAAAAGGTTGATATTTGTTGATAAATGTTGAAAAAGATTGATATTTGTTGATAAATGTTGATATTTGTTGATAAATGTTGAAAAAGGTTGATATTTGTTGATAAATGTTGAAAAAGGTTGATCAAATATAGTTATTAAAACTTAAATGAAAACTTATTAATAAAATATTAATACAACAAACCATAATCCAAAAACTAAATATTAATTTAAAATTTTTTTATTGACATTTAAAAATATAACAAGTTTTTGTATTTATTCATGATAGTTTAGGTAAAGGAAAACGATTTTATGCAGTTAGTAGTTTTTACTGTTTAAGTAACATTATTTTAAACATTTGTAAAACCCAGTTGATAAAATAGTTGATGGAATAGTTGATTTAACAGGTTTAAAATTATCATCAAGGTAATCTGAATATAAGTTATGAAACAACAAAAAATCAATTATATAAATAGTGAATAAATATTGACAAAAAAATAAACAAAGTTGGCTAAAAAAAGAAGAAAAACTTACTTTCCGTTGCAGTTGCTGTTACAGTTGGCTTGCTAGCGACACCAAGTGCTGAAGTGCTGGTGGTGGTTGTGGCGCCACCAAGTGATAGACCTCCACCCAATTTGAAACCAGAGGAACTGGTTGTGCTGGTTGCTGGGATGGTAGGTGGGTTGTTTGGTGGTTGGACCATCAATTGAAAGGTTGTGGAATTGAAACCAGCCACTGGCTTGTTGGTTGTGTCATTGGGCAAGACACTTAGTGGGCATTGCCGGAACCCAGTGAATTTAATGGATTGAGTTGAGGTAATAACAGAAGAAATATCTCTGACTTGCATCAACACACTGGACATAATAGAATCACACAACATTACTATGACATCACACACATGATGGTATGACATCCTATCTAAATAATGACATCATACAATTATGACATCATATTCAAATATTGAAATCGCACATATGAAGGTATGACACCACACAATTATGAAATCATATTCAAATTATGACATCACACACCTGTTGTGGAGGATTGAGCAGTCGTTGAGCCAAGTGAACCGAGACCAAAACTTCCAGCAGAGGGAGCAATAGCAGCTTTTGGAGCCGAGGACACTAGCGGGGGAAAAATATGGTCAAATAACTCATGTTCACAGTCGAGCTGTTAAAGCTATTAGTGTGTGGATGAATTACATCATGATAGATGGAAATCCACATTGAGAGATATACTCATGGTAATCACCGAATAACTCGTGCCCACAGTCGAACTAACAGAGGCCAGACCTATTACATTCTATCAAGATCCATATTGAATGATTGATCCACAGTTATTGTCGGGTTATTCTACCGAGAGGCGAGAACCCACCAATACACACAGCAGTAGATCCGGTAACCCGACTGTGACCACAAGGTAGTCTAAACTTCAAGTCATTGTCCCACCCACAGAGATAAACACAAAAACCTTAACCACAATGTGTTTAAATGAAAACATTATTCCCCATTGAAATTATGATTATTTTAACACAACCCTAAGCATTAATGCTTCATGCAATTATAGCCTGAAAAACCCGACTGTGGGCGTGAGGCTGACAGTAAGTAATGCTTCCTGATGGCATGCGGTGGGTGACAATTGCGGTCAAGTAATAGAAATCCCTTTGTCCCACCAACAAATAAAGATAAATATCCCTTTGGTTGTGTTCTATGACATTTTTGAAGACTTTTTTTGAAGGATTCAAATTGATCGTTTGAATACTGTTGTACTAATATCTCACACCCCGCAATTGCTATGCAACCCGACAGTACTTACATCCAAATGAAAGACCAGTAGTTGCGGCTGTGCTAGCTGCTGCACCCAGTTTGAAACCTAGAGAAAAAAATTTGGAAACATATTTTACCAACAGATTTTGGTAGCCGTATGGTTATAATGTGCTCAAACTGTAAATTAAGATCCATGAAATTGGGATACTCATGTGTAGCACTAAGGGTGGGAAATCAAAGATATTTATAACACATGTCAATAGAGGTGTAGGATGGGATAGGATATTCACGTTTATCCCCGTGAATAGAAAAACCAAGTGGGTTATCACAAGGGATATCGTCAGATCACCTCGTGTCCACTGTCGGGTTACCGGAGCCATTTTAGTGTGTTGTATTTAATAGACATGTTAATCCGCTGGGTTCAGGCAATGTCCGTAAAGTGCCTTGCCTAAGGACAAAACCGACTAGCTAGTGACCAGTTTTACACCTGCAACCTTTCGATTGATAGGCGACGCAACATTGCTCTTCAAAACAATCAGGTTTGTTCAAGAGATTACATTAAAATTGTGAGAAATTTTTAACCACTGCAATCACACAAGTTTGATTAACACAAGTATAAGAAATACCTATTTCATATATACAGTCAATGAGTCATCATAAACACAAATATTTCATGGAGTGGCAATATTAACCTTTCACATCCCTACATTTGTTCAATTTATATTATTTCTATTTCTAAATTACCTCCGCCAAGTTGGAATCCACTGGATGAGGCAGCAGAGCTGGTCGTCCCAAGTTTGATGCCCGAGCTTGTGGTGGTGGCTGTGGGTGGGGGGGGGGGGGTTAGTGCTAGTGTTAGTACATTAAATTATCGATTGTCAACTATCAGATTATCTCCTTCCTAAACCCAGGCAGCAGGGTTATTGTGTGGGGTGTGGGGGGTTGACACTAGCACTAACTGTGTGTGGGGGTGGTTAGTGCTAGTGTGTGTGGGGGGGGGTAGCTCGGAAATGGGTAAATTATAGTTTGTCAATTACCACATTATCTTCTGCCAAAAGCCGGGGCAGCAGGGTTATTGTGTTCAACAAACGATTTTAATTCAATTTCAAACATCTTATTCGGATTCAAGGCGACTTGGTGCATTGCATTGGAACAACAGACCCGTTAGAGACTGGTTTCAATCCCATAACCTCCCAGCTAATGGTGAAATCAATAAAACTATGTAGATACACATTAACATAGAGGGGTGGTGGTTAATCAGTAGTTTAACAACTTTAAACTTGATTTGTAGTTGTTACAATTTGCGTCAGATGACTTGCAACACCAGCAAGTATTGGCACAGTTCAATTTATATTATTTCTATTTCTAAATTACCTCCGCCGAGTTGGAATCCACTGGATGGAGCAGCAGAGCTGGTCGTCCCAAGTTTGATGCCCGAGCTTGTGGTGGTGGCTGTGGGTGGGGGGGGGTTAAGTTACCAGTGATAAAATAGAATCTGGGATATTTCAATTTGCAGCAAAATTAAATGCTATTTTCCACCCATGTGGGTGGAAACCTACCATGGCACAGGTGATTGATGGATAAAGTCCCCAATAATCCGCTGGGTTCAGGCAATGTCTGTTAAGTGTCTTGCCCAAGGACATCACTTACTAGCTAGTGCCAGTTTCGAAGCTGCAACCATTCAACTGAAAGGCGACGTGCTAAACCAACAGACTAATCTGTCGGACAAATTTTAATCGTGGGTGCTTAAAATAAGTTTGTGAACCAAATTAAAAATTCATTGTTAGAAAAAAACTAAGATTTTATGGAATAAACCATCACGACAAACAAATTTATTAAAATTGTGGAAATTTCACAAATGATAATAAAAATTGGGTGAAAACCCCATTTTAAGTGGTCAGTGTCAAACGAAGTGCAACACCATATTGCCACACAGACACACATGTTCAGCACTGATTGAGGGTTACTCACCCACAAGTGTAGTCGATGATGGGGCAGTGGGTTGCGATGCTGCAGGGGTGAGGTTAAATGACGTGGTCCCGCCTAATTTGAACTCCGTCGTCCCAGCAGAGCCAAGTTTGAAACCAGACGAGGCAGTTGAAGTGGTGACGGTGGTCGATGTACCTCCAAGGTTGAACCCCGTCGAACCCCCTAATTGAAAACCCCCTGGGAGAGACAATTGAAAATTTAATTTTTAAGTAATCACCAAATTTCCTTAATTTTCCCAGAATTTTATCTACTTATGTGTATGTGTACAAATGTAACAAGCTTAAAGGGTTGGGGTTTAATATTTACTAAAATTGCACCAGTAATGGCAACTAAAAATTGATTAAAAATGAAAATTTAAACTTAGAATAACACAATTACAACCAAACCAAAAAAGAAAACTGATTTTTAGCATTCGGCACAAGCAGTAGATTGTGTAGCAGTCAGAAAGTTGTGCTATTGTAACCAGCCGTCATCATATAATAGATTCAGTAACAAAATTTTACCATGTAACGATACATGGGTTAAAATACCTCAGTTGTATTACCCCCTAAGGGAAATACCCCAGCCCCAAATACACCCACCTTGTTGATTAGTTGATGTTGTTGAAAATCCTGTTGCACTGGATGTCTTGGCGGGGGTTGCAACCCCTAAACCGAAGGATGGGGGTTTCGAGGGTTGGGCACCAAACAAACCCCCTGTTGTTGCCGGCTGGGCCCCGAAAGTGGGGGCTGATGTTGCAGGGGCGGTACTGGCGCTTGTAGCCCCGCCGCCACCGAAACTAAACCCAGTGGCGGCAGTTGTGGCCCCAAATGAGGGTTTGGGGACATTCCCTCCAAGTGAGAATCCACTCTGGGTAGCAGGGGCTGTAAACCCCGACGTAGGTTGTGCGGCCCCAAAACTAGGTGCGCTACTCTGGGTACTTGCAAAGCTGAACCCCGCAGAGGCAGAGCTTGGGGCGATGAATGATGATGAAGCCCCGAGAGTTCCCCCGAAAGCGGGTTTCGCTGGAAATATTGGGGGTTATGAAGAGTTGAATAAATCTGTGGGTTGGAGGGACTTCCCCCATGTAGATACCCCACTGACATGTATATAAACAACTAACCTGCTGCTGCGGAACCAAATAAGGAACCTGTTGCGGTTGCTACTGGGGTGGTGGTGGGTTTTGCTCCACCTATAAAAATAATATATTAGATCTGTGTTATAAACGCCAGCAGAATGAGAACTGCGTAAAGATGGGTGGGCTGCAATCACCCGGGAAATATTAATGACTCAGAATTCTTGCTCGGTAAATTAGTAATTAGCAAATATGAAATTATGTTAAATGAATGTCATGCTTTGTCGGTACACCATTTTCCATATACTACTATACAGTTTAATCTGCATTGTATCCAATAGAGTAGGCTAGTTGCTTAGTTTTGGTTCAGCCTGTTAATCCACTGTGGTCAAGTCATGTGTGTAAGCATGGGGAAAAGGCAAAAGCTAACTTGTTAACCTCTGGTTTCGATCCCACAAAGTTTCTGCTGACAGTATGACACATTACCACATGATTGATACTCTATATATATTATTTAACTGACTAGCTTTATTTAACTGACTAGTGTCCAATTAGCTGGCAGGAATTTTACCTTTCAGTTAAAAGTTTAATGCACTATGCAAATTAGGTTGATTTTGTAAGAAATTTTTGGCAGTAGAGTTAAAGAATTATTCTGTATCATTTTATATTTACTTTTTAAGACGTGGTTCACGCTTTAAAGCATTGTAGAAACATTTGCATTACTGCCACAACGGTTTATGGGTTTGCTATAGTTGCAGCTACAAAGCAGGAAGTATTGTGGCAATCCTATTATGCTCATTATACCAGGGCCGAAAATCCATGAGAGTAACACTCTGATTTTAAATGATTCACTCGCGTGACGATTTACTCAGAGTTTCCACGCGCAAGCACATTTTTCCTGCCCGAAATTCGATGGATTTTAGGTCCTGTCATACTGAATATAAAACCCTCTTCACTTCGATAATCAAACCACTAACCTCCAAAGGAAGACCCGGAAAATGAGAACCCGGACGCGGGAGCTGAAGTTGCTCCTCCGAACAACGAAGGAGTTTGTTGAGTCGCGCCTCCTCCGAATGAAAACCCAGTTGACGCTGGGGCTGCTTGGGTCGCCGGGGCTGCCTGGTTTTGCCCGAAGCTGAACGTATTTGCTGGGGTTCCAAAACTGTGGAGAAAAGTTATTATTTTACACACCACATACATGCTGGCATATTAAAGTTAGAAATTTTGTTCGGGTTGGTAAGTAGGACCTGCTTTTTGTGGTGAAAAAGGTGTATCGTCACCGATTTTTATCTAGAACCATGAGAATCAGTATAACAGGGTGCCAGAATATATTGCCCCCTTAGTTGGGTTGCTGATTCTATTCCACTAAGTATTTAATACAAGTATACCCACTACATCAACACCCGTTAAATGAGTTACACAGTAAGGGTGGGTTTTCCCAGTGAGGGACTGTACTTACATTTCCAGAACAACATTTGTGCTCTAACCATCAGACTACCTGGCACATTTCATGCTGCATGGTTATACACAAAGTACATCTTTGCAGCAGGCACTACAACAAACTGGAAACATGGTGATTAACTAATTTAAACTGATATAAAATGCATTGTTTTTAAATACCACCTTGTTTACTATTTGTATTTTCTTATGTTCCCTTAAATTTTTTGTTTTATGGGTATACATCTAATAAGATTCAAGATTTTTATTTGGTCAGCATGATAATTTTTATATTACTTAGTAACAATCACCATTTTTTTTATAATAAATAAATAAAAACAGTGTCACAATAACATTATAGAAAAGAAAACCTAATTGATGTATACATCTAATAACTGAAATGTGTGCTATAACTAAATAGTTTTACTAGTCATAAGATAATTGAAAAGTTAAATAAAGTCAACTTACTTGAATCCAGTTGAACTTGTAGTAGTCGTGGGGTTACTACCGAAACTAAATGGCATTTTCACAATTTTTTAGTTTAATCAATTTTTTAAGTTTAGTTGTCTTTATATAACAGAGAAAATGCTGTCTGTTGGAAAATCAATCAATCAAAATTAATTAAGACCAACGCCAATGAGACTAATTAAATATGCATGTGTAACTGTTTTGGCCCACTGTACAATATATATAGACATAACAAATACAAATTTGGATAAATAATTTTTGCAGTGTGTTGTATATTCTTTTATTGTAGGTTTAACACATTTAAGTCACCCCCTCCCAACATTAAATACGGTAATATGGCCTTGGATTTGGATCAGTGCTTTCTTTTGACATTTGGCAACTTTTCTTTAAGACCAGTGAAAACTGACAATGGATTTCTATCTCATCACACTGTAATAACTTGGATAGATATAAGTCTAATCTTATTAAATGGAGGTGTCCTAATCATATTTGAAAATGCTTAAAATGCATTATCTGGTTCTTCGAATTTGCACACGAGGTAATATGACAATTGCTCGTGTGATAACGGTCCACTGCGTCTTGCTATTAGGTGAGATAATTTGTAAATACATGCCATCTTATGCTATTCTTTATAAATATCCTAAATATAAGTGAATTCCACCTTTATCATTGCAAACATTCAACTTTCAGTCTTATTTAAATAATCAATATTACTATCCAGTCGTGCGATAAATAAAATAAACAAGAGAGCTATTAAAATAAGAATTTTACTAACTTTACGACGTATGATTTCAATGTGACATGTATGAACTATACGAAAATCGGTCTCAGGGTCGAGCCGATCATGGATTCGTACCTTAGCCCATTAAAATAATTCGGTGTAACATGAAAACTTATAAATCTACGTATTAACTCAAATATGGCAAGAAAGAAAATGAAAATGGTCGAATGTTAGTTGGCTATGTTTAATTGTTAAAAAATGAGCGAAATTTGTCTGCAAACAGCTGATTAATATCTTGGGGCTGGTTTCAATCTCTTCTAGAAAAGTATCCCCGGCCCGTTGGTCTAACGGTTAAGTGCGTCGCCTTTCAATCGAAAGGTTGCAGGTGCGAAACTGGTCGCTAGCTAGTCGGCTGTGTCCTTGGGCAAGGCACTTTACGGACATTGCCTGAACCCAGCGGATTAATGGGTTCTACCAAATTGAAGGAACGTGTCTATCATATACAACACACTGCAATAGCTCCGGTAACCCGACGATGGGCGCGAGGTGATCTGACGATTGCCCGTGTGATAACCCCTGGGGTTTTCCCATTCACGGGGATAAACATGAATATCCTATCCTATCCTATCCTAGGTGATCTGACGATTGCCCGTGTGTTAACCCCCTTGGTTTTCCCATTCACAGGGATAAAAATGAATATCCTATCCTATTCTATCCACCAGAGAGCGCTATTAAGCCAGTCTATTCCTCCACAGATGGTTGGTGTCAGCTGTTTAAACGGTGGTGTGGCGGAATGGTCAGCGCGACTGATTCATATACAGGATTATATATAAAAATGGTCGTGGTGACGGACCCATTGAGGACACGAAACTTAACCCGATAAAAATTGTTTTCTGCGGTTTAAGACAAGTGTTGCTTAAATCTGGTAGATTTCAATTGATTGTTAATCTTTAAATATTAAAAACATTGCAACAGCTTTGTTAACTCGACTGTGAGAATAAGTAAGATAATTGACTACAATTGACACTCTCCAAAGAAATATGATGTGACCTATCCCTGCCTACAGATGCTCGTCAATATGCAGAATACCGCATGCCCACTGTCGGGCTACCGCAGATATTATATTTTATTTTATTTCAGTGCTTTTCTTATTTCTCATCACAAATGCGATTTACAGGTTGGAATGTGCGTTTGGAACATATTCGAATCCGCGCAAGGTTTGACTGCCTTTATCCGATAATTGAATGCAAATATTAAGTCCAAACTGAGAAAACAATGAATTAAATTCAAACAAACCACATATTTCTGTGACGTTTCATGACGATCTTCAAGACCGTTAATGTCACATTACCGCGGGAATTTATAATCCACGTGCAAAAGGCTTATGTTCAAATAATTGAGTCAATGCTGTTATTTTAACAGCGTCATCTAATGACGCAAACCAAATCTCAATTACCAGTTATATAATTTGTATATCGCAGAATTCACCAATCGTTAGCCCACTTCCAAATTCCTAAATTACACGTGCACAATTCATTCTTAAAATAGTACACCACCTGTCCATCTGCGCCACATTTCCGTAGTCCCTACCATAACACATTTCCAAACAAATCAACCTTGATAAGCACACCACCTGTCCATTTGAGCCACATTTCCAAAGTTCCTACCATACACATTTTCACACAAATCAACCTTGATAAGCACACCACCTGTCCATCTGTGTCACATTTCGAAAGTCCCTACCATACACATTTTCACACAAATCAACCTTGATGAGCACACCACCTGTCCATCTGAGCCACCCTCCCACCACTTTAACAGCACACATTTCTAAGTAAATAAACGTCGCTCCATATAACTATGTTTTTTAAAGTAGGTGGCTCTGTTATGCAGGTTATATTGCGGTATGAATCTTTCTGTCAGATTTAACGAACTTTATTATTGCAATGAGCGGCCCAAGGGCAAAGTGGTTTATTACGTTCAAACCACTTCAGCAACCAGTCTACTTGGTTTATACTTTTTACTCTTTTATAATCCGCCGTAAAATCGAAATTTTTAACTGTAAAATTAATTGCGGCAATAGCATTTAATTAACGACTGTCGATTTAGCAGTTAAAAGATTTACAGCTCTTGTTTAAATAATGTTTATGTGCTTTAGTTTTAAATACCCAATATCACATATTTTCATACAAATCAACCTTGATAAGCGCACCACCTATCCATCTACGCCACATTTCCAAAGTACATACCTGCACATTTCCACACAAATCAACCCTAATAATGATAAGTGTATTTTAATAACCTGGAGTGCGGATTTACATTGCTACAAAAATATCTTTTTGACGTTGTAAAACGGAATGCTTTTACCAGCAACGGAAACACGCCCACTCATTGATTTCTTGCGCATCTATTATTTATAAATTCATCCGGTTTTAACGGATCCGGAAATTAATCTCAAGAAGCTTTCTCATTTTAATCCAAGAATTTTAATTATTACGTAACAATCTGGCGCCAAATAAAGTGTCGTGCAAGGTCATGTAAAGGTCAATGTTAATCGAGCTTCTTAACCGCCTACTTTCGGTTAGATTTAAACGACTTTTTAAGAAATTGAGTTAGAACGTTATAACGTTTTTAGAGCGTAATAAGATTTCTATGCATTAATCAATGTTAAGTGCGTGTTAATTAAGTGTTTGCAGTTTAACGCACCAGCTTTTAAACGTTTAACCATCGTGTTCCTATTTTGCATCACCATTGTTATTCTGGTGATTCCCCGTCATGGAAATTAAGTAATCTGAGTTTGGTCGGCTTGATGGATGCCTCTAATTACTATAGGATCGCTTGCAGAGCTTGGATCGGGCGCTTAGAACCATAACCCTCCGAGCGTTTCAGGAGCTCCAAGCGACCCTGTAGTAATTAGAGGTACCGCGGTATGATTGACCATGTGATTACACTCCTTTCTTTCAAGGATATATATAAGTATGCTACAATACCATCGTGGAATATAGGGTAATTATCTCGTCGTTTAAACACCTCGTGGGGCCGTAAGTTCTTCATTTATGTCAGTGGGATGTCAAGTTACTCACATCTTCCGAATCCGGTAAATATCTCAAAGTTCTACAAATTTGCTTTCTACAACTGCAATGTAAAGTTTCCTTAATTACATCAACTCTAGTCCGTGAATTGGCAACCATTTCAACGAATAAGCACTTAATAAAACCTTTAATTATTACAAGCTTTCCTTGGTCTTACGAACTGGACAATCTCTGATTTTTATGTTTCTTACATATTACTTCCCGCATGCTTCCTTCCGCAATATAATATGGGGGATTACCCGTTAGTGTTACTTTTATTTTCGCTAGCAGTGTCCAAACGATCGTGCAATATTAAAGTGTGAATAAATAATGGACGAGAAAGATCGTGCGGACGAATTATGAAAGCGGCCGATTCACAAATCTCTTCACTGTCTTAGTGACGGTCCCATTATGGGTACGAAACTTAGCTAGGTAAAAAAATGTAATAACAGAGACGATCTTCTCTTCTATTCAGTCGATATAGCATTTCTCGTGGTAGTGGGTTATAGGGTTACCCGAAAGGTGGCGAGTTTAAACCAGTTGCTTGCAGCTTGAGATTTGAGCGGAGATTGCTTCGACCCAGTAGAATGATGGGTCGTGCGAAAAAACAAACAAAATAAGCTTTATCTGCGTATGCAACGTGTTGAAAACGCTGAATGAATTAGCGATTTTGTTCAAGACGGTAGTTTGCATTTAATTCGTATAAAGAAATGTGAACAATTCTGTATATGACGTACTCACCATTCTAACCACACGACCTTTCTAAGCTGACAGTGGTCACGTGATATTCTGACTGACGCGTGTGTTATAGCGCCATCTATACGTATATCCACCCCCGGGGAAAACATAATTATTCTATAAGCCTCATATCTCATACATATCTCCAGACAATCAACCTTGATAAAAGCGCCACGATGTCGGATCATTTCTTTCCTGCAGCAGGCCACGTGGCGCTCCTACGCAGGTCCATCAACAGAGTTTTATTCTAGAAATTACATTTTTTTAACAGAAAACGTTCAAATCAAACAACCCTGCCGCACGGAATGTCATCGTCAAATGCCTTTTTCTCTTTGCAGCGATTATTAGCGGCGGTCGCCGATGGTTGAGATTTATAAGTGGCCCGAAGCTGCTCGGAAGTCTGACTTGCGCACAGACATTGTACGGATTTTTCTACTTAGTAATTTTTTTAGAAGTTTTTATATTTCGACTCGTATATCGGAACTATGTAGGTTAAGTGGCGCAGTTGTAAAGGTTTTTCTAATGGTTTGGCGCAACTTTGGCTCAGTTAAACAGGTCATATTACCGCGTTTTTTTCAAGTTTTAACTTGATTAATTTTATTTTTTACAGTGTTGTAAAAATGATTCGTTACGTAATAATCTCCGTTATTCTACAAGCTGTGACGTTTGAATGCAAGCAGATAAACGTCACAATCATGGTTCCGGGTGTGACCAGTTTTCGTAATCTTATCTCGGACGCGATGCCTCTTCCAGAAGGCGCAGATGTGCAGGCATATTACGATGGATACGAGTACGAGTCGGTGACCACCCCGTCGCCGGGAATCGGGAAACAAGCCCCGGCAGAATACGACGAAGGACCCGGACCCACCGGCGAACCAGCCGCATCACAACAATATGATTCAAGCGAATATGTCAAGTACTGTATTAACGAGAACGGGATGCCTGATGTGGAATGCTTGGCGAACGACTACTGGTTGTATCCGTGGTCGTACGTTTTCGCGAAGCCGGCTTTGGACATAGCACTCGAAGCGATAAAAAACACGACCGGACTGCTGGAAGGCTATGAAATTAATCTACGATATTACGACTCCGGCAATCGTGTTGGAAGGGCTTCATCGAGGTCAGTAATTCTGTGGGGTTTTAAATTTGTTACCGGTTATTTTAACCTAGAATAAATTCGAACCCAGGATTCCTGGTGCTCCATACTTGACATAGGCTGAAAACCAGTTTTAATAGTAGTCTGTTTGAAATTGAGCCAATTATTTTAAGTTATTTAATTGAACCCGAAACGTGTTTTTATTATTTAACCCTGGTTTGGATTTGAACACGAGACGACCCTAATTCTTCACCTCCAAACTTGCTTTCTTTCCTAACGACCATCTTGAATTTCTCGAAAAAAGCAAAATTAACAAAGCTAATACCATGTATTGTCACTTTAATTATGACGTAACAATTCGCCATTTTGTCGTCACAGACTGTCACAAATAGCATCGGTGGACGCCATGATGAAGGACCGAATGTCAATACTGATCGGTCCCATGGACGCTTACTCCATGGCCCGGGTTGTGTCATTCACCGCACACTGGGATATACTAACCTTCACGCCTCGTGCTATTTCAACCGGGTTACGGGTAGGTTGGACTGGTTAACTATGAGTTTCGTGTGGCCGAATGGTTAAGACGACCGATACATATATCAATTTTACACAAAAACGGTGTTGGTGACGAGACCATCATGGATTCGAAACCTAACCCGGTAAAGAATATTAAACTAGGATTCTCGTTTGTTTCGGGAGCAAACGCAGTCTTTGTTGCTTAAGATTCTGATTAGAATACCGTGTGCCCACAGTCGGGTTGGATAAACCAAACTAACAACCCGAAAAGTCCCACCGATTAGGATGATATTTTAGTGCGTCGCTTCTTAGCCGAAGGGCTTTAGACTCGAAACTGGTCGCTAGGCTAGTTGCTGTTTTTTTGGAATAGGCACTCAACGGCCATTGACTGAACACAGTGGATTTGTTTATTTGATATATTATATTGCACACACCATCAATTCGCTTAATTGGTGCAACGTCCGTTTAAGTACCTTACCTGAAGATATAACCTGGCAGAAAATCAATTACTTTAAAAATCTGTATATGTTAAGTTTTGTCGAGTTTTCGTTAAGAGATGAAACTGAAAACACAAAATATCAACATACAGTATATTGTTACAAAATTTGAAAAACACCAATAAAGTAATGAAAGAAATCACACACGGTTAATGTAGGTGGTAGTGGATATCAACGTAGAAAATCCGGAGAAGAAAAATCAGAATTTTCCGGATTTTGAGTTTTGTTTTTTTTTTATATCTTCCTCCACGGACGAATATTTTACAATTATTACCCAATATTACGATATAAAGATAAATTAAATGTCAACCTTACAATTTCGCGAACCCTGCTATGGAAACGCGTTGTGTCGACGCTACCTACCCGCCAGCCACCTTGGCTAAACAATTTTCTATCTTATACTTCGACTATACTACGTTTTCCCCTTTTTAATAAATAATAATCGTTCTTATCATCATTACTATAACGACTAATCGAAATATAAACTGAATAAGATAATCCAACTTATACCACGTTGCACGTTTTTTGGAAGTGTTGATGCCAAATGTTAACGTCAATCGGGGAAGTGAAAGTTCGTTGTTTAAAAGTCATCATGACACTAACAAACAACCAAGCTTTGCGAACTTTCGCGGTCGAATTGTCATAAGTCGTAAAAACTTCTCTTTTTGGCATAAAGTTCGAAAAGCCGAGTCTCCACAGGACCAGTGCTTTGTATGTTTAAAACGTCTGTTTCGCCCGTTGGTATCGTCCTTATTCAAATAGAATGATATCCAAGGCGTTTTGGAAAGGTCTTCATTTCAATCCATATAATAAGTTTTATGAAACGTTTCGGATAAAGTTGTTTCAGCAGTTGTCAATGGTTTTGTGCTTAAGTATATAACGCTGTTTTTTCACAGTTCTGGTTTTTAAATCGGGAAAGTAACATGAACTGTTATATTTGAAACTTTTTTACCAAGCTCAGTTGGTAACCCAAAATCGGCTCGTTGCTAAGACCGTTTTTTCCATACAAGTCTTTATAAATATATTTTGTTATGTAAGTCTGTGTCGATCACGTTAACAATGCGGCTACCCAACAACCACCTACGAGTGTTTGGGGCTGTGGTGGATAATCGGTGGAGATTCGACACGATTTATGCCGATTCGACCTAATTTCCGAATAAAACGGGAGTGAATCAGAAACGAGTGTCCTAAAATAGAAATTACTGTTTCGAGGATAAACTTTAAACATGGTCGTCAGTTCGAAATTTTCGTAAACATATAAGGCGTTTTCGAAGTAACATGTATAACAACAATTTTATATTCTGATAAGTAAAAGATATTTACAATTATTCAGTTAATTGAATTAAAAAAGTACTAAAAAATTATTTAAAAGTAAAGGAAAATATAGAACATGCAAAAAATTTAAACATGTTCCGTTTTTACACATGACACGTTTTCACTGGAAGGTGTGTATCATGGGCGACAGTGGCAACTCACGGACACTTGTATTTACAACCGCAAGCCTAATTAATTGGCACCGGCAAGTTTCGAAAATGAGTTGAAGCCGAAATGAAAAGACTCAATCTGCGAAGTCATAAACGACGTTGATACAAGATCGGTAATTAGTGGAAGCACAGCGTGTTAGCGATGCCAGAACCGACAATTTCTTTAAAAATTCATTGAATTCGAAATAGCCAGGACCCGAGCCCGTGCAATTACGTCTTTCGTTGTCTCCGAACGATCTCCAGAAAGCTAAATAAACCTCGAAAAAACTCAGCCGTTTTTCAGCGTCGGTCGAGTAAGAGAAAATCCCACAATCATGAGATTTGGATAAATATTTTGACCCAATGTGAACGAAAGAGTGAAGTCGCCATTTTTAAGTTGACCAGGCTTTCAACTAAACCTCTGTCCGCCAGCCAATAGCCCTGGGGAACAGTGTAGATGCACTGAATGCATATAAGGTAGGCTAGTTATCAATCGGTATTATATATTGAATAACAATAAAAGAGTGAACAAAATCAGCTGAACTTTTTACTTCGACGTAAAACGCTATTCTGCATTTAAAAAGTTATTTTCTGTAAATTCAACAAAACAAAAAAATCAACAAATTTTAAAAACGTGCCAACTTTAAACAATACATGCAAAATATTGTAAAATATTTTCACAACTTTGAGCTTGATTTCACACCGATTGAGGTAATTAGGTTAGGGGAGCGAAATCATGGTGGCGGAAAAGAGAATCGGCTTTTAAAGTAAGATTGATTGCGCCAATTGTAATCGAATTTTAACTCGGAAACGAGGCAAACAATTTAACACCAATGGGTAGTGTGTTTTGCTTTTCAAGCATTTTATAACGATCATTATTGGTTAGCAAAATCGGTACATCTGTTGGGTGTTTCCGTGTGCCTTATTAAGCTTGAATTGTACATATTAACATTGATAGGCACATTAACCGATCAAATGTTTCATATTATTTAAAGTCCCTACCATTCACTTGTTTAGACACATTAACCTTGATAAGCACACCACCTATCCATCTGTGCCACATTTCTAAAGTCCCTACCATACGCATTTCCACACAAATCAACCTTGATAAGCACACCACCTGTCCATCTATGCCATATTTCCAAGTTCCAATCATACACATTTCTACACAAATTAACCTTGCTAAGCACATCAACTGTTTCATATTTTCAAAGTCCCTATCATACACACATGTTTAGACAAATAAACCTTGATAAGCATGCCACATGTCTATTTTCTGTAATTTTCCGTTCAAATCACGAATGTTTGTAAGCAAATCAAACTTGATAACGTTTGTTTTTATCTGATCGATCTCGAGCATGTTTCTTCATTATCTCACGACTAAAATCGAGCAGTTCGGGTTAGCCAGGTGTTTATGATAGAAGTTCAGAGACTAGACTTTGGACGATTAATACTGTGTTTCGTGGCATTTAAGGCGCGGGCGTTGATTGGCGCATCGAGGCCAACAACGTCAGCTTGTGGTCAAACTTTCCAGTGTTTTTGTTTTTCGTTTCGACATATAACTAGTTTGAGGTTGAAACTTTCGGAATTTGGCACAGATATACTGTGGTGTGCTTTTTAAGGTTGGTTTGTGTGGAAATGTGTATGGTAGGGACTTTGGAAATGTGGCACAGATGGACAGGTGGTGTGCTTATCAAGGTTGGTTTGTGTGGAAATGTGTATGGTAGGGACTTTGGAAATGTGGCACAGATGGACAGGTGGTGTGCTTATCAAGGTTGGTTTGTGTGAGAATGTATCGCATAAAGTACCCGAAAAAGAAAAATTCGGTAAATTTCGACATTTTCGGAATTTCATCTCTGTATGGTAGCTGTAAGCGGATTTAGGTGGAAGAAGACCGGCTGTGTATCATTGTTTGTTGTTATGTATGGCAGGCGCTCGGAAAGTTCTCAATTTCTATAAAAAATGGGCCAAAATCGTTGGACTCTATCCAGTGTTATGAGTAAACAGGTAGTTGAAAAAGGCTGAAGTGCTGAGTAATACCGCGACTTATGGTAGAATCGACCTAAAATCGATTTAAAGTCTGAAATTAATCAGAGAAAACTAAAGTCACGCCTACTGTTAAGATCGTCGAAATCGCCATTTTTTCTCACGGACGAAAATCGTTTCGTAATACGCAGCCAATGATGTTTTCTTTGGATTTCGTGGAAACCGTTTGAGATTTCTTTAAAAACAATCATTTGTTTTGACAACGGTTTTAAACAAGAATATAATCTGAAAATATTGTTGAATAAGTCTACTCTCCAATAAATGTTATCGCAATTGGCCAAAAAATGCGAATAAAAACAAGCATTTAGTTAATAACCAAATAATTAATTATGCAAGCACGATCACAAAACATGTTTTTCAGTCTTATCTAATCCTTAATTGACGTTGAATATCAATATAGTGACGTCACAATGACATGCATGACGTAACTTAGATTGTTGTGACGTACAGACACCATACGAAGACGAGCCAAGCATAAATACGATGATACGAACCGGCCCGGTAGCCACAGAGGTCGGAAATTGCATTTCGACTCTTCTGCGACACTTAAACTGGACGACGATCGCTGTAGAAGTATTTGAAGACAGCTCAGCTGAAAGGTGACGGTTTTACTCCTTTTTTCCTAACATACTCAAGATTTTTTCAAGTTTAGTTTATTTTTTGTTTCCACGATGAAAAAAACGAAGTAAGTAGGACTTTTAATAAAAAACTGTAAACTGAAAAAAACGTCAAAACGTCGTTGAAACATTTCTATAATCCAATCAATTATTTACTTTATAGGTATATTTAGACGTGGCCGCCAAACCTATACATTTTGTTTTAAACGTGTATTTAGCACACCCACACGTTTAGTGCGGAGTTAACTATGCAAACGATTTTTTACAGTTTTAAAATCCCGGTAATTTATATTGACGTACTTTCCATAAATGGATAAAAATAGACGCCACCGCTAAAGACTAAACTTAACTACAACAATTAGCTAAGATTAGGTGTTTAAAAATGCCTGTATTGTACTTACACAAAGACCTTGTTATATAACAATTCTTATACAATCACCCAAGTCACCATTTGGTCGTCATAATTCGTTTTATTCATAGCCAATATTGGATTATGACATCACTCCCTAAAATATCAAACAGGTAATTTCTGACAATAGAAATAGTATATAATACACGTTTTTTTCATACTAGGGGGTATTTAGATTGAGCACTGGTTTAAAATTGCTATATTCTTACACGGTAGACATTGCAATTAAACCATAGCCGGACTATCTACTTACACTCGTACATAATCAAACGATTACCTGCGGATTAAGGCAAAGGTACATTGAAGTTCAAATTAACAATGTGTAAATAATTGGAGCTATTATTAAGGTCTGTCGCCGTCTCGAAATTAGGTCAAGTCGAACAAGTGTTGGTTTTTATCCAATGCACTGTTCAATTCTCACGACGGTATAAAATTA
>CH003268.1:329769-423946 GCA_000149265.1 Ciona savignyi
TCTGTGCCACATTTCCAAAGTCCCTACTATACACATTTCCACAAAAATCAACCTTGACAAGCACACCACCTGTGCACCTGTGTCACATATCCAAAGTCCCTACCACACACATTTCCATACAAATCAACCTTGATAAGCACACCACCTGTCCATCTGTGCCACATTTCCAAAGTCCCTACCATACACATTTCCACACAAATCAACCTTGATAAGCACTTCACCTGTCCATCTAAGCCACATTCCGAGTACATTCTACGTAATACGTCACGTTTGATCAATTTTTAACTGCGTTTGAATTTGTCTGCCACTAACAGACCTATATCAAGCGAAATCAGATAAAACCCTCCCGATTCACTCGGTAAAGAGGCATTTATAGAGGAAGGTAACCCAATACGTAAATTGATATTCAGATTGTTACGTCAGACGAGTCATTATGGCGAAGATAAGGTAGTTTGAACTTCGAACCAGCAAAGTAATGTGAAAACAATTTATAACAACAGATCTAGTACAAGACCGGCGTGCAGTATGTACACCGGAAATAAATATCCATGACATTTCACGACAATAATTTTGGCCTTGTTTAGTTTTGTGATGTCACAAATGCATTGGTAACAATCAGACAAGTGGGAAATAAGGAGTTCCAGAACTAGCAAGAAGAGAAAATCTGCTTCGAGACGTTTCGTCGGTTAAATCAGATTAGATGTAGACGATACGTAAGATATCTATGAAATGTAGTTGCTATGTATGTGGCTTACTGCAAAGGTGGAAGCGTGCCAATCACAAATAAAGATCTGTACGTCTGTATGTTACGATCAGATGACTAGAACGCGGTACCACTGCTTTAAAGTAAGTTGCGTTGGATATATTTTTATGACAAACATTAGGTGGTTGTGTGGCCGAATTGGCTTGACTAATACATATATTACACACAATTACACACAGACGTACGGTCGTGTGTTCGAATGGTTAAAGCGACCGATACATATACAGATTTCAATATATTAATCGGTCTTGTTAAGCCCATCACGGGTTCCCAACCCTGGCTCGGAAAAAAATTATATATTATAAACTGATAAGAGCACCGGTTAGTCAAGTATGTGTTGATCAACCTTTATAAAACTGGACCATCATTCTGACTGTGCATACGAGGTTAGAATGAAGTTTCTCTAAGCCATATACACGCGTGTAAAATGCCATACCCTAAAATCACTTGATCAGACATATTAATTCATTATTGATTGGCTATCAGAACGCGGGCACGAATTAACGAGATTGATTATTTATTACCTGCCTTCTTACTACCTGACTTCTTCAATACATCCAAAAAACGTGATTTCCCGTATGACGTAAATATCTGAAAATAAGTTTTCAATTTTTTAAAAATGAGTAAAATTTCTATCTAACCGTTTATTTCTGCTGCGTTGCTAAGTTTTTCTGATAAAATCATCGTTAAAATACCAATTGCTTTTTACCAACTATTTGTAATTAGATGTTTTCTGTACATTTGATCGCAAATAAAATCAAACCCAAATAAACGAAAAAGCACAAATCGTTCTTTAATGATGGAATGGCTTTTATTTTCAGGAATTGAAATGTCCAAATTACTCTTTGTAAATCTAATGCACATAAAAGCACGAAGCCAATTGCTTAAACCAAACTTTATCTTCTAATCTAGCGCAAGGGGTAATCGAAACGGGTCAAGGAGTGTTCTTATGCATAGCCGCAGTGTCACGACTTTTACCGCAAACTTCAACCGCGAGATGACGCCCGCGGGCAAAATGACGTCATTGCCTCCCACGGCGTTGTTGATGTTTTCGTTGAAACGTTGAAATGAATTCACGCGATTAGGTGAACTCTTCGGGGGTAATGAGAATATTGACTGAAATATGCTTTGAACAACTGCAGAATGCGGCCTCAACCAGTATTTATGAACCGTCGCCTGAGCCCTGCTGTTGGGATAATAAAAACAAATAAAATCTAATCTCGATCTCTACCCTACTTTGCATAGGGTCAATTTATTCGTTTCTACGTAAGACATATTTTATGAATCGGTATAAAAGGGAAGGATGGCATATTATAATATATTGCTGCATATACGTAGGATATTTCATTTTGTCAAAGCGGTACAGTTTTTAATTGGTCAGTTAAGATTTTTTCAGGCTGGGTATAGTCGGGTACTGTGAAACACCGTGTTTCAGTGGTCCATATTCCGAAGCATTTATATTGATAATCGGTCCACTCAGGGATAATCTAATGGTTATGGGGGGTGTAGGGACGCTTAAACACGTTTAATCTTCAGACTACGTTTAATCTTTCAGACTACACAATCTTCAGACTACACCACCATGGCGGGCTGCTATAGCTTTCATGGTGTGCTAAACACTGTATACATTTACACAGTGTTTGTTCGGCCCATTAAACGTTTTGGACTCGAATCCATGCCCTCAAGTTTTCCACCCATCCGCACAACCGAAGATACTTCAGAAGCGAAACATGAATTTGAGAAATTCAAATTCAAGACTCAGCTCCGCAACTTCGTTCTGTTTGAGCTGCATAAGTTGATTGAAACGTTTTCACAACTAGATTTCGAATTAAATGACCTAATTTTAAAAACTTTAGTTTCCCGTTCCGTACGGATGTGCATAGCTGTTAGTCTAATGGTTTGGAATGTTTTTTCAAACCGGATGGTGGTGATAACGTTATTCTGCGCCGGTACTGCCAACTCGGTCGTTTTAATTTGCTGGATGAATTCGCCATTATTACACGGTTCTGGATTCGATATTTACCCTGGCCACTTGGGGTAAGGCGATAAACGGTCGTTGTAGGTTTACAATAACTTGTGGAAACAAGGTTTTTTGACAATTCCCCACTCAAAAACCACTATTGTTAAATGATTGCCAGAACGCTGGTGCTGACTGGGGTTCATTTGATGTATTAATTATTTCGTTTATTTCGTTACTTTTATTCAACAAAGAATTTGCATCCATTATGGCTATTAAAAACGGCGAATTCAGTATTTACTATAATTTAATCATATATGTACAAATGGACTATTTCGTAACAAACGGAATCGGTAAGCTTCAGCTAAATTTAAGGTGCCATCCAATTCCGAGTTTCGAAAGATTTAATCACAGATTTAACCACTGATTACCACGTAAAGTGACAGCGACATTCGACTTAGAGATTCTAGGAATTGAAAACGACTACTTTTCGCTTGTAATAGTACGGCTGAGGCAAATAACCGTTATATACATGTGTGTGTGGTTCGGCAATTAGAATATATAGCAATCAATTATTACGCGTAATGTCGCTTATTGTGTGGCAATATTACAAAATCTTTAAATTGCAGAGAATTATAGCACCTGGTCTTACCAAGGGGTATTATTACAGGACAGCACACTTGATGGGAAATTGTAGGGGCGGCGTTCTTTTCAAATCGATTTGTATGGAAATTTGTATGATTGGTACATTGAATATCTGGCACAGATTGGCCGGTGATTTGCTTATTAAGGTTGATTTGTGTGGAAAAATGTATGGTAGGCTTTAAGAATGTGGCAAAATGGAATGATGGTGATCTTATTAAAAATATATAACAAACATACCGGGGTTTTGCAAGTGCGGTACACACGGGTAGGATGTGTTTTCACAAATGTTATATGGCTTCAAACAACTTGGTTAGACTTTCACGTGTTTTAATATACTTCGTTTTGAAGACCTTACGCTTTCAACTTAACCACACATTGTAAACCTGCTACCGGTTGAAAACACAGGATACGCTTGTCCATCTTGCAAATTCGTGCAAGACTATAGACCACAGTGTAATCAACCCGACACTAATCTTGCGGTACAAATGTAACTAGCAACAATATCCGCCACGATTTCTGCGTTAATATCAACACAAATACGTGCTAAGTATGAGCGACAACGAATCAACAAAAGTGGCCTTTTCCCAGGAGTATTTCTAAAAGTTCTTTTTTCGCAATTCTTTAGTTTTGAGTAAAACTCGAGGACGTAAAACTCCGACTATAACATGAGCAACATTTCATTTTTCGTAGAAATTGTTATCTCTTTTTCGGTTTCGAATAACCGTGATTTTCTTGAAAGGGTATTTCAGTCACAAATGCGTAAAAAATGTAATAACTCCTTATTTAACGATGGTAATCTACAATTAAGTCTTAAATCATTAAGCCACAAAGGCGCACAGAGATGGTGACGTTTCAAAACTTAATTGCGTCATCAAAATACCCCGTGTTTTTAGGCCCTGCAAAAAGTGACCGCGTATTCGGCAATTCTTTCAGGTAAATTACTTTAAAATGATTTTTCATTGCGCATTTGTTTAAAGATGACATTCCTTGCCGGTCAGGCTTGTTGTTCGCGACGAAGAACCTGTAAACAACGTAAACACTGCAGGAACTAACCAGGGTTAAGTTGACCGTCCTCGTTAAATTGCATGTTAATAATCTGTATGTGCACAATCTCTTTTCTGTTTGTGGACTTGCAATTTCTTGGGACGTATCGTGTCCGGGTTGATTTGTGTGGAAATGTGTATGGTAGGGTCTTTGGAAATATTGCACAGATGGACAGGTGGTGTGCTTATCAAGGTAGATATGTATTGGAATATGAAACAAAATACAGACAAAAGTGGCGCTCTTATGGAGATTAAATAGTTGTTCTTAATAGCAAGAAGTTCTTCTGCAGTTTTCCGCGATAAAAACGCAGCGGTTTAAATGACTTTAAATTACAGTTGTTGGCTCGGACCGTCGCTTTTGGCCGCCACACGTTAATAACGAGCTCAACTCGACCAAGCGCCGCGGGCAATCGCTACTTGTTTAACTCCCCCGACCTCTGCCAACCTCACAAAATATTTTGCACCATGCACAATAACTTCGCGTGATGGTCGCTTTCATTTGTGGCGCATTGTGGTAAGGGGGGAGGTTTTATTGTCTGTTGAGGTCATAATTTACACTGTGCGGGGACGATTTCTCAGAAATGTTGAGCTTCGTGTT
Source organism: Ciona savignyi (assembly GCA_000149265.1). Taxonomy (NCBI): domain Eukaryota; kingdom Metazoa; phylum Chordata; class Ascidiacea; order Phlebobranchia; family Cionidae; genus Ciona; species Ciona savignyi. The sequence continues at coordinate 334,776 of CH003268.1, forward strand.
CGGGCAAACGCGAACACAACAGCTCATTCTTATATAAGTAGTGTTGCCGGGTGTTTTTACACCTGACGCAGTGTTTACGGATTATTTTCAACTTACGTGGCGGCTTCCATCACATAAACCATGACGCACTTCCATAATAACCGCTTTAAACGAATAAAGAAAACTCCATAAAATTGTTACGTTTTTTCTACATATTGTAATTTTATGACGTCATAAACCAATTAAATGTAAAACAATGACATCACACTACGAAGTAAAGTGAAGAATTCCTTATATATTTTCGGCGTCCTGATTTCATTGCAAATTTATCATGCCATAATATAATTTTATACCTTCAATTTCGAAATGAGTGATTTTTTAGAAATTGGTGACGTCATTTAAAAAATATATATGACGTCAGTCTCAATTACCCGCAGTTTTGATCATCATGGCGGAAGACTACGTTGTCCGCGATTTCCTCAAGAACGCGGATGAATATATTCAGGACGGGAGCTACGCCTACGTCATAATCGACCTGGAGGATAAATTGGGGGAAACCCCCTGGAAGTGGATTTCAAGCAACGGGACTGAAGTTGTCGTAAGTTTCCTTGATAATATCAAAATTTTGAGGTTAAATTTACACATATGTATATAGTACAGTCCCTATATTGGCCTCATCGGCTGACTGTGCGCACGCTGTAATCTTATGATGTCGTTGAATGGTGGGTGTAGCTGTAGCCATTTGAATGCGTTTGGTAACCCTGTAATTATGAATGCTTCGACTCAATGTTTCGAATTACTGGCCCACGCACTAAATTTGAGGAATTGCACGTTTTTTGATAGATTGGTTAACGCCATCGAATATATATATATTGACACCATTCGAAAACCGAGCCACTGATCCAGTATTTTTTGGTTTAAAGCTAGGTCCGGTAAAAGTTTTTTATATAGTCCTCAGTTCGGGGATCGATCCAACACCCTGTCAGTTAAGATCACAGCGCTTACACCTTTACACCAATAAGCAGTGGGGAAACTTTAAGTTGCGAAAATTAAATAGTGGTAACGGTGGAAAACGAACTATCAACCTTTCTGTTGTAAACTTCGTGGTTGCACCATTACACTAACCTGGCTAAAATTGAAATATTTGTGGCGTGGTCGCCTAAAAACTCCAGAGCGAAACGGGGCAAGTGTTTTTTTTACTTAGCTCAGATGGAACCTATGATCGGCTCGTCACTAATACGTTTTTATTAATACGATTCGATGTTTCAGCGGGTCGCGTTAACCATTCGGCCACACGAACGTTATGGTGCAAGACAGCATTAACGCAAATACGCATTCCTGGGGCTTGCGGGGCGCCTTGTGCGACAAGTGCGCGTTGCGTGCAGCAGTATGCCCTTAATCCTGTACCTGCGTCAGCGCCCCGTAATAATCGCCATTGTATGTTTTCCGAGCGAGCTTTCAAGCAAAACCATAACATACCTGACTCACGCGGCTCCCGGCTTAGCCCAGCGTTGTTTTCCTTGCCAGGAACGAGCCCGGTTAATGCGATTATAACGATTCCCGTCCGTACACCGAACGACTTTGGGTTGCCGGGTTTGGAGGCTGAAATTCCGGCGAGACAGCTCAAAGCGGCCGATCGTAATAGGTGGTATTACCGAGCAAGGACCGCCCTCTGAACAAACACTCATTTGAAGCAATTCACATATTTGATCTTTGCATTTTAACGCCCTCGTGTTACCGTGGAGTTTCCAGATTTAATATACGGTGGTGTGCTTATCAAGGTTGATTTGTGTGGAAATACGTAACATGGCCCTGCAAGTGCTGGCGCGATTATAAAGGACAATGTGCGTCTGATTGCAACAACATTGGATAATTAGTCAACTTTGTTCGCGAGTTTGTCGTCTCAACAAAATTCCACATCGTCTTAACCGCAACTACGTTACGCCGACGTCATCATGATGTCATTATGACGTCGTTCGAAATTTGCAGGACGAATCGATCAGGAGGTCGTGCGAGAGCGCTCTCATTGTGACGTTGAGAAAGCGAAGTTCAAGAAAGTATTCGAGATTTGTGAGTGCGATGAAAGACAGATTGGATCGGTGAGTCTCGGAGGTTGTTTCGAATACGATTCCATGTTCGTTTCTGTGGGTGAACTTGTCAAGGTTGATTTGTGTGGAATCACATAGAACTAGAAAAACACGGCCAATCTTATTTCAGTGTGTTATATATTATTGAAACTAGTGGGTTGTTTGGTTCAAACCAATTTGTTGCAAAATACATTGCCCAAGCACAAAACCCACCATTATGTGACCGGTTTCGATCCCACAACCTTTATGCAGAGACAAACGTTTAAGAAATAACAATACCAGATTAGTTTTCCTGAGAAATCCAATTTCACGCGACGTTTTTCGTGTGTTCGCGGAAATTTTAAATTTCTGATCATTGGATAACTCTAAAAGTTAATAACGGATTTAAATAAAAATTGGCAATGACACAGAACGAAAGCGTTGTAATTAGTGTTTGATTTGGAAATTCCTGAAAGATATGTTGTGTTTATGGGTAGCTTGTACAGCCATATTGCGATTTGCATGAAATTTGGATATTTAATAAATCTGCTGAAGTTAAGACAAATGTTCAATTCCCATAAATGCATCATATCAGCTCGACTTGGGTACGTGGTATTTTATTAAATGTGTGTCACATAGGACATCATCAGATTACCTCATGTCCACAGTCTGATTGCCGTAACTATTTTGGTGTATGTATTGGGATATATATGCTTTATCCCTGTGTATCCCAATTTTAAATGGGCGCTTAAACTTGGCTTTTCTCGCGCCCACCGTTAGGCTAAATTCATGCATTCTATTCCATACGATTGCAACGGTCCCACTGTCTTAGTTCTACCCATTAATCATCTTAAATCACATTTCGCATGATTAATAATTAATTAGGCCTATATAACTTTAATTAGGACTTTCTTTTTACGTCCACTGGATCGAAGACACTGCCGTTAAGTGCTTTGCCTAAAAAACGGGCCAAAAAGCGAACAGATTAGATATCGAACGGTTTACCTGTCATGCCATAACAAAGCAGCATATCCACTAGACTAACTTATACCTTATCGACTTGAACTTTAAATTTTCTCGCAAAAACTGTTTCAACAGTTTTAAGCTGGAATTTAATCCTAGGTTCGACGAGGAGGGTTATGACTTCAACGTGACAACCCAAGTTGCCAAGGCTCTGACCGCGCGGGAAGTTTTAAGTTACGGCGCCCAAGATGTCACCGAATTATTTCAGGTGGGTTTGGTCAAAACACAAATAAGGGGGCGACCAAATGGCGGGTGTATTGGTATAAAGATCTACGGTATCTGTTGGTAAAGTGGTTAAGAACGGAGATCATGACCAGAAAGACTCAGGGTTCGATCCCTACCCTGGACACTTACTGCGCACCTGTTTCCTTGGGAAAGTCACTTAACGAATGTTGCCTCGATTGGTACGGTCGACTGACCGAATGGTTAGCGCAACCGATACACATACCTACATATACAAAAACGGTCCAACTGATGAGTGATTTTACTTCGATTAGGTGGAGACAAATCAAAAACTGGAGTTATTACGTTCGTGTATAGCTAAATGGTTAACACGACAGATACATAAACACATTCTTCACAAATACGGTCTTGGGGACTCGTCATCACTAATTTAAAGCTTAATCTGAAAAAAATAAGTTGTATTAAATATTTCAGCAACTCGGCTATAGATAATCTAACGACCGGTGTTATACCGACTACTGTTACCCATGTATGGTAAAACGAATATTCTCTCCGGAAAAGATTAACAAACCCCAACCCCCACCACAGAAAAACAAGTACCCGGCTTACTTCTACGACTCTCTCCTCATGGCCGCCCATCTTCTCAATGTCAGTTTATCTGAGAACTCGACCGAGCCTGCCACAGCCGAGTTACCGCCCGAGTTCAACCGCGCATGCGGTACAATGCAGGAAGAACCGGTATTCCCCCGGGGACTTCACCTAATGAACGAGTACGTTCTCAACCAGGATTTTGAAGGTGAGTTTTGTAGTTTTTCACGGGGCTGGTTTTCGACCCCTAATGGGCTCGTTACCAAGACTATTCTTGTAAAGAATTTAGTTGCGTTAGCCATTCTGCCACGCTAATGTTTAACCTGCATACCATTTTTTTAATTTTTCTACCGGGCAAGGTTTAGAACCCCTGACGGGCTCATCACTATGGTCGTTTTTGCATAGAATTGGTATATGTATCGGTCGCTTTGATCACATAACACCCCGTGGGTTAACTATGGTAATAATTCAACATACCATACTATTAAATGTTATCAAACTGTAGTGAGCTCTTACGGTTCTTTGTAAAATGCGGCTGTTGTAGGTAAGCGGTATAACGTTGATTCATACCACGTATTATCTATGCTTTATTTCCAAGTATAATATGGTGTAACTGAATAAAAACATGTTATTACCAATAATAGGCCATGGGTGCTAATTGGAAAACCGCATTTTCCCTTTGATAAACATTGTTTTAATATCGAAACCTTGTATTCGTAATAATTATATTTGTTATGATAATATAAGCTGGGCTATCTAGGGAATAATTAGTAAATTTTGCCAAAAATAACTCAGTACAGGGTTCGAAAATAACGCAAGTCACGAAATAAGCCGTGTCTGTGCGGTTGTGGGATTAGAAACCCACATTGATGTCTACGCTTGATAGTCCAAACCACTTGATTTGAATTTTAATGTTTCGGTCGTAATCCAAGTACTGTTTATAAACAACTTCATCAAGAATGGACAACTTGAAAGCTTTTCTTGAAGACAAAACAAGTAAAGCAATCAAAATTCAGACAACGGTCCTTAGATAGATGACACACAAAGAAAAGATTTACTGGCGACACTGCCACACGAAATTATTTCGATGAATATTGCTTAGTTGTAGATTATATCAGGCCTGCTTATGCGCACAATAGGACCATATAATTAAGATACAATGCAGGTAATTGTAGGATAGCCTAAGCTAAACACTTTAAGCCAATATAGTACTTTATCATACTTAGACCGACGTTTTAGATTCGAACTCAATTCAATGAATAAATCTAGCATAATACATTGGGTTGTTATGCTGCTTAATAAAAGCATAATTAACCCCTAGCGCCCCATTAGAATTGCTAGTCTTCATATAACCCTAGTTATTATATTATTCCAGACCCAATATAACTCCAACCATATAACTGCAAGTCCCCATATAACTTTTACACCCCAAATACACTGACCCTCATATAACCACTACTCCCCTTTCAACTTTTACCCCAAAACAACCCTGGATATTACCCCAGCCCTCACACATCCCCCACCCCCATTTAACCCTGAACTCTACTTTAACCCCACGCCTTCATTTAACCCCTAACCTTCCACACAGGGGTAAGCGGTGACATTCATATCAACAACCAAGGCGACCGAATCTTCGATTTCTCCGTTAGAAGTCTCGACCCCAATAAAGGTAAGTAATGACATAACGTCACAATTACGTCATCGAGAACTGCCAAGATTGCAGAAAATAACCTCAATAAATCGTTGAATATCACCACACAAATATGATGCTTTTGTTAGTGCTTATATTGTGAAGTCACCAAATGACGTCACGTATCTTAACATGACGTACCGATTTATAACATGACGTCAAAATTCGTAACATAACGTCACGATTTATAACATGACGTCACAATTCTTAACATGACGTCACGATTTATAACATTGCGTCAAAATTCTTAACATGACGTCACGATTTATAACATGACGTTACAATTCTTAACACGACCTCACGAATTTTAACATGTCGTCAGGGTTTGCACGTCAAGATTAATAATGTGACGTCAAGATTTATAACATGACGTATAATCAACTTTTATCTCCAGGCCAGTTTAGAGTGGTGGGCGACTACTCGGCGAAAGACCAGGCTTTCTATGTGCGACCTGGGGCGCGTATTTACTGGCCGTCAGGTGTCGCACCGCTCGACGTGCCGAAGTGTGGGTTCGACGGGAAGAAATGCGTCAAAGAAAGTAAGTTGGATGTTGGACAGGTTATTACGATTGTGTATGTGGTGAGCTTTCAAATACGGGTCTGACGATCAATGCGCCATAACGATCACTGCACCGTAACTGTATTATGCGACATAAGTGGAAATGCACAATGAGTGGAAATGCGCCATAACTGTAAATGCGTCATAACGATCAAAGTTCTCCAACTTTAAATTCGCCATTATGATCAATGCGCCAAATAATATATGCGCCATAATAATATATGCTTCATAATAATAAATGCGCTGTACGGTCGTGTAGCCGAATGGTTAACGCGACCGATACATATACCGTCTGTTATAAAAAAAGGGTCCTATAGTGACGAGTTCGAAACTTGTATCAATAAAAAATGCGTCATAACAAGAGTTGCACGCGCTAAAAGGCATAAAAGTAGGTCAGGCGGTTGCTTGCTTGAGACAGTTGAAATTCGCGCAAGCAACGATAGGTTGGCCGATTTATATACAGACTAACATACGAACACTGACTTAAATAAAATCGATTTAAAAGGGACGGCAGACCAAGCGTATGCGTGTATATAGATCATTACACATGCATTATCATTGTTAGATGTCCGAAAGTTATAATACCTCGTTGTTTAGTCATTGCAGCAGAGGATTTATTACTTGTTGTGCATCTTAAATCAGGTCGAAATTATAAATAAATAAAACTTCTGTATCATCTAATCTCTTCGATGCGACCACAGATTTTTTCGTCTGATTTGCAGTCAGATTGCATTGCGTCGTTCTTCGCGAACAATGCATCATTGTCTACGCGATTTTGAACTCTTGTGACGTTGATTGTTTAATTATAGCCGATAAAGTTGTGTCTGCGCTGATGAAATTCAAGTTTCCATTGCCCGCTACTTCCGCGGTGATAATCACATATAGTTTGAGGGCTGGACAAACCAATCAGATTATTTTGTATGGAAGAGATTACAGGCGGCCAAACATGCTGTAGAGATTCATATCCACCTTGCGGTTGGGAACCCTGTTGACTTTTAAACTATTTACATCGTAAAATCGGCGCCAGGTGGTGTAAAACGCAAGCTGGAATAAGATCTATACGTCTGCTGATATTTTAGGTTTCTGCGTGGTTTTCATTAAATCCTTCGTAGCTTAGCTTGGCTGCAATATATGCAGCGGCTTAATATATCAATACCGTTTAATAGTGTGTGCATTTTTAAGTAATCCAACTTGGAAACAAAAATCCAAAATATTAACTTCTTGTGCTGAGACATTTTGGAATCCAACTCAAACCTCGACTGATTAGCGAATTGGATATTGCGTTGCCCTTTAGCTGAAGGGTTGTAGTTTCGAAACTGGTCGGTATAGTTAGTCAGTTGGGCAAGTCACTTAACGGACATTGCATCGATGGGCTCGTCGATATTAAAAAACGTCTGAATCATACACAACACTACAAGTGGTAACCCGACGGTGGACGTGAAGTAATCCGACGATTGTTTGTGTAATAACCCTCCCTGCCTTTTCCCATTCACGGGGATAAACATGAATTTTGTTTTCTTTTTACCCCCACTCCCAATTTCCAACTTCCCCCCAACTAACCACCTTCATACCAGGACTGACGTTGATTGAGGCGATTGTCATCTCCATTGTTTCCATCGCAACCGTTGCTGTCATCATATCCGTCAACACTTACAGGTAATTCGTGTTGATATTGATGTTGGTTGATTAAACGATTGATTAACAAATTGATTGAAGGTATTGTTGAAGGGAAAATGTATGTGTCATAAGGGAAAATGACTGTGTCAGACAAGATAGACAGTTGGCGACTTTTTTTGCAGTCGTTTGCTTTAAAATGGCGCGAGGTAATCCGACGATTGTCCCTGTGATAACGGCCGATCTTGTGCAACACAAACAAGCACCGACCTTTCTGCACATCCCGGCCGCGTTAGTGTAGTGTTAGTCCATAGGTTAGGAGCAGCGCGGTCATAACCGGACAGGTTTAAGTTCGATCCTTGTTTTAATAACTTTTGAAAAAGTTACTTCACAATCGTGAATTATTATGGTTCGGTCATACATCTCTTTTGCTTTTTATAATAAATAGTAAAAACTTTAAGTTCGTTCATATTTCAACTGAAATGTACCAACAGACGTCATACCTTGAAGAAAGAATTGGAATCCCAGCTTTGGAGGGTTTATTGGCAGGATGTGACGTGGCCGATTACCCCCAACAGCGTGCTCGGGGGTCAATTAGGGGGCGATCTCAGGTTAGGGGAAGTTCCGGCCGAAAGCGAGCCATCGCTTAGTGAGGTCATATCCTACTACGTTCCCTCCTTATCCCCCGCTATAGCCGCGAAAAGAGCTCATAGACGGAAACGGAAATGGTCGTCCAACTCCAGGAAAAACGAAAGAGTTTGTGAAAATGAGGTGGGTGGAGCTTTAAGCGGTGTTGATTGACAGGTTTGATACGTTTACCGTTATATAGCGTTTGTGATCAGCTTTGTATATGATCAATGCACTTATCAGGCGTGGTCTCGACCTAGCGGGTTTAAATAAATCGTTTGGTTAACCTTAGCTTGGTGGCTTAGTGCGTCCCCTTTCAGCCGAAAGGTTGTAGGTTCAAAACAGGCCACTAGAAAATCGGCTGTGTACTTGTGCAAGGTTTCCCATTCACGGGATAAGTCATTAATATTAAATCATTTATTTACCTTGCTTATTTTGAGTATTCTGTTCCTAATAAAATGACCTATGATACAAAATCAAGTTCTTATTTTTTGAAACATTTTAGCGCAAAACCAGCGCCGGTTCTTTGATCAGCGATAAAGTGTGGGGAGGGCTTACAACGCTTGCATTATACAAGGTAATATTGTTACATATCCCAATGCAAATGTGGTCATCATATATGAACCTATATTTATATTGTGCAATACAATACTAAACAAGTTTATTTTTGTTTCATTATACTCATTATTGCTGGTATAGCCATGTATATTAAAGTTTGTTTTTTTAATAAGTTTTCAAAAATGTTATTGGTAACTTTATCTTTATGACATCACAGGGAAAAACAGTGGTTGTCAAACTGACCAATAGGAGAAAGGTTGAGCTAACTAGAAGTCTTTTGATGGAACTGAAGCATGTAAGTAGTGTACCTGCGTATGCGCGCCAACTGGTAGTGATGGTTGATATGCTGTGTATGGTAGGGACTTTGGAAATGTGGCACAGATGGACAGGTGGTGCGCTTATCAAGGTTGATTTGTGTGGAAATGTGTATGGTAGGGACTTTGGAAATGTGGCACAGATGGACAGGTGGTTTGCTTATCAAGGTGGATTTATGTGGAAATGAGTATGGTAGAGACTTTGAAAATGTGGCACAGATGGACAGGTAGTGTTTTTATCAAAGTTGATTTGTGTGGAAATATAACCATAATTGTGAATATACTACATACCAACTTCGAGCCCCACACCCCACACTAACACTCACAATATACAGATGAGAGACATCACACACGACCATCTGACAAGGTTCGAGGGCGCATGTGTGGAATGGCCCCACATTTGTGTGCTCACTGAGTATTGTAGGAAGGGGAGTCTGAGAGATATTCTGCTCAACGATGAGATTCAACTCGACTGGATGTTTCGCGCGTCGCTCATGAACGATCTCGTCAAAGGTGAGATTCTTTACTTTTTTATCAGGCCAAGCTTCGAATCCATAATAATCTCGCCACTAAGCCTGTTTTTTATATAAAAATTGGGATATAAATCGCAAAATGTAGCTTGGTTTTCTTGGCTGTGTGGTTCGGTGATAGCGCAATGAGCCGTCAGATGAACAGTTATTATAAATCGAATCAAACCTCTGGCTAGTGAATTCTGTCCGTGTGCAAGCGGTGCTTGATTACGAATACGTACATATTCACCAATGCCTAACTGAAGAAAACCGTGCCAATATTGTTCCATATGAATTGTTCTACCTACTAGGAAAGAAATTACAAGTTTATTGAAATACAGCACCACCACATAATTCAAACATTAAACTTCACGATTGGTTAAAATAAAGTCTAATAATACCATACCCACTTCACGTAGGAATGAGCTTCTTGCACGCGAGCGCCATCCACTCCCATGGAAACCTCAAGTCGTCCAACTGCGTGGTCGACTCCCGGTTCGTACTCAAGATCACGGATTACGGACTTGGATCGTTCAGGAGTTTGCCTTCGTACGAAGAATCGGAACGACAATGCGAAAGTATGCGACGTTGAATTTTGGCAGAATACTGGCTGTTGGATCGAAACCCGTTATTATGCTTAGTCGGTTATGTCTTTGGGCAAGGCAATTAGGGCACATCGCCTGAACCAAATGGATTAATGGGTTCTCCTACGATTAGAGGGACCTCCTATGCATAAACAACACACTTTTATATCTCCTGAGTGCCGATAGTGACGTAATATAATAGTCACCGATATGATAACCCTCCTTAGTCTTCCCACTCACAAACATACAAATGTGCTGTGATATAGTTTTAGTTCTTGTGTTAACAGACCAATACACCGCGTGATAGATTTTATATTTTTTAACTTTATTCTTAACCACGAGTTTCTGGGAAATGTCATTATGGCCAACACGTTACCACCACCGTTTGCGCTATTTTTAATTATTTTAAATTACCCACCGCAGAAAAACTATGGACGGCGCCGGAATTACTGAGGTGTGCCTCTCTCTCGCCTGTCGGTACCCAGAAAGGCGATGTCTACAGCTTCGGAATCATTCTCCAAGAAATAGCTCTCCGCAAAGGAACGTTCTACGTCGGGGGAATACCCTTGTCGTGCAAAGGTAGGTCGGAGAAATTGGGTTAACATTCTGGACCTCACGCAGCAAGTCACCTGTTAGTACGTCACAATACGCATTCTTTGCACATGACCAATTATTAACAAGTCGGCCGCGAATCAAGTGGTTCTATATTCAAATCAGTTGGAACCGCAGGCTTGATTACTGACAAGCACGTGGATTTGACAAATTTAGTAAACAAACATGGCCGACTTCCCGCGTCTCCTTTTGCCAAGTCATCGTCTAAAGTCCACCCTTTTTTGTTATCCTTTACCTTTGTATTGTTGTATGTAAGGTGTTCCTTCAGTTTTCGAAAAAAAAACAATAATACATGGGGTCCAGTTGATGCCATGCCCACAAAGTTTCTTGTCCGAGGACACAACCATCTAGTCAGAGACTCACTTCGATCCAACAACTTTTCGTTTGTCATATACCGCGGACGCTGTTAACGATTGGGCCCATCGACTGGACATTGAGTAAATCCGGTTGCTTACAATAAACACCCTTACCTGTTTACACCGTGAAGATACACATACATACCTTATCTATATTCGAAATGCGTTATGTATAGAAATTGCTTTTAACGAGGCAGTTGATACCGGTTTAAACCGGATCGCTGTTACAAACGAACAGATTATCCACTTCAATATTTCATTGTCAACTCACTAATTAGCTCGCACTAATCCTGCGTCCGCTGCGGCAATCAGCGGCCGCGAGACGCTTCTCGCTTTGTAATTATAACGTCATAATTACTTAAGAAACCATCTTTCGCGCAGAAATCGTGAGCAAGGTGCGTAACGGGTTCCGGCCTTACCTGCGCCCGATGACCGATTCGGCCGCGTTGACGGACGACTTATGCTCGCTGATGCAGCGTTGCTGGCACGAAGATCCCAATGAGCGACCAGACTTCAACCAAACCAAGAAAATCATCGAGAAATTCAACAAGTACGTTGTTCAGTGCATCGATTTCAATACTACGCATGTTTATGGTGGGGGTATTTAAACACAAGGGGCGTTATCATAACGGCAATCTCAGATCACCTCACGCCTACCGCCGGGTTACCGTAGGCTATAGTACTGATTTACACAATCCTGCAATTTTTGTAGAACCCATTAAACCACTAAGTCCATGCTACGAATTGTGTGTTTTCTATAGGTTTAAGTGTTAAAGTTTTAAAATAGGAAAAAAAGAATATGACTTGAAATAACTTCCTAAATGAGAAAGGGTGGTCTAATAACACGACCGTCCTCTTGACCGCAAATACCTGCAGTACTCGAGTGGATAACTATATGCGCTTCCTGCTGTTAAACCAATAAACATAAGATGTGACTTGTTGAGTTTGAATTTTCCTAAAAATGTTTATTTAAAAAACTTTAAAAAATGTAATCTCCCAGGGACAACCCAGGGAACCTGGTGGAGAACCTCCTGCACAGGATGGAGCAATACGCGATCAACCTTGAAGGTCTGGTGGAGGAGAGGACAGCAGCTTATATGGAGGAGAAGCGGAAAGCGGATGATTTGCTCTACCAGATGCTACCTGTGTAAGTGCAAATAACTTCTACCACGAGATACGTAAAACATAAATTATACCGCTGTAGCCAAGGAAAGTGATATAGATGTAATACCCGAGAGCAACCAACCAAAACGTGTTCCCAACCATATTAGAAATGAAATATTTCTTGTCAATCAGCGCTGCAAATTGAGTAATCACTGATTGAATACAATTGTTATGAGTTTCTTGGTCTGGATAAAAACTACTTCTGTTTGTTGCTTGCAGATTATATTTCTTTTCTTTTTCTATTGGCGTAAGTTTAATAATATCCGGTATGTGTATCAGCCGCGTTAAACATGCGGACGTCTCGTCATCGTTACCTTTTATCTTTTTTTCTCGGACTGGGTTTTAAACCCAAGTCCTTATATCGTTTTTGTACAGAATCGTGTATACATATATCGGCCATGTATACATATATCGGCCAGTACTTAACCCCAGCAAACTCTCAACTGCCATCTAACACAGCCCAGTGGTGGATCGGCTTAAAAGAGGTGACGCCGTACCAGCGGAAGCATTTGAATCAGTCACAATCCTATTCTCCGACATCGTCGGGTTTACCTCTTTATCCGCGTCATCGAACCCGATGCAAATCGTCAACTTGCTCAATGACCTTTATACCTGCTTCGACGCAATAATCGACAACTATGACGTATACAAGGTTTGTTTTCTATTTTCTTCGGAGTAAAATAATCTATTTGACTTAATAACCTTTGAAAATAGACACCTGTCAATCTGCGCCACATTTCCAAAGTCTTAACCTTGGCAAGACACCTGAACTCAGTGATTTAAAAAGTTAAACCTATAACAGTATAGTATTGTTTTAATCATATACAAAACAATGCAAAACCTTCCTAAATTATCACCGTTAATTGTGGACAATTCCTTTAACGTGATTTTCCTACACACCAGGATATATATAACACCCATCCATTCTATTTTAGTCCAAATCAACCCGTCCTTATTTCAAAAACTCAAATAATAAATTTCCTTCTTATTCCAGGTGGAAACAATAGGAGACGCATACATGCTTGTATCCGGATTACCTGTCCGGAACGGAATACGTCACGCGGCAGAAATCGCACGCACGGCGCTTGCCTTATTACGCGCCGTTAGCGGATTTACAATCAGACATCGACCTAACGACCAACTTAAACTGAGGATTGGAATCCATACAGGTAATATGACTTTCTCTGTAAAACTTGTTAAAATTTCTTAAACTAAACATCCTATCTTTTCGTATATTCTATTGATCTAAAAGTCATATACATTTGTTATAAGTTATCTTAGAGGTTATTTGACGATTAACCGTGTGCAAACGCTCCTTGCATTTCCCATATTCCAGGATATAACATGAATAGAATACTCTATATATAACTGCATTTGCAACCCAACGATGGGCACGAGATAATCTAACGATTGCCCGTGTGGTAACGCACCTTGAGTTTCCCCACCCACTGAGATAAACAAGAATATCGCACCCTCAACACCACATACCCGCAGGTCCATGTTGTGCTGGCGTGGTTGGCCTCAAGATGCCAAGATATTGCTTGTTCGGAGACACAGTGAACACAGCTTCGAGGATGGAGTCAAGCGGAATGCGTAAGTTGCAACTCTGGTTGTGTGACCCAATGGTTAAAGCGACCGATTTATGGGCCAAATACCATAATACCGTAATAAAACTTAGTAACGAGCACATTATGGGTTCGACACACGGCATAGAACCAACCAGTCCATATCACAAAAATAAAATAAATTATGTTGAAATGTGAACTATCCTCCTTTTCAAATATCTGTAATTTAAGAATTTTATAACGTAATTGTTTTATTCTTGGTTCTTTCTTAAACGTGAAATGCCATATTTTACTGCGGTTATAGTAATACATTAGGAATCATTAAGCTATCCCTATACCAAGTGACTAACAATACAAAATTACGAATATCATTGCCTCTGATGCCGAAAAAGCCGAATCTGGAATTTGTTGTTTCATTTTTTTAAAACTATTTATTCCCAGCTCTCGCCATTCACGTTTCCGAGCCGACCAAGATATTGCTGGAACGCTTCCAATGCTTTAAGCTACAACTACGCGGGGAAGTACCGCTAAAGGGAAAGGGGACTGTAACGACCTACTGGCTACTGGAAGACGCCACATACGACGAGCAGTCACTGGACGAGAGCGAAAGCCACGTATGACTAACCGTCCATGCCAGTCAAGAGGGGGATCCGCTAGAGGCGCAACGGAGCGCGTCATTATCAACTACTGAGTAGTTATGACGTGGATTGTCAAACGTTTTTGAATGAGATCACGCTTTTATTCAGTCGCAAAAACAATTTGATTCGAGCCAAGATTCCGTATAATTTGTGGACTTCTGTAATGTTAAACGCGGGAATATGGTGAAACATCAGTTTTCGCCGAAAAGCACCTGAACTCAGTATCGCCGATGCTAAATCTCTGCAATTGACACCCAGTACCAACAAACTGTGTCTCAAGCTCCGCAAGATGTAACAAGAAATCACAGCTTCGATGCACCAATACCACTCTGATTTGTAAAAATAATATTTGTCGAGGAAAGTGGTTCATAATGTGAGGTCAAACTGATGGTTCGAGGATAAACAAACAAACCGGTCAAATGGGTCAGTTAATCCGGGTGAAAAGTTCAACGCGTGCATTTGTTCACATTAATTTTGATAAGCGCACCACCTGTCCATCTGTGCCACATTTCCAAAGGCCCTACCATACACATTTCCATACAAATCAACCTTGATAAGCGCACTACCTGTCCATCTGTGCCACATTTCCAAAGGCCCTACCATACACATTTCCACACAAATCAACCTTGATAAGCGCACCACCTACTTACCTGTGCCACATTTCCAAAGTCCCTACCATACACATTTCCACACAAATCAACCTTGATAAGCACACCACCTACTTACCTGTGCCACATTTCCAAAGTCCCTACCATATACATTTTCCCACTAACCAATCTTGATAAGCACGCCACCTGTCCATCTAACTATACATTCCTGCACACATTGTCACGAAATACTTGGACGACCTACCAAACTGACAATCGAGTCAAAGACTTCCTAATACCCTAGTGTGTTCAACTATGCCATCGATTAACAAATACAAGCTACAATTTACTTGAATCAACAATCATTGTAAGAGCTGTTCTCCTAACGCCCATACGTCAACAAAGGTCATTATCTCTTCAGTGTTGCCAAATTTAAACTTCTTGCCAAAAAAGGCGATTTTTGGCAACATCTTTCGATTTTTTTTATTTCTTGTCAGAAACAAAATATTTCACAAAATATTTTCACAAAATAACAAAATATTTCTTGTCAGAATTTTTTTTTCGCCAGGCTTTTGCCATTTTAATAAGGTTGAAATTTTACAAGTCCCTTTGACTTTTTATTTGTCGATTTTTTTAAAATGCTCTTTGTGAAAACTGCTGCTGTTAAAATCCTGTGCTCACATTTAATCTTTTTTTGGAATAACAATAATTTATGAAAGAAGTTTTGTCAACATTTCAATTTTACTTCGGTTTCAACATTCATCGCAATTGTATAAGTTTCAATGTCGCTTTAATTAAATAAAGGGTGTTAACAATATAAGTTTATCCGTCTTTATTTTGTCATCAATAATAATTTCCAGGTGTCTAATGATAGACATTTTTACCGACATGAATCCAGCGATATCCGCTAAGTGCACAGACAAAAAATAAACTAGCTAGCAACCATTTTCGATCCTAATACATATCTGCTAATAGGCGACGTACTAAGCCACCAAGCTTTTTGGATAGACCACATTACAGTCGTAACTCTTCGGCGCTTGGTGCTCGGCACTTAGCAAACGTTATCTGCACCCGATGGTAGATACAGTCGGTTAAAACAGCAGAAATGTATCCATCATAAACAACACACTGTAATATCTCGGGTAATTCGACTGCGGGAGCGAGATATTCTGAAGTTTGTCCGTGATACTTTACTTTTCCATATTTGTCCGGTCGTGTGGCCTAATGGTTAACGCGACCGATACATATACCAACTATAAAAAAACGCGGTGTAAAGGACAAGCCCATCATGGGTTCGAAACTTAACCCAGTAAAAAAAACCTTTCTACATTACCCAACCCTCCCCCGATAAATATGAGGATTCTTTCCTATACAATTCTTAAGATAAAAACGGAAAAATGTAAACTCAAAAACCTAAACCTTATTATATAAGTAGTCGCACCCAACACTTCGACAGTCGCTTCAACACACAGTAATAAGCGAATTCTCCGTATTAAACCGCCAGGTTTGTAAGTTCATTGACGGGAATTAAACATAACATATAAAAATATCTAAACTTACTGAAAATGTTATGGGAAAGTTACTAGAGACAGTACTAGAGGATCCGGTCTCAAATAATTTCCTAGAAAAGTGACATGGGTTCATGTGAATAATCTCTCGAAGCCATCTAGATCTCAATCTGTATTTGGTTTGTTTAAAATTGAATGTTTTGTAATTATATTCTCAGAGGTTAGATATAATGGGATTATTAGTTAAAGAAAGTTTTACCTTTTAATTTTTTTTAAAATTTTTTTTGGAACTTTGGTCTTATCTAAATCGGTCTATATGACAAGTATATGACATATAATTAAAGTTCCTCGTGCCGGTTATAATATACAAGTCTGTTATAATATACAAGTGTGGCCTAATAGCTTAGGAAGTCAGAGCTTCGACTTTTAACCGAAACGTCGTGGGATCAATACTAGTCTATAACGGAGCGGTTAAGTTCTTAGACAAAGCGTTTCCTGAAACCCGGTGAATTTATGAGTTAAAATTAAAGGAACGTCTCAATCATGTTTTACACACTTCAGGAGTTTAGGTAAACCTAACAGTGGGCGGAAGTTATCTTATGATTGCCCATGTGACAACTCTCCGTGATTTCCCAACTAAGGGAAATAAATATGAATATCCTATTTGGTATGTATTAACAATGCCTACATAAGTTTTCTATCTTTGTGGTTAAAATAAAACAATTTCTCAAAACAAGTAGTTTGTGAAGTAAGGTATTACGTCACGTCAAATTTGTTCAACAACTGGAGCGAACTATCCGCGAATCTCACCGCACGAGGCAGCATATCGGAAATCGTATACCATCTGGTTGGATTAGTTTGTACGTGGCCAAATGGTTAACGCGACCGATACATATACCGACTCTTATACACAAAAAACGGTCCTAGTAACGAGCCCATCATGGGTTCGAAACTTGGCTCGATAAAAAAAAAAAAAAGTTTGTACGTGGCCAAATGGTTAACGCCACCGATACATATACCGACACTTATACAAAAAAACGGTCCTATCGACGAGCCCATCATGGGTTCGAAACTTGGCTTGGTAAAAAAAAAGTTTGTACGGTTGTATGGTCAAATGGTTAAGACCGATTTTGTATTTATATAAATGTATTTATGATGATAAGCTCGTCCACGGGAAAACTTCGATTGGTAAAAAAAAGTTCAGGTATTTTTCACGGACAAAATATTTGAAGTAAAATTACTGGTTACGTAACATAGACCATGTGACAGATGATACCAACTTGCACCGAAAGGCACTGGCCTAAGTAAGGATTTAAAGGTTAATCCGACAGGAGATTAATTACAAATGTATACAGGTATGTCCGGTCGGTTGGCTTGGGTGAGTGATCTATTGGATCCAAAGGCGAAAGGTGATCGAATCGAAACCTGGTGTTTCGGTTACGTCCTTTGCCATGGCATTGGGCGGGCGTAGCATATGGAAAGAAAAGCAAATGAATTAACACGGAACATGATAGTGATGCCATCAACAAATGCATTGATTTAAGGAACGTAAAGGACGAAGGAATCTCGCTATCAGTTAAGTTCCGATGAAACTTGGATTTATGATGAGACTGAGCGAAATTCCCTGCTGGAAAAAATGATGCGTTAACAGACAGGCAATCGTCAGATCACCTAGCGAACACGGTCGGGTTACCTGAGCTATTGTAGTGTATTGTGTAGAATTAGGACGTTTCTTCAATTTGGTAAATTATTTCAATGGGCTCAGGCAGCAATATCCGTAAAGTGCATTGCCCAAGCACACAACTGACTAGCTAAGGGCCAGTTTCGAACCTTCCAGTTGGTTGCCCAAAGCTCAGTTATATTACGTGGGTTGGCACTCGATGTATAGCTGATTTCCATGTTTTTGCAAGGCAATCCACGAAATTAATGTTGATCCTTATTACAACTGCATAATGTTACAAATAATCAGAACACAAAATAACTCAATTAATTTCGCAATTAGGGAATGGAAAGTATACATATACATATAGAAAAAGTATGGAAACACATTTATTTTGCTTGCAGAAGCATACACTGAACAATGTTTATAAATAAATTCAATTGTCCTGTTCGGTGCTAACGCCCTGTAATTAAAAAAGATAATTAATCTTCGTTAAATTCACTTGCCGCCTTTGAATATTATCATGTTTACTTTGTAGGAGCTTGCAAAATATTTTATCAAGTTTTGGTGTTTGAGGGCAAACCACAGTGCATGTATGTTATGGTGACACTAATTAGGATCCACCCTTATACTCGTCTCCAAAAGGACAATACTCATCCACCGGTTATAAAAATTTAGAGTCATTTTATCTGAAAATTAAACGACTGGGTTATTACGACTGTTATTTTTTTATTTTAGTAATAAATATTACTATTGTGTACTGGTGCCTGCAGACTCACAGTTATGAATAAACTAAATTTTCAGAAACTAAATTAAAAAAATAAAATTTTGTTACAGTATAAATAAATTATAACTATTCATCACAAAATTTAAAAAAATAAAGGCTACGTAACGGCAAATTTACAGCAGTTGCATGTTAGTAAATACGAAAGGTATAAGAGTATAATAAAAGTGACCATCATACCTAAAATTTAATCCAAACCGGTGTCTGAACCGATTTATTGGAATTATCGGCCCGCTTTTATTAAAAGTGACGAACATTGCTTAATTGGTCTCTTTTTTCTTGGGATATGAGGTTGGATCTTCAGTTTACCGCAATCGGTTTGCCTTTATTCTTGTTCAGTTGTTTTAATTTCGCCGGTAAAGTTTTATGTGATAAATTACCGGGCAAACTTTATCACAGTTATGTTTCTGGAAATATATATTACATCTTTCCAGTCATTTAAAAGTAAGTTAACAAGAAATGTTAATTAATGACCGGTAGTTGGGTTCGGTTAAATGCCAAATAAAAGATTGTGGATGAAAACCAGTCGATGCCCACTCGGTTAAGTGTTTGGGAAAGGTAATTAGCCGATGTCGCCAGTGTCAATAAACTTACTGAGCTCAAACCAGCAGTGTTTCAACGATTCACAACGCACTGCAATACGTACGGAAAGAAAACCATGTGTATGAATTATATGCGGATTACAGAGATAAACCCTTAAACCAAAGGAATTTACTCGCGAAATCAGGTGACATCCATTCAGAAATCCTTTAACGTGCTTTTATACCTGCCAGATAGGATAGAGGCGTTAACAGACGGAAAATCGTCAGATCACCTCGGGAACACAGTCGAGTTACCTGAGCTACTGCAGTGCATTGTGTATGATAAGGACGTTTCTTCAATTTGGTAGAACCCATTATTCCACTGGGTTCAGACAATATCCGTTAAGTGCATTGCCCAAAACGTGCTTTACCTACCAGATAGAATAGAAAAGACAAGCCTTATCAAATATTTAACGATCATAATGTGTAGAATAACCTGACTGCGACAACATGGTGACGAATGGTGATGCTATAAGACCTGTCGGTTTTCCCTGTTACCGGGATGATAAATATAATTGACCTACCCAACCTCACATGAAAAATATTGTGTCATAAACCTCACACGACAATAAAAATTTACAGCACAGTAGCCAGGTTCGATTTACAAGAGAGCTAAGTCGAAATACTAATCTTGTTATTTCCACAGCATCTTTCTTATGCTTACACATCAAAGCGTTCGGTTCTAGGAAAAAGCCGTGATGTGCAGATTAGTTTATACAACACAGGAGCGGCGTAACCCGTGTTGGGCGTGCAAACACGATATTTAAAGGTGCCAAAAACATGTACACACGATGTATCTGCGGGTAATTACGTTGTTTTACTAGTTGCTTTTTTCCCTGCTGTGTGTGGGTACAGTACACCTCCTCGTAAAGTCGGGTTTACCTTACAATCTTTTCACCTCATCATATGTGTAGTCTAAATATAAACAGCTCGCTACACCTGTAAAGTAATTAGTCAGTATATCTATGTTTGTTACGAATGCATTGGATTCGTGGATAGATTTCAGGTTTTGGTTGGACGTGGCCTGTCAATCAACCCCGTTAAGAAGAGATTCGTTTTAAGATTCGTAAAGACCTTTGACCACAATTGATAACACGTCCTTAATGCGAAATATATTTTGCAATTTACTTTTATTTGTTGATGAAGGTTATACCTGGGAGGGTGGGAAATTCATACTTACGTTTAAGGAAGTGGTTCTCAATCTCTTTGACCCCCTGGCGTACCCACGACCAATTACGAACGCGAACGGGCGCATCTTGCATGGGAAGTCCAAACAATATGCTAAATACTCAAAACATTACAATGGAAATAAACAAACTAAACACTAACCATTTAGTAGTTTATGATCTATGCACACTATGTCGTAAATTTACGAAATGCAAGTGTGGCGCACCCAGCTAACCCTTGCTGCGCACCATTTTAGAAACACTGCTTTAAGGGGCAATGAAGCAAATAGATAAATCGGTTAAAGAGGTAGTCTCTTATACAAAGGCAAACTTTAAAAAAACGTCGGATCTAGTTGTTATACTAATATAGCCTATAGCTCGATGAAATAACTGTGATGTCAGTTAAGTAGCTAAGTTCCGTGGATTGGCCTATAAAGTCTAATTTACTGTGGGTATTGCCATGTGTATTTAGCTACATTAGAAGATTATGCTAACCGATCCAAGTGTTTTGTTAATAAAAGTCTGATCAAATTGCCAGTTGCATGGATGCTGGAATCAGCCGATTGGCCAATGAGATATCGTGAGTAGGAGAGAGCAATAAAAGAAGGCAGTGACGTCATTTTAGCCAAGAAACTCTTAAACTATAGACAGCACCAATCACAATTCAGGTGTCGGAGCAGCTGCTTGCCAACATCGACATTTAATTTACATGATTCACCTTGTGCTGCAGGAGATCGTACTTTTGAAGATATCATGTTGTGTCCAATGATTTATAACGTCATACTAGTGTATTATACCCCCGATGCCAATAAATTCAATCGAATCATAGACAAATCGACCCGGCACGAAAATACATGTTCCACTCAAATTTAGGGTCACAAATATAAGCAATTTAGCTAGAGAACATTTTCGAACCTGATTTCTTACGTTGTAATACAACGCACTAACCCGCCAAGCTATTGAGTCGCATTAAATATAGTTAACGGGAAAGCGATAAATTATCAGCGAATTTTAGAATGGGATATTCATATTTATCCCCGTGAATGGGAAAACCAAGGGTGTTAACACACGGGCAATCGTCAGATCACCTCGCGCCCATCGTCGGGTTACCGGAGCTATTGCTGTGTGTTGTTCATAATAGACACGTTCCTTTAATTTGGTATAACCCATTATCCGCTGGGTTCAGGCAATGTCTGTAAAGTGCCTTTTTCACAACTACAACCTTTTGATTGAAAGGCGACACACTTAACCGTTAGTTAGACCAACCGGCCGGACCAATATCCAGAGTTTTATTTTATATTTTTATTAATAGAATTTATATCATCTGCTTGGATATTAATATCCGATGAGTTAATTAAAGATCTGCCATGTTTATTCTACTTGAACAAAATCTAAACACGGTTATTGTGGGAAATGTATAAATATCTCATAATACTCTTCACAAAGGCAG
Source organism: Ciona savignyi (assembly GCA_000149265.1). Lineage (NCBI taxonomy): Eukaryota > Metazoa > Chordata > Ascidiacea > Phlebobranchia > Cionidae > Ciona > Ciona savignyi. Next base: position 357,140 of record CH003268.1, read on the forward strand.
AATCGTTTATTGCGGTGATGTAGACTTTCTAATTTTAAACAAATAGAAGAAGAAACATTAAAAAAGTTTCTATTTTAATCAACATGAATATTGCCTTACATGTTATTGGTCATGTCTCTTAATATTCTATTTTTACCAGGTCTGGTTTCAAGCCACTAATTTCGCGATCGGCCTACATGCTCTACTGCTTACGCTGCGGTTGCGCCAACCGTACCGCCACATGTACTGTCCCCGCTACATATTAAAGTTAAACTGATTTACGCAACAAATTATATCGGCTGAACTTTTGAAATTAATGAAATTATGGCTGCTACAGCAATAAACAACTAGTGCGTCAATTACGTGCTAACTTTTAAAAAAGAAAAAAAAACCTTTAGACAAAAACATTTGGACATTAATTTTTATGTTTCTTTAAGATTAAATCTTGTTTATCTCTTTGTGCAACGGGTAGGTAAAATGCATTCCAAGCCTGTTTAATTAAAAAATAGTAATTCCTTTTTTTTTGTTTATTGGAATGAGTCAGTTGTGTCCTTGGATCAGGCACTTAACGGACTTTGCCCTAAACCAACGGAGGTAATCTAACGATTACACGTGTGTTAACGACACCTTGGTTTTTCCATTCACGAGGATAAACCTGAATATCCCATTCTGTCTTATGTTCAATTCAAATGCATTCTTTGGATTTATATACAGAAATGTATATGTAAAACAAATATTTCTTAAGATCGTATCTCTAAGTTGCATAATGATTCAACGTACAACTATTCTTTGTCGATTTCTATACTATAATAATGCTTTCGGTCCGACAAAATGTAGTCTGTTTGCTGGCGTTTTCTATTCACATGAGACTTAGTAATACGCAAGCAATCAATCATTCATTTCTTCCGGCATTATATTCTCAGCCATATGTACGACGAGCATAATGACTGATGTTGCGCGTACACTGAACAAGTATATTTCAACCAAAGGCATTTACATAATCTGGTAAATATATAAATACATCATGAAATATCTCTGTGGGTCAAAATGGCCCTATGTTTAACACGACTAATGGCAGCAAAGGTAATGTGTTCGTCACAAGGAGCATTAGAACGTCACAAAGTACGAAAAACCTACAAATAGCTAAATTTACATTTTCAATGCTATAAAAGTAAGATGTGGTTATGATATGTTTGTGAAAAAAATAACTTTAGAAATAAATGATTGCATTGAAATGTAACAGAAAAGCACGCTTGTATAGCACGTACAGTGATCGGATTACCTACTGGCCAACGTCGGGTTACCGGAGTTAATCAGTTTGCATTGGAGATATAGGCAGATGATTGGCTGGGCACGTCCGTTAGGTTTTTTTATCGAGCCAAGTTTCGAATACATAATGTGCACATGACTAGGACATTTCTTTGTAGAGTTCTCGGTTTATGTTTCGGTTGTGTTAACCATTCGGCCAAGACCGGACTGCTTGAGCTTTCTTTTAGGTCAGTGGTTCTTACCCTTTTTGGTACCGCGCCTCTTTTGCGCGATTAATGTCAGTTTACGCCCCCGTCTTTAAATACAAGAATGGGGGCGTAAACCAAAATACAGCAGCACAATTGGTGTTTCAGCTATTTTATGACATCATACTTAGTTTGTGAAGGCTAGCGTTTGAATGCTGTGCTCTGTATGTTTATGTAGGGAAACATGTGAAAATATTTTAAATATTGTAACACTGATCCTAATGTACTTCTGATCTAGAAACAACAAAAAAAACATGTGCAGCAAAAATTTAGTTTTGTTCGCAAAGCTCGGATTCCCAAAATTAATAAAAAATGTGACGTAAAATGATAAAGACTCGCGCCCCCCTAAAAATTTCTGTACGCCCACCCGGGGAGACGTGCCCCCCCCTCGGTTAAGAACCACTGTTTCAGATCCATGCAAATAAAGACTGCTCCATAGCGACGTTTCGTGGATGAATATTTTGACGGCCTTACGCTCGCGACATTTCCACACAATAGGAGAATATTATCGGCGTCACAGGTTAAACAACTAACGATATGTGTTGTTTTTTTTAGCTCGGGTTGGAATTCTTTACAATAAGACAATTTCAGCGAGTGTTTTCTGTACACTGCAATAGCTCCGATAACCCCTTTGATGGTCGCGTGGTGATCTGACGATTGTCCGTGTGTTAACCCCCTTGGTTTTTCATTCATCAAGATAAATATAAATATGCTATCTTAAAATGATCAACAAACCATAAATAAAACTATTCATTTTAAGGAAAATAAATTTAAGCATGCTATTAGAGAATTAAACAAATTAGCACTAAACGTCATAAAAAACACAACGAAACATAGATTTAAAAGTAAAAGGTGGGATAGGATGTTATTTTAATAAATGCAAATTTTAACTTTTAGCTCTACAGAAGCATAAAATACTGCTAAAAATAGAACAAACGAAACGGTAAGAAATAAAGTGAACACCCAAGTATTGTGTAAACTAAATTTAAAGAATGTATACTAGTTAACATAATTTGAAGTAAAAAAAGAAATAGTGCATTACAAAATAAGTAACTAGCCCAATAAAACTAAGCGGTGAATAATTTATATATTTATAGTAGTATGCCGAAACCAAATAGTATATCGCTTTAAAATTAATTATTGTTTTAAAAATTAAAAAAATAAATATTAAGTTAAAAGCCAACTAGATATAAAACAATACATATCTGATATAATGGACATTTAATACGACAATGTTCTGAATCGTGAAAACAAAAATGTCATTGCGCAACAATAAAAGAATGAAAGAAGGGAAACTACTCACTAAACTTATGGAAACTACGTCCAACCCTGCCCTAACCACCAATCTATACCCAAGAACCCACCCTCCAACCCCATGTTTAATCTCTAATGGCCTTATCTTCATTTTAAATTGGCCCTTTCTCCTTTCTTTTTTCCCTTCATTTAGTTTCCCCCTGTTTCTTAAACAAACCACCTATATGGGACAAGTAAGGTTTGGGAAAAAAATAAAAGGAATAAAAGAGGAAGTAGGGAGGAAAATGCACCATAATATAAATATTATGCTGTAAAGGTTAGTGTAAGAGCTAGTTTTAGAGTAAGCCGTAGTTCTACGTTTGCGATTAGCGTTTTGGCTACGGATAGGATTAGTTTATGTGGTTTTATTGAACTCTTTTCCTCCTTTCCCTTTTCCCGCCTTTTAGTAATGCCCAAAGTTTAACTTAAAAGTTGTAAAAACGGGAAAACCCATTAAACATGTACATCTGTACATCAGCGTAAGGAATATAATAAATGGCGAAACATATCACTCTTATTTTTGATTGTGTAAATTGTATTATCATAGGGAATTAACAAAAGATAAAAATTCCTTGTTATATAACGCAGTTTATTCCATGTTATACAGCACAACTAGCTGCTGTTAGGTTGTTACATAGAAAAGAGAAAATGTATTTCCTGGAAATTAAATGAAAGATTGTGGCTGCAAATGCTAGTATGAGTTTAATTGTGACTAGGGGAAACTAGTAAGATTGGAATGCTGATTGCATAAGGAATATTGGGAGACGTAATAGGGAATTCTGTACAAAGAGACAATTTGTCCGCATTTTACGCTGTTAGGTATATGACAGACAGGAAGTTATAGCATAGCAGGCTTGTCAATAAACAGTGCATTTGCCTGCTTATATTGGCCTTTGTTTTGCGACAGGATAAATACAACTGCACGCCATAACGCTTGAATGTAACCGTGGGAATAGGATATTTAACGAGAGAAAAATAGCTTTAAACCTAAAACAATATACTCGAGACAAGTATAATAGTTGTATATTATGGTAAGTATGACACCAGTTTAGTGTATCAATGGTGTTAGTGATTCGGTGACTCTAATTTAGAACGACATGTTATACTTGTGGTGAAAGAGTGTGTATATTGTGGTTGTAAAGGAAGTCATAGATGTTACGTAGGATCAAGTTTCATATCAAGTAATTATTATAAAACTCTTACGCGAATGAGACAATAAGAAAATCGCGAATTTAGGTATTATTGTTAAATCATGACGTCATTTAGAATTATACGTACATAGATGTAGTAAAAACGTGAAAACGAAAAGTCGAGATATCTTTCAAGCCTGTTTTATCAGACGCGATTAGATAAAGTAGTGTTTAGTGCCCATTTATTTAGTGTTTACACCTCGCGTTAAATCCACGAGAAGAAGCTTATTAGTAATCAATAACATCCTATTACTGTGGTCGTGAAATGGGGCTTAATGAATGTTTCCTTACCAGAATTAGACTGCAAGTTGATTTTGAACAATTTAGTGCTGCCAATTGCTTAAAATATAAAGCAAAAAGAACTACAATGTATCGTATTTTCCTGATGATTTTCTTTTTCTTATTCTGGGATTCTGCTACGTCTTTTGCCACAGGTAAATTACACTTGTCTGTTTATATTCAAGTCGCTGCTTTTAAAGTATTGTATGATGGCCTATGTCATGTATTGCCACATGGCAGTACGAGTTAATTGCCCCACACTTGTAATGTATATGTGTCGCGTATAAGGTACAATACGCATAGTAGTAATTGTCTAGCAAAGTCAAAAGGATACTAAGTAAAAAATATGCTTTAATATTGGTAAGTATATCTTTGGTCATAATTAACCCTGTTGATGGGAAAACGCAAGAGGGTTAACACACGGGCAATCTTCAGATCACCTTGCGCCCACCGTCGGGTTACCGGCGGTTTTGCAGTGTGTTGTGTATGATTAAGCAGTTCTATTAGTTTTGGTAGAAACCATTAATCCGCTGGGTTCGGGCAATTTCTGTTAAGTGTCTTGCCCAAGAAAATAACCGACTAGCAAGCGACCAGTTTCGAATCTGCAACTCTTCGGCTGACAGGCTACACATTAACTTGGCAAGCTAATCGGTAGGATACATCTACCTTTCGCATATATATATTGGCACCTTGGGTTATTTCACATTCCAGGCAGTTCATTGGGCAGTTGGGGCACGTGGTCTTCATGCAGTGTGACGTGTGGGTCTGGTGACGTCACAAGGCGTTGGAGATGCGACACAGATAACTGCGAGAATCGAATAGAAAGAAAAAAGTGTTTTCCAGAATTTTGCCCAAGTAAGTGAAATTATCATTAAAACAGCCTTGGCATAAGTAAAAAAACACAAGAATACTTTCGTCTTTATCTTACATAGTGTCGTTATCCTTTTTACTAAATTATTATTAGTTTTGCGGTTCCCAGTGATTTTTATTTTAGATAATATCGGTTAAATGACTATTTAAGTGCAAAAGGTTGCCCGACCACTGTCTTAGGTTGCGGCATAATCATCATATGTATCCTGCGCATTAAATTAGTTGTCTTCGTTGATAATCGGTTTAAAAACTTCCTCCCTACTTGTTGGAAGGTGGTATCCAATGTATAAATACGGAAATGCGTAGGACTCTATAGGAAGGCTTATAGCTCAATTAATTCCTGGATTTATCACAGTAATTGTGTATATTTTATGGCGCTAATTTTTCATAGCACAACAATACACCCAACTATAGTCCAGCTTGCTACTTATTAGATAGGGGAGCTTAATGTCCAACATTTATCCACTAACGCACGATTGTCGGGTGTTTAATTATACTTAAATCTTTAAAGCACAAGAATAATTATCCGTCACCTCGTGCCCATCATCGGGTTACCTGATGTATTGAAGTATGTTGTGTGTGATTCAGACGTTTTATCAATTTAGTAGAACCAATCAAACTATTGGGTTAATGCAATGTCCGGTAAGTGCCTCGCTCAAAGACACAATGGACTTGCTAGCCTTAGTTTCGAATCTATAATCCTTTGGTAAACAATCGACGTACTAATCCACCAAGCTAATCGATCTTACATGACAAATACGGAGATTCTTACAACCCAGGCTACCTGACATGGCCCCGTATACACTTCAGCGGGACTATGGTGCTGGACGTAAGCACGACGAATAACAACAGATGTGCGTATGACACCAAACACGTCCCCCAGATCCATCTGCACCATGAGGAAGGGGCGGTGTCAAAATATGTAAGTTCAGCGAATTCTCAAATGCAGAATATTCATGTTCATCCCCGTGGATTTACACACGGTCAAACGTATTATTATCCCACCGTCGGATTACCAGAGCCATTGTAGTGTGTTGTTTATTATTGGGACGTTACTTCACTTTTGGCCGAACTCATCATTCCACTTTGTTTATGCAAAGTCCGCTAAATGTCTTGCCTTCGGACACGACCGAATTACCAGCTTCAAACCACCACCCTTCGACTGAAATGCGACGCACTAACCCACCAAGCTATTCGGTCATAGAACCCATGTTGTGTATGGAACACTTTCGATTGTTTCTACAGTTGACCAGAGGGCCCGTCGGCAGTTTGAAAGTTTTTTGCCTTTTTTAAAATTTTAATCGCCGTGATTGCCTTCGGGAACTTGTTAACAGCTTGCATTGATTGTTAAAAAAAGTAACAGCTTGCATTGATTGTCAAAAAGATTGTCAAAAGAGAAAAGCAAGTTCATATATTTGCTAACTTGACAAATATGGGTGAAAAGAATAAGGTCACGTGATTGCGGAAAGACTTCCCGTTTCATAGAGACCTGTTTACCACTGGGATTCAAAACTAACATACTTTAAACAGTATGCTCGTATGGCTGAATGGTTAACGCGACCAACATATTTACCGTCTTCTATACAACAACTGTCCAAGTAACGAAACTTGGATCAGTAATAAAGAAAACAACTAGAGAGTGTCAACCACGTGTTTTAAAACCACTATTATTTTGTAAAACACATTTTGTATGATATATATATGCGAGCAGGGTCCCTAACCACAATTTGTATTTTATACACCAGGTTAGTAGTTTGTTTCTGCAAGCATAAACGCATGGGTCCCGATCTTGTTATTAATGTTCATTACACAATATATGTTATTGTCAGATGTGCACGTCAGATCCATGTTATGTAATATTCCTGAAATTTTTAACCGGACTGTCATAGTTTTGTTTCTGCAAGCATAAACGCATGGGTCCCATAGTTATTAAACCAAACTTCTTTTCCATGTGTAGTTAAAAAAAGAAAAAGCGTGTTCGATTTACGAACATTTTACCACAAATGTTTTAAATTTAAGCCTCTTGTCAAGCGCTTTGGTAAAGGGAAGGTAAATTCCCGAAACAGCCCGATTGAGTTTTTCATTATTTCGGAGAATTCCCCTGGGTTTAGTACATTAATTTCTGCTTAATATATCTAAGTTATGTTATCTAAGTTAGATGTTTGTTAGATAATCTAACAATCAGTTTTAATCCGCTTTGGCGACTCCTTGTTGGAGATTTCGAAGCGATATAGCATGCCTGTTACAATCATGGTTTAAAACAAATCATAATTTTTAGGGTATTTCCCTATGTTCCCTTTTTCTTTTTGCTCAATAAGGCGGATAGGGAACTAATATTTTGGCCATATAAGCGCTATGCCCCAAAAACCTAATTTAAAAAAATTCCGATTTGTTTTTTTACCTCCCAGGGGAAATCCCCTGAGGTATATTACCCAAAATTTTGGTTTCTGCATATCTAGACCATGTTTTATAACAAATGACAAAGTTTCATTGTAATTCCATTACTCCTTCTGGTAGATGTCAGTGCCACAACCCCATGCCTGTCACAATCATGATTTGAAAACAAAATCTTATTTTCTAGGGTATTTCCCTAGGTAATTTTTTAAATTCTTGTAAATGGTATATCAGTGGCTAATGCACTTACAGTTTGCCAAATTTAAATGAAATTGGATTAGCCGTTCAAGCGCTATGCCCAAGAAAGCTATTTTTTTAAAAAAAGATACCGTTTTGGTTTTTCACCTCCCAGGGGAATTCCCCTCAGTATATTCCGCAAAATTTTGATCCGTGCACATCTAGACCATGTGATTTAACACACGAAAAAGTTTTATTGCGATTCCATCACCCTTCTGGTAGATGTCGTTGCCACAAGCCATGCCTGTCAAGCGTTTGACGAAAAAAAAAAGGAAAAAAAAAAAAAAAAGAAAAAAAAAAACGGACAAAAACAATATGTGTCCCATTTTTCCAAATGGGACCCATAATAAAGCATATGTAAAACAATTGTTTGTTTAAATCAGTATGAAGTTACCTCCCCTTGAAATGACTATTTTACAATGCAGAACGAAACGTTCATGAAATATAAAAAGGTGTTGTATAACTGGAATCCTGACGGCTCCGGTCACGTGTATTTCGTAGATACGAAGATCCAGTCTCTGTGCTACGGACCACACGATTGCAGGACCAATTTTGACCTCATTGGGACAACATTTAAAGGTTTTAGTAAAAGTTAAAAGAATAGTATATTAATGTTTATTCTTGTGAATGGAAAAAGGGGGTTAACACATGGGCAATCGTCAGATCACCTCGCGCCCACCGTCGGGTTACCGGAGCTATATTGCAGTGTGTTGTATATGATTCAAACGTTCCTTTAATTTGGTAGAACCCATTATTCAACTAGGTTCAGGAAATGTCCGTTAAGTTTATTGACCTATAACACAACCGACTAGCTTGTGATGAGTTTCAAACCTACAACTATTTGGCTGAGGATACCATATTTATGTTTATCTCCGTGAATGGGAAAACGCAAGGGGGTTAACACACATGGGCAATCGTCAAAACACCTCGCGCCCACCGTCGGGTTACCGGAGCTATTGTAATGTGTTGTGTACGATTCAGATTTACCTTAATTTAGTCACTTTTAGTAGAATCTATTATTGCAACGGGTTCAGTCAATGTCCATTAAAATCCCTACCCAAAGTACATACCCGATTAGGTAGGGGCCGAAACTGCAACTTTTGGCTAAAAGGCGACGCACTAAACCGCCAAGCTAACCGGTTGGACTATAAATCTGTTTCTTATGATAATTATCAACAAACTCTCTCATGCCACAGAACATATTCGTGGGATGACGTCAACCATAGATGTTGACAGGCAGGTGACGTACGAAATATACGGTTTAGCTGTGGGAATTCCCGGGGTTTTCAAGGGGAAAGTTAAAGGCGCATCTGCCCAAGCTGAGAATACAAGAGCTGGGATTTATCCAAAGGACAAGGGGTATTCTTATGGTGGTTTAGCCAAACATAAAACGTAAGTTTGAAAGAATGATTCGGCTGGGATAAATATGTAGCTATAAACTACCGAATGGCTTCGAATGACTGATTCAGCATGACTGTACAAAGCATAATGGTGCCATATTTAATTTAATGGAATTAGATTAATCCTACAAAAATTGAATTAAATATCAAGCATGTGTATTGTGTACGGTTTAGTGCAATGGTGAATACGACCAATAGTTCTAGGCAATATTTTATAAAAAAAAAACAGACTTAATAGGATTAAACCCTGGCTTAATATTAAGCACACTGTATTAGCAATCCATTTGATCGGCTGAACAAAAACTGCAGAAATATTTGATTCGTATTAAAAAACTGTTATATTAGTAATATATGCAATGACGGTAATCCGTTGGCGGACTTGGTGTTGGAGGAATCTTTCATGTAACCACAGCACCCCTGTTATTCCATAGATTGAAACTTGTATTTTTAAATATTGAATGTTTTACAGGCGAATCCAAAATGTTGAGTGGGAAAACGAATATTACCGCAAATTGTTCAAAAACACAACCGAGTTATCGTTTGCTTTTGCACTTGATTTATACAACATGTATACCAGGGAATCTCGGGTTACTGGGACAATCGGTGCGTTTTGGTATTTATGCTTATTCCCGTGGTTTTAATGCGACACAAACACCCCCCTGGGTTAAAAACTTATATTTACTAATCTTTGAATTAAACGTAAACACAATTAACTCATCTTACCGATTACCGTGGTGGGTTAGTGCGTCGCCTTTTTTAGGGACCAGTTTCGAATCTGTAACCCTTTACTAATCCACCAAAAGCCATTCGTTCGGACTGTCAAAGAAAAAAAAAATAGTAGAAAATATCTTCATTGTAGTTAACAAACAGCAATAGGTGCACTGGGTAATTTAACGAGTGCTTTAACACACGCAACAGCTTCTCATCACCGTCAATAAAAGTCCGACCGGTTAGCCTGGCGGTTAATTGCGTCGCCTATCAATCGAAAGCTTGCAGGTGCGAAACTGGTCGCTAGCTAGTCGGTTGTGTCCAAAATAATGAGAACCTTCTTATCTAACAATGGGTCCTCTTAATATTATGCAGTGCAAAAATCGTTTATAATTATGTTTTTTAAACTGAATCACATCTTTACACCAACAACGCCTTGTAGACAACATTTGTCCGACTGATTAGTCTGGTGGATTAGGCGACGTAATTTAACCGAAGGTTTGCCGGATGGAAACTGGTCCATATAGCTAGTTTGTGTTCTTGGACAAGGCACTTATCTGACATTTCCTGAACCCAATGGAGTGACGGGTTCTACCAAATTTTAATCATACACAACACACTTCAATAACTCTTCTAACTTGACGGTGAGTGCGAGGTGACCTGACGATTACCCGTGTGCTAACGCCCATTGCATTTCCCCATTCACGAGAATAAACATGAATATCCTATTTAAAAAAAAACACATTTAAAAAATCAACATCAAAATGCACTCAGGTTTGACGTCCGCCGACGACCCACTAGAAATATCTGCTGGTCGAAAAATGTTTGAACCGTTGACAGGGGAACTACCAGCGCCATTTTTTGTAGATTATAAGCATAAGGTCATCGTTGTCGATTTCTCAAGTGGTTTGAGCGGTGAAGGGAATGGGTACATTCCGGCAAAGAACATGGACCTCGCTATAAAGTTGGATTACACGTAAATATTAAACCTGGAGTGAAAGTGTTAGACCCATTAACCTGTTAAATTAGACCGGCGTTTTTCAACTATAGGGTTGCAGACGTTACCTAAACCCGGTGGAATAATTGGTTCTACCAAATTGAAAGAACATCTCCATTCAAACAACACAATGTGTAATAGCTCCGGTAACCCGATGGTGGGCGCGAGGTGATCTGACGATTTTTCGTATGATAACGCTTCTTGCGTTTCACATTCACAGGGATAAACATGAATATGTTTATCTTTACTTAAAAATAAAGGTTTTAGTAAAAAATTAATACACCAAAATTGATACCTCAATATTAATTATCCCAGATTCCCCCTTCTATATTTGCCCAACATAAATACACAAATCGTGAACGTGGGCCGAAAGACGATCGCGTATTTGTTGACTTGTGGTGGTGGTTTGTCGGAGAAATACTTCGATCACAACATGGACTGGTACTACAAACGGGGAGGGGTGGTGGAAATTGATATCTCCCACCTTTCAAGCCCGGTCATCAAACTGTTGAAGTTTAATGAGCTAATGGTTCTTCAACGGATGGATAATGGGTAAAAATAGCTGGAATTTTCGGTTTAACTTTTCTTTTAGCAAGGTTGTTTTGAAGAATTTGACCATTTTTGTCACATTTCGATAGGACCTATATATTACTTTTCCAACCAAATCACACCACCTGCCCATATATGCCAAATTTCCAAAGTTTTTACCATACACATTTCTACACAAATCAACCTTGATGAGCACATAACTGTTCATCTGTGCCACATTTCCAAACACCCTACACAGAAACATCCTTGATAAGCACACCACAGAAACATATTACACGATAATAATGTGATTTTACAAAAATAACTTGTTTACACATAGTTGACACTCCATAATCTGAACCAAATTCTCATTAGGTCTTACATATCTATCTTGGAGGAACCTACCAAAGGGGTCCAGTTTGGAACATGGAACGGTATCGCTATGCGTTTGAACACGGGCGCAACGGGACAATTCATTTCATTTGCATCAAGGTTTAATAAACCTCTTTCAAACGCGAAACTCGATTATAATATTTTACCACAAAAAGCTACCGGTTCGTGTTTGAAGAAATGGTGCAACAGGTATGCTTGAGGCTTAGTGGGATGTGCTCATTCTAGTATAAGATATTAAGGTTTGATCCAAAGTTGGGAAACGTAAAGTTCTATCGATTTTGTTCTAAGTAGTAATCCCAAAAGATTGAACCAAATTAGGGGGGTTAGGATAGGATGAGATATTTATGTCTATCCCCGTGGATGGGAAAACAACAAGGGCGTTATTAAACGGACAATTGTCAGATCACTTAGCGCTTACCGTCTGATTAACGGAGCTATTGCAGTTTGGTATGTATGATTGAGACGTACTTTTAATTTGGTAGAGCCCATTTTATTCGCTGGGTTTAGGCAATGCTTGGTAAGTATCTAGCTTAAGGATACGGTCGATTAGCTAGTGACCAGTTTCGAACCTGCAACCGTTCGTCTGAATGGAGAGTCAGTAACCTACCATGCTAATCAGTCACTTTCAATCGCAACCTTGTACCCTACTTAATGCATCTTATAAATCATACTCATTTTATCCCGTTTCATCAATAAATTGTTATTTTTTACCAAATAACTGAAATAATAAGCAAACTTATAACCGACTTAATATTGCAGCACATTATCATATCCGTTAAATGTGTTGTCCATACAACCATTAACTACATACACGGGGAGTAATGGGATGATTGTGCATAACGTGACGGCTGTGAAAAACCCTGGAAACCCAAGAGGCTGCGGCATAGACGGACAGCTGTATATTATGAGTGTCACCTTAAGGTAAAGTGTTTATGTATATTCCAAATATCGGAAATCGCAGATGAACATGTGGTGACGTGGTGTGCTTATCAATGTTAATTTGTGTGGAAATGTGTATGGTAGGGACATTGGAAATGTGGCACAAATGGACAGGTGGTGCGCTTATCAATGTTAATTTGTGTGGAAATGTGTATGGTAGGGACATTGGAAATGTGGCACAAATGGATAGGGAATGTGCTTATCAAGGTTGATATTGGTGGAAATGTGTATGGTAGGGAGTTTGAACAGATGGTGTGCTTATCAAGGTTAATGTAGACGGTAGGAAGATGTGGCACAGATGGACAAAAAAATGTGTATTGTAACATTTGTAAAACTTCAAAAGCAATAGCCGTTAATCAAGCTTCATTTACATTACAGAGTAGAAATTGCTGGTGTAGTATACAAGTACATTATAGCTCAGACTAAGACAAATACAAATGGATTTGACCAGTATATACAAGTCCATGCGCCCAACATTAAAGTATACGCAGATACACCTGTGTTGGAATGCCCGACGTGGATGGATGTGAAAGGTAGGTGTGTCCGGCTCATTAGCTTGGTTGATTAAAGCGTCGCCTTACAGTTGAAGGGTTTCAGGTTCGAAACTGGTCGCTTAGCTTGTTGGTTGTGTCCTAAGGCACTTGAGGGCATTGTCTGGACTCAAAGGATTTATGGGTTCCACCAAATTGAAGAAACGTCGAATTATACAATACACACTTTAATAGCCCTGGTAAACTGACGGCGGGCACGAGATGATCTGACGATTACCCATGTAAAAACGCCCCTTGTGTTTTACATTCATAGGGATAAACATAAATAGCCTATCCTATATCCTAAAGCTAACAAACAGTCGTTAAAACACGTCATTAAAATAGGATATAGGTAAATAATTATATTAGACGCGGCCGTCAAACTGAAGCGAAAATAACAATAATATGCAAACATATTTAATTAAAATTAATTTTAAACAAAACAACTAAGTTAACCAGATACACTTAACGTCACTTGTTTAGGAACATAAATGAGAAGTAAAGTGATCAGTATGAATATCAATCTAAGACCCTCCTGGTTATGATTTCAGCCACTAGTGTAGAACCATACCTACCAATTTTCCACAGACATTTTTATCCAGTATTATAATCTTTACCCGGTGATGTGGAAAAACAAGATAATTGATATGCACTCCTATGATGATGTCCGGAAGAAGTTTAAAATGATTCAGATTTCGATGTTTGAGAAAGATTATGAAGACTCAAGGTGGGGATGATCGATTGAAGTTTGTATGGTGTGTTCTTGGAAATAAAAAAAAACTCTATAGAATCGGATATTATTGTTTATTACCATGGACCTGTGTTTATGGATTAATGCAGTAGTTTATATATAAAGTGACTTCTTTGTTTTACCAACCAAATGACTTGTTGTGTGAGTGCGTTCTTTTGTGGCCATGAGTTTCAGGTTTAAAACTGTTCGCTAGATAGTCGGCTGTCTTTGGTTACGGCAGCTAGCGGACCGTGCCTAAACCCGGCGAAAGTAATGGGTACACTTAATTAAAGAAACATCTTAATCATAAACAGCACATCCCAAGAGCTCCTAACTTATCCTTATGAATCTCTAAATTGGGAACAGCTAAACTCTTGGCCACAAATATATATTCATACACCTTGCATTGTTAAACCGTAATAAACAACCTTATCACAGATATATGCCGGCGTCTCGAGATTTATCGCTGAGTAAGCAGAAATTGATATGGAACTGGATGCAATGTGGAATGAAGTATGGAGAATCATTGTCAGGTATGAACATATCAGTTTAACATATCTTAATTTTATACTTTCACTAATAGCATGTAGCATTTATGTTCGTCCGATTAGCTTAAATTCGTTTCAGCCATAGGGTTGCAGTTTCGACAGTGTCACAGTGTGGGCAAGTTAAAGTGTGTAAGTGTGGGCAAGTTAAACTGACCAAAATGTGTTAACACCCTCTAACCCCATCCTATTTTGAACAAGTATTGATGATAAGACATATATCAGCAAATTACAACACTAACAATTTGCAGAGGTCGACATCTGTGCCAACTTTTCCACTGAAATGGACAAATTAAAACGATATCTGGACCAAGCTATCTACCTCGAGTTGACTACTATTCCACCTTACTTCACCGCTTGGCTCAGTTTGAAAACCGAGTTCACAAGGAATTTGAAAATTGCTAAAGTTTTGAAATCTATTTACACCGAAGAAATGCTGCATTTGTCGATCGCTGGTAACATTCTAAACGCTGTAAGCCAAATTCTTAAAAACCTTTATTTAAAAAAAAAATTGACAGTGATTTGTTGAATTGAGCCATAGTTGGAAAATGTGGGGCAGATATAATTAGTTATAACAGCTGTCGCCTTGTGTCTATTTTTGACAACACTTTCATTTTGGTCGACTTTATTCCACTGTTTTGGTGGGCCATTTATATATTATAAAGTGAAAATCCACATTGAAGTATTATAGCTTAATATCGTTAATTAACTTGTGTATCAGGATTATCTCTGATGTTGGCAGATGACCTGCAATAAGTCCGGCCGGTTGGTCTAACGGTTCAGTGCGTCGCCTTTCAATCGAAAGGTTGAAGTTGCGAAACTGGTCGCTAGATAGTCGGTTGTGTCCTTGGGCAAGGTACTTAATGGACATTGCCTGAACCCAGCGGATTAATGGGTTCTACCAAATTGAAGGAACGTGTCGATCATATACAACACACTGCAATAGCTCCTCCGGTAACCCGACGATGGGCACGAGGTGTTCTGACGATTGCCCGTGTGTTAACCCCCTTGGTTTTCCCATTCACGGGGATAAAGATGAATATCCTATCCTATCCTAAGTCAAATTAAAATTAGTGGCGGCGAAGTGCCTTGTTGAAGGACATTTACGACAGGCAATGATGCGGTTTTAAACATTACCAGTTCGTTCTTCAACAACTCTTGCTTGCGAAGTCTGTGCTCTGCACAAGGACCTTTCTGACTTAGTAGGAGGGTTATTATCTAGCAGAAATTGGCCACGTCTAACCAGTAATACTTTCAATAACCATTGACAACAGATTGGAGGAACTGTGAACCTCACAAACTACGAAGAAATCCCAATATACCCAGCTGAATTAGGGTCGGGAAGCACCTACAACTTCGCACCCGGGTTACAAGTCCCACTGCAGAAGTTTTCAATGGGGTTGGTGAAGGATATTTTCATGGCAATCGAGGCCCCGATGGAGAAGCAGTTTAGGCAGGTTCGGTTATAAGGGATCGGATATTTATGTTTATCCCTATGAATGGCAAAATACAGAGGAGTTACCACTTTGGTAACCATCGGGTACCTTGGGGCCACTATCTCGATAACCATAACTATTGCAAAATGTTGTATATGCCTTTCTTTAAATTTTGTTTAACAAATAATCCATTGATTTCAGGCAAAGTCCGCTAAGTGCCTTGAATTAGGACACAGCCTTCCAGGCAGTGGCTGGTCTCGATCCAAAACCTCTTCTACTTCTTACAGACATTGGAACAATATTATGAACAGGATAGTTATCAATGTAAATAAGAAAATAAGGACCTAATACCATGGATTGTTTGCTCACTTTGTGTCGGGTTAGCTGGTCAGAATTGCAGTGTTTTTTTGTACAATAGAATGACAGCTAACGACATAGCCTATGTGCGTTGGTTTTAATTATTATTTGGCTGACAGTTCTTAGACTACTATTTGAGTTGTGATTTTTATGTAATTATACATGTCAGGATCTCTTCGGGATTGTTCAACTGTGGAAACTACTCCCTACTGCCTCTAGTGGACAAATCACGGACAACATGGACCATCTGGTACGAGAATATCATAATCAGCTTTCCGACACCAGTGGCAGCGATTTAGGCGTCACAAAAAAAGTACAACTCTTCACGAAATGGAAATTGGTTAAAAAACAGGCATCTAAACACTTGAAGCGTATGAGGGCAAACGTGGGCACTGTCGGTGCGATTTACACTGAAATTGCGCTGTTGATGACAGCTTTGGAGGCATGCTCTCAAATAGACGGGTTAAACGGCAATGGTCCTGGGACTATATTCGTTGGAGACCCGATCAAGCAGTTGAACATGTCCTACTGGTATAACCCAGCCACACATAACCGGCTGGATGAATCTGTTGCGTTTTGGAAATCTGAAATTTCTAAAGAAACTTTGATTCTACAAGATTCTGGGTTAAATTTTCGGGTGAAGAGGGTGGAACGAGACCCATTTCCATCAGGGTCGAACTTGAATTCCCCTCTTTTCCCAGTCACCGATCTCAAAACCGCGATTCAAGCGATTGTCGAGATAGTTTACCAGGGTGAAGGGGGAAGTCCCTGTTCACCCTTCAAATCTACCAGAACCGGCGGGGCTTTATCGTTCCAAACTTCTCATTATGTGAGGTTTATGGAGATGGTTCACGGTCGGAAGTTGCTCCAAATGAAAAGGCCGTCGCTCGACAGCGAAATATCTTGTCTGAACCTCACATCTTATGAGTGTCCGACCGATTTGAAAAGCGA
The DNA here is from genome assembly GCA_000149265.1 of Ciona savignyi. Taxonomy (NCBI): domain Eukaryota; kingdom Metazoa; phylum Chordata; class Ascidiacea; order Phlebobranchia; family Cionidae; genus Ciona; species Ciona savignyi. The sequence continues at coordinate 374,410 of CH003268.1, forward strand.
TGAAGCGTTCTGCTTCATGGGCGAGGAAATCCCCTTCTACGAGGACGGGGTATGGCCGATAATAACAAACCCCGACAAAACAATGTATCTTCATGGGACGGACGCCCATCGCTACAACCACCAGTTTAATCTCCAGTACACTTCCTTGCTAAGATGCTTGGAGTCTTCATTCGGGGGAACCCCCTGGAAAATGCGATCTTGCATGAGCTTGATGTACGACATGATAATAATTGGAAAGCAGTTGGTCAAAACACCTCTCAACACCAGACGAGACACCTACATACCATTCCCACCATGTAATAGTTGTCATGGAACCCCGACATGGTCGTACGTTCGTCCTATCAATGAGATTGATGGTCTGGCTGTCCTTCTTTGAAAAATACAATTGCTTTCATAAAGCAAAAACGTCATCAAGCAAACTATAAACACCCACATGCCGTATATGTGTGTGGGCCATCTGCTCCCATATTTACCATTTCGGTTTACCCAAAGCATCTCTTTACCATTGCTGGATCAATGCACGCGAATGTTTACTATATTAGACGTCAAAACAGTCCTAACCTATCAATAAAATGAATGTAAAATTTGGATTTAGTAGACTAAGGTCTAAAACTTAATTTTTTTTCTTTCAGAAAAATTATTCTTACATGACTCTTTAACTTGGAGTAATGGGTTATATGACCTAAATCATACTAATGTAATGTAACTCTTTAACTGTTCCTATGACAATTTAACTAGTTATGTTTTTTAAATACTGTTTGGTATTGACTTTTGTGCCTACTAGACAGTGTCAACCATGTGTTAACTACCTTCTTTGACAAACCACATTTTGACTGTACACTATACATTTTTGTAAACAGACTTTAGTTTCGTGGCAGCCTAATTATACTTGGCACATGTGACACACAAGTTTATTAGGTGTTTCTGCAGGCAGAAACTAGGAAATCCACAATTTTTTTTATATTTATGCAGGTTTGGTTTAATTTATTCATACACGTGTTATAGTGTGTATAATTGGATCTGATTTTTATGTTTTTTTGCATTTCCTAGGAAAATTTTAATTACAATAATTCTATAAAAATTTAAAGCCCAATGTATGTTATCATTCTAAGATAGGATAGTTGTATTATTCCAAGTAAATTAGGAAAAAAACAAGTGGTCTTATTACACGGGCAATCGTCTAATTACCTGAGCTATTGCAGTGTGTGTTGTATGATTTAGTTTAGACGCAACCGACAAGCTAGCGATCAGTTTCGAACCTGCAACTCTATGACTCCTAAGGTGATGCACTAATTCATTAAGCTTTTCGGTCGGACTCAGACATCAGTTAACAAGGAATATCTGGACCGAAAAAATAGCGTCTTTATATTTTTAAAATCTATAATGTAATATCATATGAATAGACGTTGCACGGTCGAATTGATGTTTAACTAATATTCACTCAACACTAAAGACTCGTAAAGCCACGTCCTCAAATATATTCATTCATGTTTCATCCTCACAGCGCAAGAGCCTTATCACATGAACAACCGACATTTTACTCCACGCCGATCGTCGAGTAATGAAACAAAAATACTAAAGTGTGTTGTATATGGTACGGACATTGCCTGAACCCAGCGGATTGATGGGTCCTACCAAATTGAAGGAACGTGTCTATCATACAGAACACACTGCAATAGCTCCGGTAACCCGACGATGAGCGCGAGGTGATCTGACGATTGCCCGTGTGTTAACCCCCTTGGTTTTCCCATTCACGGGGATAAAGATGAATATCCTATCCTACTAGACGTTTCTTCTATTAACTGGTTCTACCTATGATTAACCAATGTTATAGGGATGGCATGTTACATATTGTTTCACTTTTTATTTCCGCAATATTAATAAAAATTTGCAGACATAAAATCCCCTTAAATTAGGACGACTTTTCGTTTTAAGGTTTTTTAATCTTGTGGCGTGTGGTCGTGGCTCTTACGTATATGTCAGGGGTCGGCAACGCTACAAGGGGCACGCAAGAGGTTTTCGTGGCACGCCGCGTGATTTTACACATACGCAAAAAATCTATATTATACTCTTGTGCAAACCCAAGCTGTCTACGCTGCACAAAATCAACAGTTTAAAAATTCTTAAAGCATACAAATCAACAGTTTTAATTATCTTAAAGCATACAAATCAACAGTTTTAATTGTCTTAAAGCATACAAATCAACAGTTTTAATTATCTTAAAGCATACAAATCAACAGTTTTAATTGTCTTGAAGCATACAAATCAACAGTTTTAATTATCTTAATTTTGTTTTGTCGGAATACCTATAATTATTGTTAAGATGTTTGAATAGTTAAATAAATGGTTGGCAAGCCACGTTGGCTATATTATCATATTATTCATAAACTGTCGCACTGTATTCAAGAAGTGCAAGTGTAACACTGAAAAAACTCCTGATTAAGATTATTTTTATTGCCTACTATGTTTAGTCTACATTACATAAAAAAGGATTTTAAGTATTGTAAACTAATTTCGGTGGTTAAATTTTGATTAAGATATGCTTTATTCATATATGGGCACTTCGAAACGCAGTGAACCTTTTGGTCTTTTATAGCACGTGTGACGTAATATGATTGATGTTTTGTGGATAAATTACTTCGAAATTTGAAACCGTTCTACTCTAGTACCTGCTTTAATCATTTTTTTTGTATAACCACAACAAGCCATTCGTTATAGACACGTTATTATAGCATATGTTGGCAATTGTCTTAGCTTGAATTACATCTTGTGGTATTTCAACTTATATGGATCTTACAAAATGCGAGGTTTTATTATGCTGTTACTAGGTCCTGCCTTTGCAAGTAAGTTTAGAAATTTATTTAGTAGAGTGGTCAATTGAGTGTAACAATAGAATAGGATATTCATGTTTATCTCTGTGAATCGGAAAACGAATTGTGCGTTAACACACTGACAATTTATAATAACTTCTCGCCCACCGACGGGTTATTGCAGTATGTTGTAAATGATTCCAACGTTCCTTCAATTTGGAAGAACCCATTACACTACTAGGTTCAGGCAATGTCCGTTAAGTTCGTTGCCCAAAGACATAGCCGACTAGCTAGCTACCAGTTCCAAATCTGCAACCCTTCGGCTGAAAGGTGACGCACTAACCCACTGAGCTGATCGGTCAGACATAATTATTGACAGGTGGTACGGTCGTGTGGCCGAATGGTTAACGCGACCGATACATATACCGACTTACATACAAAAAAACGGTCTTAGCAACGAACCGGTTATGGATTCAAAACTAATCCCAGGGAAAAAAATAAAAAATTATTGACATGTGTACGGTCGCGTGGCCAAATGGTTAACGCGACCGATACATATACCGCACTCTTATACAAAAAACGGTTCTAGTGACGAGCCCATCATGGGTTCGAAACTCGGCTCATTAAAAAATAATACTAACATGTGTACGGTCGTGTGGCCAAATGGTTAACACGACCGATACATATACCGACTCCTGTACAAAAAAAAACGGTCCTAGTGACGAGCCCATCATGGGTTCGAAACTTGGTTCGAGAAACAAAAAAAATATTGACATGTGTCGCGCAGGTTGTAGTTTCTCCGGCAACGAAATAACTATGTTGTCGTCAAATAAAAACTCGATCCACCGCATGTTCGCCTACAAGCTTTGCCTTCCCTCAACACCGCTGCACGTTGAAGCAAAAGTCGAACCGATCGGCACCGCCAGAAAGAACCACAGCTTCAACGCAAGTGTGGTTGAAATTTTCATGACGCACGTTTTGCTGGAACTGAAACGAACGGATCAAAACACTGGTTGGGAACTTTTGGAACTGAATGTAACTTGGACAGCGTATTTACAATTAGGTAACTGTATGGATTACATACTTATATTCCGATAGACCTTGCGATTGGCTTTGATTAAAAAAATCAATTTGGAACTGGTTATGATTGAATAATAAAATTTACTAAAGGTACACAAGTATAAACATTTACATACGCAATACGCGAATGGTATAATTACCTAACATATCGATTTTGTTTGTTTATTGCACGTATTGTATACTTAAAAATACTTTTTCACTGCTTAACCAGCATTCGTCAGATCACCCACCATAGGGATAACGGAGATATTGCAATGTGTTGTGAATGATTCATACGTTCCTTTAATTAAGTAGAACTCATTATACCACTGGGTTTATGCAATGTTTGTTAGGTGACTAGACCAATGACACACCAACTAGCTGGCGACCAGTTTCGACCACGCTAACCGTATTATCCAGCAGACCTTTTCTTGCACGGATTTTAGGTAAACATCTTTATTTCAGGCTGTAGGTACGGTCGTAAACTTGGAAGTATTTGCTACGAGGCCGTGTACACAAAAAGAAATTACACCGATGGAGCTTTGGACTGTGGGTCAAGGGAAGGGAGATTGGCCGCCGTTAAAAGCAACTCAATTGCTAAGTTAATTGCCGAGGTAACGATAGAATATTAGATGTTTTATCCTCGTGAATGGGAAAAACAAGGGGGTTAACACACGGCCTGTGGATAAAAATGAGATATATTAATCTAGCCTGCGTTACAGATGGGCAAGCCTGGTCACACAGAATTCTTTATCGGACTTGATGATAGACAGAAACCGGGAACATTTGTGTACAGGTAAAAATGCCAATGAACATTGCCAAACAATGTGTTGACTGATCGAACTTTGTGTAATAATCAGCCTCACTAGGTTGAATACACATAATCTCGTTGCGAAGATTTCCGGATTAGCGTGGTGGGTTAGATAATCGCTATTCAGTCGAAGGGTTACAGTTTCGAAACTGGTCGTTGGCTAGACCTTGTGTCCTTGAGGAAGCCACTTAACGGACATTGCCTGAACCCAGCGGATTAATTGGTACTACTAAAGTGAAGGAAAGTGTGAATTATACAAAACACACTGCAATAGCTCAGATATTCCGACGGTGGATGTGGATAAACATAAATCTTATTTATATGCTTACATTGTATAAACTTATTACATAAAATGCTTAATTGTATAAGTCCATGACTCCATCAGAATCCATTGGTTCAATTTAAGTAAAAATGTCTTTGGTTTGTAAGTCCGACGCTCTATTTCCCTGGATACCGAAGAACAAATATTCATTTTGTATTTAAGCGATGGCTCACTTTTCTCCAACTCGTTCAACTTATGGGCGCCAGGCCAACCGAATCCTGGGAAAGAGCATTGTGTTGTTCATATCGTAACAACTTCCCCGGGAGATTGGCACGACTGGCCATGTTCGAGTCTGTTCGACTACGTTTGCCAGTATCCCTTAACATACGAATGAACGATACTGTTTAAACGAGTTTCAGTTTTCAGCGAAGTGTCCGTTGATGCAATGTACCTAATTTGGTCACATTATTTTTCGCCTTGGAACAAAAAATAATGTTAAAGGTTCGTTGAGGTATTTTCTAATTGACGTGTTACCATTTCCTAAAGCTAACAAAGGGAAATATATTAGGGCGGGTAATATAATGCACTATTACCACTATTATAATAACAGCATGTAATAAGCATGGGCTCGTTTGTTATGTCTTGTTTTATACAACTTTTATACACTTTTAGAAACCTCTTTGTACACCGTTTTATACATAGATCACTTTTATTTCGCATTTAGTTTATACCATTTTCATCTTGTTATTGTGTTTTTTGCTTTGCTATTTTAACACTCGTTTTATTCTCTATCTCTCGGGGCTTTTTAGTAATTAATATCAACGGAAGTGCAATGCTGTTTTTCGTGCTGGTGGTACTATAATAAAACAGTGTTCAACTCGAGCCCCCAATTTTTTAATTAAAAATAAAACTTAATTAGTTGTAATACATTATTATCACATTTTATCAGTGCCCAGTCTGTTTTCACGCCGTCATCACACATAGAAACAATATAATCAAAACTATTTTCTTCATCTTCCAACGAGTAACGAAATGATCTCAAAGCAACAAAAGTTTAAAAAATTAACCATTCCAGCCGAAACGCTTCTTTTAATCACTTTCCAACCTCATTCCCCCCCCTTCCTGCCCCACTATACCAGCCATAGGCTCCGGACATCAGCAAAGTGCTACAAACACGTTTTGCTCAACCGATGTTTTAACTCATTATTTTAAGGAGGTCGCGTCCTGTGGTGAGGAATACCATGTGACCTAGTGTTTCCCATGCGTGTCGCTTATTTAGTGATCACTGGGATAAAAATAAACTATAAACCGAACCATGGACAATTGTGGCAGATTTGCATAAATGTACGGAAACTAATCACCTATGCGAAAGATACGAGATAATGTTTTTAACAAAAAACTCAAAAGTTTTAACCCTAAAAACTAGAAGTCTCTGAGTTAAAGATATTCCAGGGATAAACAACAGATGGAAGATGCAACGTCACATCCGCTCTGCATCAACAAGCAATTTCCTCAACTCCCTACCCCCCATTATCTTGTGCCCACACAAGAGTTGTATTACCTAAAATATGCTTGTTAAATACAAAATATGACATTTATTACAACAGTAATAATGTGTCATTTCTATTTGCCGTTCCGTTGATTTTTCCTGAAAATTGTATTTAACATTTCAATTTCTACCGTTTTTATTCATCTGTCATGGAATAAAGAACAAAATTCGATCACCGACGAAACATAATGCTACGATTTGGTTAGACCTGGTTGCGCATCAGTTGTAGGAATAAGTAGCTTCTTTTTCTATCTTCAAAAGTATATCACCGATGAGATTTTCAATCAGTGACAATTTCTTGTCTGTCTCGTTCAAGTCTCGTTCGACGTTGGTTTTGAATTGAAGGAAACTGTTCAAAGCTTGTTTTGCTCCGACGGGAAGTTGCATTTCCTCCCACGCCCGCCCCTCCAGTGTGAAACGAACCACTCCACATTTCACCAGCTTAGCCTTCCCACCTACATCAACCACATTATAACAAGGAGCAGATATGAGAGAATCATCTTCATATTTATCTCTTAAATCTTCCATCAGTTCCAATTGCTTAAGTGCTTCCAGCTTTACTTGAATTTTCTTTCTTTTTGGAAAAACCTTATTTTGCTTCTGTTTCGTTGGTCTCCCGTCTTTCTTCCCGCACCTCCGACAATGCTTGGGTTTTATCGGGACTTCTTTTAACGGTTTGCTCACTTCCTGTCTTGCCAAGTACCCCCCTCCGTGTATGAGGGTGCAAACTCTCAGCGACCATCGAATCGACTTCATTGCGCGCTCTGTCCTCGTCTTCAATATCTCCCACGTTGATTTCTCATTCGTCTCCTCTCTGTTCACAAAGCGATTATCTCGTCATAGAGCAGTTTGCAACTACGTCATGTCAAGCACATTGGAGACAATGCTACTATTTGTTTAATGAATTCAACCCAGTGGATTCGGGCAGAGATTGATTGTTGGGTGAGTGTGTGGTAGGTTAGTACGTTGCCTTTTTGCCGAAATTATGCAGATTCGAACTATAGACGCTAGCGGTTGTGTCCTTAGGCAAGGCACTTTACGGAAATTGCCTGAATCCAGCGGATTAATGGGTTCTACTAAATTGAAGGAACGTGTCAAAAGTACAACACACTACAATAGCTCCGGTAACCCGATGGTGGGCGCGAGGTTATCTGACGATTTCCCGTGTAATAACCCCCTTGGTTTTCCCATTCAAAAGGAATAAACATGAATACCTCTCGTAAAGACTTAACGGACGAACCAGCAGCCGAATTTCCAACCAACAATTGTATAATGACATGACACATACCCTGTACTGAAGACGGGGCTTCCCCGAGATGGATAATTCTCGATTGTTTCGCTTCTTTGTTTTCGAACCTATGACGTAGTGGGTATGAGGTTTATCTGATGTGTTTATTTCGTTGTCCCATTCAACGGGATGGAAATAAATATTCTTCGACGGGAGAAAACGTCAGAAGGTCTTGCATAAGTTGACAATAATATCCGATCGCTTAATTAGTCTGGCGGGTTAGTGCGACACGTTTCAACCGAAAGGTTACAGATTCCAAACTGGTCGCATATTATTATTATTTTTAACCGAGCCAAGTTTCGAACCTATAATGGCTCGTCACTAGGACCGTTTTTTGTATAAGAGTCGGTATATGTATCGGTCGCGTTAACCATATGACCACACGAACATACTTGCATATTATTTTTCTATTCTAATTAAATCGAACCCACTCAATATCGACACCACCCACCTGAATCTTGTTCCGCCATCTTTTCAATCTCTTCACTTTCTTCGCCACTTGGGGGTTTGTGGCTGCGTCGCGCTCCCATTGGACCGATTCCATCGACCTCAGGTTAAGCTGTGTGTGGTTGGCGGTGATGGGTCAACCAAGGGGGGAATTTGAGGTTCGAACCCTCAACTTAGGGGTTTCGTGGTCGATAACCCTGAACCACTTGCTGCTCGATCGTGAGTCACGATTGGTTGTCCACGATGTGCAAGAAACCGATAGTTTATTGGATCGAAACCAGTCCATTGGTGGTTGTATTGTTGGGAAAGTCGCTGGGGTAAAACAGTAGACTGTGAGCACGAGGTTATCCAACCACGACCAATATTCCACAGCCAATGCCCCACTCCCAAAGTAACACCCATCAACTGACCTCATTCGCCACGCTGAACGTCAACTGAACTTTGTGTTCGAACAAAGCTTTGATCGATGGCAACGTCTTCGCGACTTCGTCCAAGTTTTCCCCGCTGATGACGTCGATGTCGACGTAAGTGAGCGCCTTCACCATCACTCCACTCTTCCTCCCCCCGCTCTCACCCCACACATCGACCCCGAATGTATCTCCCTTCGCTGGGAATAGTTCGATCCAAGTTTGGAGGATTGGAAGTGATAGCATTAGTTCACGCCTCGATTTTGAAATTACCATTAATATATATTACCGGCCCGTCAGTCTAGCGGTTAAGTGTGTCGCCTTTCAATCGAAAGGTTGCAGTTGCGAAACCGGTCGCTAGCTATAGTCGGTTGTGTTCTTGGGCAAGGCACTTTACGGACATTGCCTGAACCCAGTGAATTAATGGGTTCTACCAAATTGAAGGAACGTGTGAATAATACGCAACACGCTGCAATAGCTCGGGTAACTCGACGGTGGGCGCGATGTGATCTGATGATTACCCGTGTGTTAACCCCACTAGTTTTCCTATTCACGGGGATAAACATGAATATCCTATCCTAACCTATCCTATCCTATTATGTTAGTTTTTTTTAGTATAACTACGGCTGTGACGTGTAATTTAAGCGTGTTATAAATACATTTATTTGTCGATTATATCAAACTTATTTGTATATTTGTCCAAGGAGCATCTGTGTAGGAAGCGGTCAGGGTAAATATCGAGAGCAAAACCCTCCTACTTAACCCACCATGTTATATTCCATCAACCACACAAACTCACTGAGCAGTCCGACCAGCATTCCCTCCCACACAACCTCCACATTCCCTCCCATGATGAAGTAGACACAATCCACCAACTCATCCCGGTCGCATACGATCTCCCCGGGGGCGAGACACACGCGCTCCAACCGCCGAGCCACATGCTGCAAGCCGCTCTCATCCAACGAGGTGAAGATGGGCTGCGAGAGAAGCAGTCTTCGATGCATGTGGACGCATATCTCCGAGCGCTTGTATTCGGGGAGCAAACTTAATACCTGGGGAGGTGATGGGTTGTGTGAGGGGGGTTGTGTGGGGGGGGGGTATGAATGGGGGTTATGAATGGGGGTTATTAATGGGGGTTATATATGGGTTTATGAATGGGGTTATGAATGGGGTTATAATCATTCAGCAGAGAAAGCTATAAAGAAACGGCGAAACTACAGTTGTTATAGCACCTCATTAAAAAATATAGTTTAAAAAAATGTAAGAAAAATATCGACGCGGCTTTGTTATAAACATAAACTGTTAACCGGCCATTATTGCGTCATAAAACGAATAATATTGCATGTCGTTTTTCTCGTTTTCAAAATTTCCATCAAAGGTTTCGTCTTTTCATGGTAGAAACATCAATAAATAAACTATGTCGTCAGACAGCGATAAACGCAAATGATCTTTGATATAGTGGCGCTGCTGGGGGAATCCCGGTGGGGAATCCCGGTAATTAAGCTTACCGCTTCCTCGTCGATACCATGCGAGATAACTCGGGTGAAGGAGACGTAATCGCATATTCGCTCGGAGAGTATCGGTGGGAGCTCGTAGAGGGAAGCGAAGTCTCGGATGGATTTCATCTGGTCGTGGAAGTCCTGGTGTTTGTTGCTTATTTGTTGCAGAATGTTGGTCACATTGCCGAGTATAGCGGCGTAAAGTATCCCTGGAATATCATGGGGTTTATGCAGGTGGATATGTTGTTGTGACCTCATCCAACCCGCCTACCTCCCATCATTAGGATGAAGATGCAATAAATCTTCTCCAGTGTGGTATCAGCTGCTATGTTACCGAACCCGGCCGATATGACGCTGGTCATGGTGAAGTACAGACACAAGATGTAACATCTACGAGTGGTCGGTCCCCCTTGTAGCGTTCCTGTCAATCATAGTGACGTATGTATCGCTGGTCTAGTGGTTAAATCATACATGAGTGACGTGTCTATCACCCTGGTCTTGTGGTTAAAGTCGCAGTCTAGAATTGTTTATTTAAAAACCCGGGATTCGCAGGAAGATGCGTGTTTCGTTACATGAAGCTTCTTACAACAAAAGTTTGTTTTGTTAAATAAAAGTCGCAATACTTGAGCAACAAACGACTTGGTTGTTACAAAATATATTTATTATGACGCATGGAGTTGTCACAACCAAATGTTTTTGTATTCTGACATCATAAACGTCGTTCGCATGTCATATTGCTCCATAATCCAGCACCGACCTGTCGTCCGATTGAACACGAGAGGGCAGTCGGGATCATCGGATATTCGTATCAACCACGTGGTTGGGGGGAGATGCTGATTGGTGGAGGGGATGGCAGCTTCAGCTTGAATGGGAAGATTGGATGAGGATGTTAACACCGGGGGTGATGTGACGTCACAAGGGTAACCGTCAGATTACTGGGTTATCTATTGCAGTGTGTTGTGTACGGTAAAGAAATAGATTTTATTTGCTCAGCGCATCAATTAGCTGTATATAAGGGCGCAATAGCCTTGAGTAACGATAGGTTTGTATTTGGATCGTCTCATCATTTCTTATTAATCAAGGTGGTTAGATAGGATGTTCATATTTTCATCGACTGTGGTTCTAACATCTAATGAGATTAAAACTTGGTATTTTCTGTGGATATTGCGTTAACACACGGGCAATCGTAAGATCACCTCGCGACCACCGTCGTGTTACTGGAGCTATTGCATTGTGTTAATATTGACGATTAAATACATACCAGTAACGTCATCATCATAATTTTCTACGTCATCAATATTCCAGCTGACGTCATTCGTGCTGAGGTCGGCAAAGAAATTCTCCGTCGTTCTTTGCGCATGGGGTGGTGCCGGAAGTGACGTAAGACTTGATTCGAGCGTCATCTTTGCGTGGAAATACTCAGCGGTGCTGTAGAGGGTGACGATGTACCATCCACACGCCATCCAGTGGCAGATAAGTAGGATGAGGCAAACCTGGTGAAATACAAGGATCAACCAATGTCTCTATGGAATATGATGTAGAAGCCCGACTGCGAGCGTGTGGTATTCAGATGAATAATCACGTCACAATGTTGTTTATTCACAGCACCCACCAGAACAATGAGAGTCGCCCACGCGTGCTCCAAGTACCGATCCATGTCCCTTGCAATCCTAATCATCCTTAGAAGCCGGAATGTCTTCAAGATGCTCAGCAGATACGACAATTCCTGGGGATTACCCGGTTACCTTACGCCCATGCGCAATAAAATATGGTTTCAATATATTTCCACATGTTTTTTTAGTTTCGAACCCAGGTTGGGCTAGTTGCTAAAGCCCGTCTATTTTGTATGCAACTATGTGTATGTATCGGTCGCGTTAACCATTACTTCACATGACCGTATTTGTTTCTCCCAACTTTCGATAAGATAGGTAGATAGAATATTCATGTTTTTCCCAGTGAGTGGGGAAACCAAGGGGGTTAACACACGGGCAATCGTCAGATCGCCTCGTGCCCATCGTCGGGTTACCGGAAATATTGCAGTATGTTGTATATAATAGACACGTTCGTTCAATTTAGTAAAGCCCATCAATCCGCTGGTTTCAGTCAAGTGCCTTGCCCAGGGCCACAACCGACTAGCTAGCGACCAGTTTCGTACCTGCAACCTTCGGATTGAAAGGCGACGACGCACTAACCGGCCGGACAAATGAAGTAATGTCTGCGCCACCAAATCATACAAATATAGTGAATGGTGGAAGTCCATCTTGCAGACCGCTAAGGTTCTTAATTAAACCTGTTGGCTGGTAATCGTAAAGTGAAAGTCTAGTTCTGTTGCGCGGGCGAATGGTTAACGCGATTAATACATGGACAACTATCATAAAATACTTTTAGGGAAGAGCCCACCATGGTTTCCAATCTTAAACTGGTAAAAGATATGTAAGTTCAACCACTTCACCTTTTGACTGATCTCCCCCACAGCAATGGTCAATGCGTCGTATGGAAGACACGACAGGATATCAATGGGAAACCAAGTTCTCGCGTAGTTGATTCGGATCTTGCGGAGATCGGTCACCATGGATCCTGTACAACATGATTGGTTGGACTTTGATCGAAACCAGGCAATTGGTGTAAATATAATACGAATCAGTGGAAGTGTTACTTTATGGGCGATTAGCACAAAATAACCCTTTTTTTATAAAATACACATAATTGAAGGCGGATTGCGAAACACTGCAAACTACATTGATAATAATGAAGATAAACTTGTGCTGAATAATTGTGACTTCCTTTCACACAAGATGCGGGTATGTAGGCTACATGTGTATTCCCGTGGTTGGAACTTGAAAGGTCAATATTGCAACGTGTATGACACAGATATCAGACTGAGTGAAACTCACCACCACTTCCCACGTAGCTGGTCCTGAAGTTGACGACGACGTCGGCGAAGAAGAACACGTCGACCATGGAATCGACAACCAACCATGCGGTGCTGTGGGGGGGGGGTGGATAGATACATGGTGTTGAATAAATGGTTGTGGCCAAATGGTTAACGCGAATATACATATACCGACTCTTATACAAATAAACGGTCCTAGTGACGAGCCCATAATGGGTTCGAAACTTGGCTCGATAAAAAAAAACGGTTGTCGTATGACAATTTGCCAGGGAAACAAGTGGGTGGTAACCCCTATGACGTTGTGACGTTTTTTTGTTTGTTTATTTTATACTGGATTACGTTTCAACCCATGATGGACATTTCACCAGGACCGTTTTTGTACATTGATCGGTGTAATGGATCGGTCATGCGTTCATTGTGGTGACGTCATCAACTGTTTCGTATTAGCTGGTCCCAGGATCATTGCCAATGTATGATGTAAGTTAACACTGGAAAGCCCGTGTTTGACATAATATTTTATGAAGAATATCTGGTGTGGCGAGGACGAGGACCGAACCCCCCACCCCCACCAACCCCCACCTTCGTGATGAAATACGGAACGACGCCACCATCGGGACCACCACCGAGGTATACGTGGTGAGCATGAGGATCATCCAATCCCACGTCACTTTGGACTTGCTGTAATGGAGGATCACTCCCTTGTCTTCCCGTGGTTTGTATTTGTCGTCTTCCTCGTCATCCGACTCCTGGTCTGGATGGGGGTGAGGTGGTTATGTGGCTGCTATGGTTGGATGTTTATCTTTATCCAAGGGGGTTAACACACGGGCAATCGTCAGATCACCTCGCGCCCATCGTCGCGTTACCGGAGCTATTGCTGTGTGTTGTGTATAATTTATATGTTCCTTTAATTTGGTAGAAGCCATTAATCCGCTGGGTTTAGGCAATGTCCGTTAAGTGCCTTGCTCAATGACAAAACCGTCTAGCTAGCGACTAGTTTCCCAACCCTTCGGATAAAAATCTCTAATCTGTCGCACTAATGGAAACTCATTACACTCCTCGAACTAACCTGACGAAATGCGTATAACTAAATTTAACAAATAAGTTAAAATAGATCAATATTTATCACATGGGATGATAGTTCACATATTCTGGTTATATTTCGGTGACCCTTTGTTTCCAGTACATGACTGAATACTATTGGACTTTCCACACAGTCTTCGAAGTCGGGTTTATTTGGCCGCGGAGGGTTAGTTTACGAGAACATCTACTGGTAAAACCAACTCAGGTGAATCCTTTGATCGGCTAATGGTGGATTTCTATCCTTCCACGGAAGGGAATTTCCCCGGGTTACTCCCCACATATGTCTATCATTGCTTTTTAATCTAAACTTCAAGATATTATTAGACATAAAGTTATTGCAATGGAAATATCCATTGCGTCGGCAAAACAAGGGCAATGGAACAGCGCGCATGGGTTCAGTGGGGCGAATTTGAAATCTTCCACCCAATTGAAGCATGTTCCCGCCCTCGTACAACGCAACTACCCATCCATGGGGAATACCCATCCATGGGGAATACCCGGCAAACAACTCGCCATTTTCAACCTCCTTAATTTGTGGCTTCTTCGCGAATACGTTGTTCCACTTCGTGACGTCATTGGAGCATTCTACTACGTCATCCGGACTCTTGACTACGTCATTGGTACATTCTACTACGTCATCAGAGATCATCGGATGATTATTGGTTGACATGGTTCGATGATCAACAGCATTCGCCACCTGCACCTATGCTTTGCACTCCGACTGCCTGGTGTATTTCGTTTCACTTTGCTTTCCTTGCTCTGAACCGAAGAAAACGTTTCTAAATAATTCAACTTCCATATTTGTACAAGTTGCGCGTTAATCCGGTGCTTTGCTCTAATAATGCGAGCCGATTAGTAGAAGCTGTTTGGTTACTTACAATAAGATTAAATATTTCAATGCTACTTATGCGTCATTGCGTATTGGTGTGCCGGCCGTCGAAGTCGCTTTCACTCCACCAAGCCACTTTATTACAAACTGCTTAAATTGCTACTTTAGGGTGGACGAATGGTTAACGCGGTGATTCATATGCAAAATTTTTTCTTCGTTAGAAGCCCATTATGGGTTCGAACCTTGGCCGTTAAAAACATTTCGGAAACTGAATAAATTAACGGGTTAATGCGAAACTAAGGGGTTTTTATATATACATAACCTACAATGCATCATGTTATGTTGCAACATCCATCGGGCGGTGTACAGAACGTTTTAATAATTGCACTAAACAGTTCGTAGTAACTGAGGTTTTATTTGATTCACTTTATTTTCATGTTTCCTTTTACTTTTCTCCTAGTTTTATCATTCATTTTTATAGTGAGCGTGTTTTATTTAAGCAATCATTGCTGTCTTGATTGTCGCTGCCCACCTTATATACAGAAAATTGATTTGTTTTGAATTTAAACGAATATTATTTATTTCCATCATTCCGTGATTTATTTATTTTTATAATATTTTTAGTTTCTTCTTTTCACTTCATGAATTGTCTCATTCTTTTTTGGTTTAGTTTATTTTTTGTTTCCACGATGAAAACACGAAGCAGGACCTTTGATATAAACATTAGTTACAACGAGGGCTTCGATAATATAGCGATAACCGCGATGCTATTCATACTGCTCGGCGAGGATACTAATAAATGAGTATGGCGATTATCGTACCATAGATGTAATATGGAAACTTTTTCTAAAATGCGTCTTCGCGTATTGTAAAAATAGCGATTTATCACAAATGCATTGTAATGCCGAACACACATTGTAAAACTGTTATTGTAATGTAATGTTCGCAATAAACCTTATACATAGGCCTATCATTAAATAAAACACGTCAGAAATCTCTTCAATTATTAACTTTATTTGTCCAAACCTAAGCTAAATCATTCTGATGTGGTTTGTAGAAATAATAGGAAGCGGTAGGACATGAAGTGCCTTAAGGCTTAACTAACCTTACTCTAGTTGGTGTAAATAGTTGTTATAATTAAGTGATCGACATAGTTTGGTGTTATATTAATAAGTGCTAGTTTTCACCAGTTTATCTGTAATTTTAGTTATTGTTATTTTATTTGAAGTACATCGTGGAGAATTTGCCAGAGAGTGTTATAAGATATGATATTCACGTTTATCTCAATGATGGGAAAAGAAAAATGGAGTTATCACACGGGCAGTTGTTAGATTACCTAGTGAATAGTGAAGAGTGTTATCACAGGTCAATCGACTTCGCGCCCCCTTTCGGGTACCAAAGTTATTACGCTGTGTTCTGTATGATAGAGACGTTCGTTTAATTCTGCTTGAAACCATTAATCCACGGCTTGTAATCCAGACCGATTTTTATATAAATAATCGGTATATTTATCGGCAGCGGTAAACATTCGACCACACGAACGTACATTTTAAAAAGTTTCGAATTTCTCAGACAACGTCAGAGCCGTTGTGATACCAAGTGCATTACAATGAAGATAATCATAGCTGGACTTCCGAAAACCGGTACTAAGACCATGCACGCCGCGTGTAACATACTCGGTTACAAGGTATTCGACATTTTGGATCATTTTGAGCTTCATTGCGACCACTGGCACCGGTTTTGGGACGGGAAAGGTCAAGTTGAAGACTTCAAAGAAATGTATAAAGATGTGGATGTAGGGGTTGACGGGCCCATGTTCTTCTATTGGGAAGAAATATTAAAGGCGTTTCCGGATATGAAGGTGTGTACTACAACACGACTTTTTAGTTGTTTTTAAGATTTTAAACTTTTAAGTCGCAACCACTTTTAACTATTTAACAATTTCTGCGACGCTTTTTCTCGATTAAAAACTAAAAAGTCAAATAAAGTGGAATATACAGTTTGTGTACATCATTATTTTCCATACATTATTTTGTTTTGTGTACAGCATTATATATAGTTTGTGTAGGCCTACAGCATTATTTTCCCGACAACATTCGTTCTTTGTTATTATTCGTCAACCGAAAGGTGATAGGATCGAATCTGAGGCTTGCTCTATGGTTGTGTTCTCGGAAGGAGCCTTTAGTGGATGTTGATTGAACCCAGTGGTTTAATGGGTTATACAAAAAAATGTAGCCCATCGTTTTTGAAACACAATAATCACTTTTGTTACCAGGCCAGTCTTACAATTTCCCGTGTAGTAAAGCCACTATATTTCCAGTAAGCTTCGAGATAAATATTAGTATTACATATTTTATGTCTTGAGAATTTTCTTTTTTTAAATGTTCATGTCATATTAATCATTATCCTATGTAGTTTAGACCTGGCTTCGCTTTACCACACAGTGTTTCCAGATTATTTTAACAATTCGTGACGAAGATGCATGGTGGAAAAGCATACGTAACCAAATTAACATTATATTGAGCAACACTGCATACAGAGTAATGACCACTATCTCCCCAACTGGAAGACGATACAACAACTTTGTTAACCGACTTGGTGAGTTGACGAAACAAACAGTATTTAAACAAGTCAAGTATTAGTATGGGATTCTTGTGTTTATCCCCGTGGATGGGAAAACGCATGTGAGTTATCTTATGTGCAATCACCAGATTACCTGCGCCTATCGTTGGGTTATCGTAGATATTACAGTACGCTGTGTATGATTAAGACTTTTCTTATAATTTGTAGAAACCATTATTCCACTCGGTTCATGCAATGACTGTTAAGTGCCTTGACCAAGAAAACAACCGACTAGCTTAAGCGACCAGTTTCACAGTAGTAGTAACCGTTCGACTGAAAGGCGACGCACGAGGTTATATCCCATCAAGCTAATCGGTCGTCCTGAATTAAAATTTAAAAAAGTGCATAAATATAAAAAAAATATTTATTTCGTTTTCAGTGGACATAGAATTTGGCATACCTATGAACGAAATACAATGGAAACGAGAATTCCGACACAGTAACAGCTACGTAATGCACGTAAGTTTGTATTAAACAAAATAAGTTTGCTTATGCAAAAATATCTGCTCATCAGTCGCTTATGTCGTTAGACAAGACACCTTAAGTTGCTGTAGTTAATTAATGTGTTTTGCTAAGGTTTACTACAAAAGGAACAATATTGTACGATCGTGTGGCCGAATGGTTAACGGGACCGATACACACACCGGTACTATACAAAATCGGTCAGAATAAGTAGCTAAACATGATATTTTGCTCGGTTAAAAAATACATATTTGGCTTGGTTAAAAAATACAACAAAAAACAGAAACTATATTGTTGTCTTTAGAGTATTTACGGTATTTCTATATGGGTGCATGTATAAATATGACAAGTAACCGTATTTAAAGTTTAAATGTGTTAAACAACAGTATACACATATAAAATGTATGATTTGTCGTTTTTATATTATTTTCGTTCTTTAATGTAAGAATAAATAACACAACTATGTTCTTCTGCGTATAGATGAACATTATTCAAGTATATGTCCCCGATGTAAAAGACATACTTATTGCGACAATTCTTTGCATTAATGTGATGGTGCTTAACGGAAATCAATTGTAATCAGCGCATTAGATGGATATTTTAACTTGATTGTATAATATTAATTTTTATTTCCATTAATGGGAAAACACAAATGGAGTAATGTTGTCGACTCTTCAATATACAATAATAATTCTGTTTCCCTATACAGAACGCGCCAAAGGACCAACTACTGGTTTACAAAGTTTCAGAAGGTTGGACCCCTCTTTGCAAGTTTCTGGGGGCTGAAGTCCCGGACCTACCGTTCCCGCACAAAAATGCAAGAGGCGGATACCTTGATGAAGTAAGCGATCATCCAGTTATGCAGAAAATAAAACGGGAAACACTGCTATCCTTATCCGCCATCTTGATACTGAGCAGCTTCGGGCTTTACAAAGCGTTTACCAAGTTTTCTATGAGCGGTGTGACGGGGTTGTTTTCCAGTTTTTCTCAAAATTTCCGTTTTTCCTAAATCTTGCGAAGTTCCGGCCCAAAATTCCTAATTTTAAATCTTGTTTGAGATTGTAATAATTTAGTTCACGAAAAAAGCGCTTAATGGGGTCGCGATGGATAACTGTTATCCAGATTTTCCTTCCAAAATAAACTAAACCAATTGGGTAATGGCCGAACGGTTTACGCGACCGATGCAATACTGACTTGCATACAAAAACGGTTTCA
This sequence comes from Ciona savignyi, assembly GCA_000149265.1. Lineage (NCBI taxonomy): Eukaryota > Metazoa > Chordata > Ascidiacea > Phlebobranchia > Cionidae > Ciona > Ciona savignyi. The sequence goes on from CH003268.1 coordinate 393,643, forward strand.
GCAACGAGGCTATCATTGGTTAGAAACTAAGGCCAATAAATAGTTAACTAATGGTGTTTTTAGTTTTAACTCAAACCGTCCTGTAACCAGTTTATAAACTTTAAACGTAACTACTTTTGCGAATTTTAACTTTTATGTACTCTTCCCTATAATCTAAATGCACTTACTTAATCACCATTGTTTATCAATATTAATTTTGAGATATTCAAATAAAACTAATCATTTTGAAATTCTTATCTTACTAGCTGGTTCTGCTACAGCTTATGACATCAACCGAAGGTCTTGGAATGAAACTTTCCATTATTTAAGTCGACAGTGTCTTGGGACAATTTACTTAACGGTGGGTTGAAACAAAAACAGGAGATACAAAACACCACAATAGCTGAAGCAAACCTAGAGTAGAAGAGGGATACAGTCAAATATCGTTACTACATGCCACCTGTCGGGACCAAGGTAAAATGACATAGTAAGCTAATAAGAGAGGCATGGTAACACGGAACCGTAAAACGGCTACAGTATATTGTACTGTAGAAGGGTGGGATGGTAACGAGGGTTTATGAAACAGCTATATTATACTAATGATCGAATATTGTATAATAGCGAGATTGGCCTTGTGGAAAGGTGAAATAGTTACGAGATTTGACTGTATTTTAACGAATACTCGTGTCACGCCGCATCTTATTTGAAACCCTGCTGGTCCCAATCTAACCTCGTTTCTGACCATATAACTTTATTGCTCCCCACACAATAAAACATCTTTGTCCACATAATTTTATTACACATACTACGATTAAGCAAACATCAATAATTTTCACAAAATGCTTTGACGTCTTAGTCTCGAAACAGCAATTGAAGGAGGAACCCGGATGTTGTTGACGTTCTTCTGGTCTGTATGACGAAACAATCGAGTTAATATATTAAAATAACAAAATATTAAATCTTAAAGTATCCACAAACGAAAGTATTGAAATAAAATAGCTATGCAATATGCATAGGATAGGATATTTATGGAATGTGAAAACCAAGGGGTTCACCTCGCAGCCACCGTCGAGTTACCGGAGCTATTGCAGTGTGTTGCATATGATAGACGTTCCTTTAATTTAGTAGAACCCATTAATCCGCTTGGTTCAGGCAATTTCCGTTAAGTGCCTTGCCCAAAGACTCAACTGACTAGCTAGAGACCAGTTCAGAACTGCAAACCTTTTGGTTGAAGAACAGATAGCATGAAATTTAACTCACCTTGCAAATAGAGCTCATAGAGATCAATAGGAGAGCCGTCGGTGAATATCGAACTCATGATCGAAGTTCTTCGAGTAGTTTTATTCTAGGAACAAATATATTTTATTTGGTTGTGTGGTGGAATGGTTAACGTTACAGCTTCATATCAGCATGGCATTTAAAACTAAGTGAAGAACCCACGGGATAAAACTTGTAAAAATACGTTGAACTTGAATACAATGGTGCAAGAACTAATACTAGAAACCAACCAAGACATAAAGATCCTTTTTACGTGGGAAAAGTTAAAATATTTATACAAGATTTCCCACTTTAAAGGAAAATCAGTTAAAAGAATTGGAGTGTTATTAGGAGAGGATAGGATAGGGATAGGATATTCATGTTTATCAAGGGGGTTATCACATGGGCAATCGTCAGATCACCTCGCGCCCATCACCGGGTTACCGGAGCTATTTTGCAATGTGTTGCATATGATAGACTTGTTCCTTTAATTTGGTGGAACCCATTAATCCGCTGGGTTCAGACAATGTCCGTTAAGATGGCGTATAACCAATTAAGACCTCTATGAACGGCAGGATGTGACGAGTGGTACCCTCCATGAGTCATTGTTTTTAAACTAGTGTTTTGCTGAGTAACAATGGTGGTGATTCCCCAATGTTTGTTTTGTTGAAAGCAGCATGTGCTAGGCTGCGCGCCGGTGTTCTCGTTTAGCTGTAAAGTTTTGTAATCGTGGAGCAGTGCTTTGTAAAATAAAGGTGTTGAATGTGCATCTGCTAGCTGTTTTGTTGGAAAAAAGTTGCCGATGTACGAAGGGGTATGGGCTCAAAATTTTTAAACAAAATTTTGTAGGGTTTTGAGTTTAGGTTGCAGATCCAAGCTTCAATTTTAAATTGTGAAAAAATCTAAGACTTCCTATGTCAGGATTTTGAGTGACAGTCGTTTTTGTGAGGTCAGTTTGCATTGGGGAGATAGGGAAAATAATTAGTTGAACGCCTCCTAAATGAAAAACGGGCTATTTTGAATTTTTTGCCAAAATCTCCAAATTTATAGAAATTTGAGTGTGGATAAATGTTACTAGTCAACTGTTTGTCTAAAATCTTACACTTAATTACTTATGCTAATTAGCAAAGTAATTAATTAGTCATTTTTTCTCATTTTTGGTTATTTTCACTCCGGTAGAGGGTCGTTCGGATATTTTTTCAAGAACCTAACTTCGAATGGCTTTTATAAATACCAGACAATCTTTCGATACAGACTGTTAATCCGATTTGTGATATAGGACTGAAAAATGTACTCCTCTTGGTATCCACATGTGTACCTTTTTTTCATATTTTTCAATTTTTGGGCAGGTGTGAAGGCCTAGAGGTGTTGTTGGACACTTATGCATACAGAAGATATAAAAACTTACCAATCCTAACCATCCTTGATTGTCAAACATTGGTGAAAGAAGTGGAGGCGGACAAAATGTGGTCATAGAGGCTCAAAGGTGACATTGGGTGTGTTTTTTTACTCAAAAACAACTATTTGTACCCGGGTTATGGACTTTAAACCTTTAAATTACAGTGAAAAAATGTGCTGAAACTTGTGGAACATCAAGCAGTGAATTTTAATGTGTACGAAGAGTTTCAGTCATCACCAGTGACACTGTCGCCAAATGAAATCTACAGAATGACCACCCTTCAGTCGAAGGCCTGTAATAGCCGAAGCAGTCAACCGAAACGGTTAAAATTTGGACCGGAGTCTCACAGAATGACCTCTACTAGTAAGTTCAAACAGTTTAAACCAAACTGGAACGGTCACCGTTTCCAAGATGGCGTATAACCAATTAAGACCTCTATGAACGGCAGGATGTGACGAGTGGTACCCTCCATGAGTCATTGTTTTTAAACTAGTGTTTTGCTGAGTAACAATGGTGGTGATTCCCCAATGTTTGTTTTGTTGAAAGCAGCATGTGCTAGGCTGCGCGCCGGTGTTCTCGTTTAGCTGTAAAGTTTTGTAATCGTGGAGCAGTGCTTTGTAAAATAAAGGTGTTGAATGTGCATCTGCTAGCTGTTTTGTTGGAAAAAAGTTGCCGATGTACGAAGGGGTATGGGCTCAAAATTTTTAAACAAAATTTTGTAGGGTTTTGAGTTTAGGTTGCAGATCCAAGCTTCAATTTTAAATTGTGAAAAAATCTAAGACTTCCTATGTCAGGATTTTGAGTGACAGTCGTTTTTGTGAGGTCAGTTTGCATTGGGGAGATAGGGAAAATAATTAGTTGAACGCCTCCTAAATGTGACTTGCCCAAGTTTGACACAACCGACTAGCTATGCGACCAGTTTCGCACCTGCAACCTTTCGATTGTAAGGCGACGCACTTAACCGCTAGACCAACGGGCCGGACTATTGTCATCTCACTCGTACCCATGGCCCATGTAATGTGTTGCACGCCACCAAGATGATTTAATGTCAATCAACCAGACACCACTGTGTCAGAGCAGAGTCTATAATCTGCACGGACACACAACAAGCAAGTGGCTGGTTTTGAACCTTCACCTCACACATACAATGAACAATCATGTATTTTTTTACCGATCTAAGTTTCGAACCCATGATGGGCTCGTCACTCGGACCGATTTCTTATATAATTTGTCTATGTATCGGTCGCGATAACCATTCAGCCACTCGACCATGCGGACATGTTCGTTTTACCTCAAAGCTTGCAGGGAATCGGTTGCGTTGCGACAACTGGAACTTGATGGCGATGATGAGAACCATAATTGCGGCGAGCAACAGTGCGACTCCCGATAAATAAAATATGGAATCGTACGACCCCATGATGTCCACAATCCAACCTGGAATGTTTGAGAATGGGAAGTGTTTGTCCCTGTGAGTGGGACAACACACAGTAGAAGGTTTTTCTGGGTTCAGGCAATTTCTCTTAACTGCCTTGCATAAAACGGACTAAATAGTGTTATATCGTAGTATAAGATGGTTAAAATTGCTAATTTTGAGCGGGAAGCGGTTTAACAACACAGATATGCAAACAGCTTACAGTTACAAATATATTGAGAGATTCATTAGTCCTGGATTTGAAGCAATGCCTGGTACAAAAACACTGGAAATATAACATTTAGGAATAGCTAGGTGGATGAAAATTTAAATTGCCCGGACTTTATTCTCGGTATGGAATAATAGAAAACATAGAAACAATATAAACCTGCCACTGGAGGAGTAAGTAGCACAGCGACGCTGGTAACCATGAAGAAGAAACCGAGACCGGTGGCCAAGCAATCGACGCCAACGATCTCAGCAAGCACGGTGAACGGGAGTGCCATCACAGCACCTGAGATGCGAGGTTAATATTATGCTTGAGCAGTATCAAGCAGATCTATTTGTGTCCGGCCGGTTAGCTTACCGGTTAAGTGCGTCGCCTTTTATTCGAACGGTTGCAGGTGCGAAACTGGTCGCTAGCTAGTCGGTTGTGTCCTTGGGCAAGGCACTTTACGGACATTGCCCAAACCCAACGAATTAATGGGTTCTACCAAATTGAAGGAACGTGTCTATCATATACAACACACTGAAATAGCTCTGGAATCCCGACGATAGGCACGAGGTTATCTGACGATTGCCTATGTGTTAACCCCCTTGGTTTTCCCATTCACGGGGATAAACATGAAAATCATATCCCATGTGTGGGGAATACCCAGATATGAGAAATGTAGGTTGAATTTTTCTTGGGGTGTGAGGAAAATCATCTTTAACACTGGATATCTTTAATACCTTATGACCACAGTCAGTTATTACAGTGTATTCTATCTAATTTATGGGACCGATACACTGTGCTATATTGAAGGGTCATTTATACACTTTCGACACTCGTACATACGGTCTAGTTGCCTATGCTATGATACAGTACATTGTAGTCAACAGAGACATTAAACTTTGTATTTCCACTAGATCCTTTTGATTAGGTATATCATAGCAGTATTATGTGTCAGTCAATTTGTGAGGCTTAGTTGGCTTGTCCACTTTGCCTTCCAATTGTCCCTTCAATGCACTAATATTCAACTAAACGCATGCATCAAAATATATAACAGCAGTGCGCCTGGCTTACCCGAGAAAAGGCCAAAACCAATGCAAAACACCACAAGCTCAATGTATGTGGTAGCCAGTGGGCATAACAGACAACATATGCCGAGCAGAAGGAGAGAAAAGACATCAAAGTAGAGAAGACTGACAGATTTTAATGTGGCAAACCACCCACTTGCTAAACTGTGGAACAACTAGTTTGTGATAATCTGGTATATAGGATAGAATGGTTATGTTTTAGTCCTGTGAATGGAAAACCGCAGGAAAGTTATCATACAGGTAAACGTCACATTTTCTTGCGAATACGTAAGAAAGCGTTGTTACATAGATAGTATTATTATATGGAGAAACGGCAGATTACATTATGCTCAATGTCAAGTTAAAAAGGACACAACCATACAGCTGGTGGCTGATTTGGCTCCCAAAACCTTTTGGCTTACAAAACCAAGCCACAGAACTAGATTTGGGGACTTTTTTAAACCAAAGAAATATATTTAGACTACATGCAAAAATTACATGTGATTAAGCTTACCTGCTTACAATAGATACACCCCCCATTATCGAGACCAAGTAAGCCCCCTGGAAATCCACGAATCCCCTTGAAGCAGCATGGGCGACAATAAACACGTTGGGGGTAAATGCACCGGCCCCAATACATAACCCAGCGCCACAGTAGAGAAGAAAGGAACATTCTTTCAGTATTTTCCATTGCAATCCCTGAGGAAAGCAGACGGGTTTTGTCTCAGGTGTAATTTAACTTACCCTAAGCACCATATTCGCTTTTTTCTACGCCGTCAGTAAAGTATTTCTTTAATCAAAAGTGAAAACATACTGTAATAGTTCCAATAACTTGACTGTGGGCATGAGGTATATTACTGTGCAGGACTGTGGTCATGATGTGTATTACTGTGCTAAAATGTGAGCATAAGGCCAGTTTACAGTTTACATTATCCTAACCCTGTGGTATCTTATCAACCGTCCAAATTGGAAGTCATGTCTGATTATCCAAACATTGTAATAGTTCAAGCAACTCGACTGTGGGCATGAGATGTAATACTGTGCACCTGAGCAAGCCACTTTAAATTGCTCCAACCCAATGGTATCTAATTAATTTTTCAAATTAAAACTCATGTCTGATTATCCACACAATATATCACTTTTGTTTTAGAATATGTCTCAAAAAAGTTTAATTGTATCTGAAGCAGTGGAAATAAGCATAATCTGCATTACAAAATAACAAACTGAAAAATCACAGTTGAACGTATTACCGATTGTTGTGTAATAGATGGTTCATTCGCTTCATCAATTTTCTTCTTTATGACGAGTCTTTTTTCGTTGGGAGTGGGAGTGGGTGGGGCTGAGGAAGCAAATTTGATCAACAACAAGAAACAACTGCATGTAAGAAAAATCTAAAAAAATTCCATTTCAACTTTTTAGCATTGTACTGTTATAAAAAAATGTTCGATGCAGTGGGTTCAAAAAATTGTTCCGAAACAAGTTATACTAACAAGTGTCGTTGAGTAGGTATAAGGGAACATTCCATCCTATTTTGCATAAATATGTAGGATATCTAATATATAGCCATATTGGTTATTCATTTTCATCCCCTAGGGGTGGGCTATCCACTGGAATTATATTTCCCAATTACACTAACATAATCCAAAAAGCCCCAATGTATATTTTTGTGTTTATTAGTTTCGTTTATTTTTGCTTCCTTCGTACAGTAATAAAGAAAATAGAAAGGTTTAAAAAACAGAAAAACTAAAATAGTTAAACACGACAGCTGTATATGCAGGATATGAGATAAAAAACAAACAGACATGGATGACTTTTAAAACTAAATTGAGAAAACTTCAGTTTTCGAATTAATTAGTTGAATATTCTCACCACTTTCTGGTTCTGGTTGCACATTCTCCTGGTGGTTAGGGGCAACAGTGGTGTTTTGTAGATCGAACCTTACAGTTCGTTTCCAATTGTTCTGGTGTTGGGGAAGGCTATGATGGAATTCGCTTTTAATGGGTTGAAAATAAAGCTGATGAGTCATATGGGTTAACTAAGTCCATTAGCATGTTGATTATTTGGTTGTAAGCCAAAATGTTATTGGAATCGAAAATAGACGCAGGATACACAGCTGGGTACTTGGGGAAGGCATTTATCATAAATCGGCTAAACCTAGTGGATTAGGATAGCATATTCATGTTTATTCCCTTGAATGGGAAAACCAAGGCGGTTAACACACAGACAATCATTAGATCACCTCGCGCCCACCGCCGGGTTACCGGAGCTATTGCAGTGTGTTGTATATGATAGATATGTTCCTTCAATTTGGTAGAAACCATTAATTCGCTGGGTTAAGGCAATGTTCGTAAAGTGCCTTGCCCAAGGACACAACCGTCTAGCTAGCGACCAGTTTCGCACCTGCAACCTTTCGATTGAAAGGCGACGTACTTAACCGCCAAACTAACCAGCCGGACTAAATTAATGCGATAAAACAAAAGGAACCCAAATTATAAACAACACACTGCAATTTCTTTAATAACCTGACGATGGGTGCAATGTACTATGCGGATTAATGGGTTCTACCAAATTGAAGGAACGTCTGTATCATATGCAACACACTGCAATAGCTCCGGTAACCCGACGATAGGCGCGAGGTGATCTGACGATTGCCCGTGTGTTAACCCCCTTGGTTTTCCCATTCACGGGGATAAATATGAATATCCTATCCTATGACGACTGCCCATATAATTATGCTGCTTGGTTTTTTAAATCACTGGAATAATATTATATTTGGATGTTGACTTAAAAATAAACATAAAAAGGTTAAGAAAGAATGCATAAATGCTTTACTTGACATAACATCAAATTTGTAATCTAATCATTTAAATCTAAGAAAACAATTTACATTATCTTCTATCAAAAAACAAGACCCAATATCGACTGGTGGATTTACCATTTCAAACTGGTGACATTCTGTGTGAAACTTTTGCTTTTCCATTTGTTTCGATTAAAATAAAATTTCTCGTCAGTGTTGACCGTTAAATTTGTTTGGCTTGTTGAGGAGAGAGACAAATCATCGATTGGCATCATTCTTGTCTCAGATGCTTCTGATATTGACTCGAGTTTGTTTTGCATTTCTGTATGGGAGAGACAGGTGATGAATGGTTGTAATTATTTGAACAGAAAATGGTAGAGATTTTGGTAATCAATGGAAAGGCACTATTCTAAGGTTGGTTTGTGTAGAAATGTGTATGGTAGGGACTTTGGATATGTGGCACAGATAGACAGATGGTGTGCTTAACAAGGTTGATTTGTGTGAAAAGGATAGGATAGAAGGATAGGATAGGAGACTTTGAAAATATGGCACAGATGGACAGATGGTGTGCTTTTCAAGGTTGATTTGTGTGGAAATGTGTATGGTAGGGACTTTGGAAGTGTGGCACAGATAGACAGATGGTGTGCTTAACAAGGTTGATTTTTGTGAAAAGGATAGGATAGGAGGATAGGATAGGAGACTTTGAAAATATGGCACAGATGGACAGATGGTGTGCTTTTCAAGGTTGATTTGTGTGGAAATGTGTATGGTAGGGACTTTGGAAGTGTGGCACAGATATACAGATGGTGTGCTTATCAAGGTTAATTTGAGTGGCAATGTGTATGGTAGGGATTTTGGAAATGTGGCACAAATGGACAGGTGGTGTGCTTATCAAGGTTGATTTGTGTGAAAATGTGTATGGTAGGGACTTTGGAAGTGTGGCACAGATGGACAGGTGGTGTGCTTATCAAGGTTGATTTGTGTGGAAGTGCTTATGGTAGGGTCATTGGAAATGTGACACAGATGGACAGGTGGTGTGCTTATCAAGGTTGATTTGTGTGAAAATGTGTATGGTAGGGACTTTAAAAGTGTGGAACAGATGGACAGGTGGTGTGCTTATCAAGGTTGGTTTGTGTGGAAATGTGTATGGTAGGGACTTTGGGAATGTGGCACAGGTGGACAGGTGGTGTGCTTATCAGGGTTGATTTGTGTGGACATATGTATGATAGGGACTTTGGAAATGTGGCAAAGATGGACAGGTGGTGCGCTTATCAAGGTTGATTTGTGGGGGAATGTGTATGGTAGGGACTTTGGAAATGTGGCACAGATGGACAGGTGGTGCGCTTATCAAGGTTGATTTGTGAGGAAGTGTGTATCGAAGGGAGTTAGGAAATGTCGCACAGATGGCTAATAGTATTTTTCTGTACAAATAACAAATGAAAATTCTTACTATTCTTGCTTGTGGGGAAGGCAATACTGTTAGGAGTTGTGTCCACCACCTCACCGCCCTCGTTCCAGTCAGTTACGTCATTGGGCTCCTTGGGCGATGACATCACCATTCCACATATTGTTATGACGAGCATAATCGCTGATATTATCCTCAGTGCTTCATACCAGGAATATGTGGCAACAAGCGCCTGACGATGTGAAGTAACAACTCTGATTGTTGCCCATTGTAAAATGATCTATACGGTATTTCCTTTTTTGCCCCTTTTTACATGACATATTGGACTTACTTCGTCACTTGGACCGTTTTTTTTTGTTTGGAAGTCGTTATATGTATTGGTCGCATTAACCATTCGGCCACACGACAACTCGACCGTACGTATACGCAACTTACTACAGTGACATTCCACGAAAAGAATTCTACGCGATTGTGGCATTAGACTAGTCTGGGTCATGTTATGTACATGAGTGTTTTGCCAAATTCCGAATGTGGGGATTCCCCTATCTCGCTACTGTAAAAAGCAGCATGTACTGGGCTTCGCGTCAATGTCTCGTTTAACGAGTTATTGTAAAGGCTACGTAGACATTATACAAAGTCACCCTTGTCAAGCGTTTGACGAACAAAAGAAAAAAAGCCAACAAAAACAATTTGACAAAAATAGCTTTCAAAAGGGAACACAATTACCTGAAACAGCGGGGCGAACACGAATGAGATAACTGGTCCTCCAGTCGAGGTAATGCAGAATGCCAACGCTCGTCGTTCATCAAATATATTCGCAACAAGAACGTTTGATGGAATGTACGCCAACCCAAACCCAATACCTTAAATTGACGGAATTTAACATAAAATGTAATCGGATACACATTTTTCGTGGGAACTGTGAGAGTTAAACAAGTTTAGTTAAATTTATTCATTTTTTGCCCCAGTATTAAAAAATAGCAAACGAATCGATGACGGACACAGGAACAGGAAAATACGACAATATGAACAGTGGTTAAAATGCGTCATTTAATAAAAGAATATACTTAAATATATACATATAGGGGACACGGCCGCCAAACCTAAGCGCAAAACAAAATTTAATAAATACCAAACGATATTGAGCCCTAAAAAGGAGTGTTCGTCAAAGCGCGACCAGTACTGTATAACTGCATATTGTTATTGTGTATTTCTTTGTCCTATTGTAATGGTAATGTAACGATTGCCCGTGTGTTAATCCCCTTTTGTTTTCCCTGTCTTTGGGATAAAATATAAATATCCTGTCCGTTTCCATAATTTAACAACTAATTAACCTGTAATTGCGCCGATTCCCACATATAGATGCACAATATTAGTCGAGAAGGATGAGAGGGCGAATCCAGTGGAAGCGAGCAGACCACCGAACATCACGACGGGTCGCGGTCCGTATCTCGTGCTCAGTGCGCTGGCCACAACGCCTGAAGCGTGGAGCATGGCGAGTGAGATAGATGGAACCCATGATACCTTCGAAGGAAGTGTTGGAATGTAATTAAATCTCAGACCGGTTCGCTTGATGGGTTAGTGTGTCGCCTTTTCAAGGTTTGCAGATTCGAAACAGGTCGCTAGCAAGTCGCCTGTGTCATAGGGCAGGGCACTTAGTTTACATTGCATAACCTCTGCGGATTAATGGGTTCTACTAAATTAAAGCAACGTGTCAATCATACACAACACATTGCAATATCTCCGGTAACCGACGCGACATGATCTGACGATTGCCCGTGTGTTAAACATACAATTGCGTTTTGTCCATTCACAGGTATAAATACGAATATCCTTACTTACCAAATTGCTGGTGGCGGAAAAGGCATCTTGAAAATGAATAAAGAAGATGGAAAGACTTCTCACAGTTCCGAACACCAAACCCTCGATGAAGAAACAACCAATAACGATCAACCAACCAAACCCACCATCTTTTCGCGTCGTTGGTTGGTTCGAGGGGGATTCCGGTTCCTGTAGGTAGTCGGACGGTAAACAGAAAGGTTGTGATTCGAAAACAGTCACTAGCTGGTTTATTCTGTGCTCAGTCAAGACATTTAGTGTATTTTGCCGGAATCCATTGAATAGCATGAACATATTAGCAATTTATCCAACACATACAATGCGCAGAAATACTTCGGTATAACCTTTGGTGGGAACAAGAGTAATCTGACTATGGCTAGCAATTGCTTACGATTACGTCAGGTTTTGAATGATGATCCGGCGTCTCTGAATGATATAACCAGCCGCACAAATGGACAACTGATGACTAAATTGCAGTGAAGCTTTTATTAATATATGTTCGTGCAGAAATATAAATGAGAACCGTGTTTAGACTATGTAACAAATTTATTCTTTGAGTCTAAACTTAGTAATTTCCACTGGATAGTATTAAACCACGTGTTAACAACCCATTTTTAAAGCCATTTTGACTGCATTCCATGTTTCTACAAGCAGATCTGTTCCCTGATGGCTACATAATCACTCTTGGTACATCTTATGTGGAGGATGCAACGCTATTTCTGCAAGCAAATCACTTTTCGAGTTACCAATCCAAAGTATTCTTATTGGTACACATAAAATTAATTAGGCATTTTGTTTTTCTTTGATTCATGTTGCACATCTTTAACTGTATTAGAAATTTGAAGTAAATAATAATGTCCAATACTGAATTATCGGAAAATAATAAAACAACGCCATAAATAATAAAAGGTTAATCGACCAATTGTTTATTTTTTATTTTCTGAATAACTTGAATTTTTCTAATTTTTTTGTAAAATTTAAAAAAACAAGGCAAACTATTACCTCACCAGTTAGGATTCCTAAAAGTTTCTACCTGATTAGATAACGCTTTCTACCCTGTGACCTAGTGTCCGGACATGCCTGTCACCAGCGTGACGCAGAAATAAAATAGAAAATAAAACGGCGTAAAATTAAAATTTGTTTCTCACGGATTCGAAGAAAAACTATACATAGCAAACAACCAAATAAATTGATCTTTTTGGAAAAAAAAACAAATTACTTACGTTAGTCTTGTCACCTTGGACATATGATATGTATTCGTTGTGGGTGGGGCCATTACTGGGAAAGAATAATTTGTTATCTTAAGATATGAAGAATTAAATGGTCAATAAACCATCCCTGTGACCGCCGGTAATGCTAATCGGGTAAGTACCTATATCCTAGGACAATTACAAACCAGCAAATTACCACCAGAAAAATTGCCACAATTTGCGATTTTTAAAGTATTTTACGCAGTAGACTATTTTACCTCGTAAATTTCACTTCTGTAATAAAACGTAACATTAGTGCTCACGGCAAAAGTAAAATTGAGAGCAAAATCCCGCAACCAGTCAGTTCGAAACTCTCATATTGTCCGACCGGTTAGACTAGTGATTTAGTGCGACAACTTTCAATCGAAAAGTTACAGGTTCAAAACTGGTCGCAAACTAGTAGGTTGTGTCATTGTGAAAGGCACTTTACGGACAATGCCCGAATCCAGCAGATTAGTGGGTTCTACCAAATTGAAGGAACGTGTCTATTATACGCAACACTACACTGCAATATCTCCGGTAACCCCACGGTGGGCACGAGGTGATATGACGATTCCCCGTGTGTTAACCCTCTTGCTTTTTTTATTCACGGGAATAAACATGAATATCCTTTTCTATCATATGGTGCGAGTCAGACATTGCGCAATCGTGGTAACAATGGTATAATTATGACAAGGTGGGATAATTGAAATTATAACTTCCTTTATTTTGCAACTTAAACATTGAAATTTGGAAGATAACCGCTTACTTCTGCAGGTTCATGGGGGAAATGTTGACTCCTCCTAACCCGACACTGTTAGATTGTGGGGGGATGGTGACATCTTCAGCTTCGACCATCATGCAGAACCAGCATATAAGTGGGGTTGGTACTGACTTAAATTATTATCCCTGGAAAAATATTGTGCTTCCTTTAGCACAGGGATCGGCAAAATTACAAGCAAGAATTTTTGACAAACAAGAGTTGTACTTTATGAGTGCTTGCAAATCAAGGAATTTGTTGCAAAATTGCTTCATCGTGTAGTTCTTATCTTATACTGAACAAAGCTCTTTATCTCAATCTATAAAGTTGACCACCTAGCTGCTTTACATATTTCTTTAAACGATCGTTTCAATGCCGCATACTGTCTCTTTCTCCGGATATCAACATACTTTTCTTTATATGGAAGAGTAGTAAATCAATTAATTCAACAGATCTAACGTAAAGAAAACGACTGAACTTTCTGTATTTTGTTATTAAATGTAACCTAGATCAACTGCATGCAATATGCCTGACAAGAAAACCCACTGAAAATCAAAATAATGTGTTGCATGTATTGTCTCTATGTTGGAAAGCACGGGCCGACGTAATATCATTAAGCACCTAACCTCTGTCACTGCTGCGTTTGACAGCTCGCGTTAAATCCATTGACGTAACAGGGTACTGTCACAAACAGCCGGAATACTATATGTAACAGAAAATATTGGATTTGCAAAGGTGATGACGACACGGGTAACATAAACCACAACAACTATTGAATTGTACCAAATGTATAAAAATGTACGATACCTTTTTTATATATTATATTGGTATGGATATATTACATTTTAAAGTGGACAGGTAGGCTACTGTGCATATCAAAGTTGTTTTCTGGTAAAACGTCAAAGATATAATTACGTTGGATTGATTATGCCGCGATTTTTTTTTAAATACCCACAAAGATATAAAAAAATGGGGCACATAAAACACTTTTGAATTTTGAACTGTATCAAATGTATAAAAAATGTACCATATATGTTTGTAATATATAACAAGGTCGAACATTTTTTATTTTAAAATGGACAGGTGTCGTGCTTTTAAGATTGATTTGCGACAACGTATAATTACTTGAGTACGGTCGTGTGGCCAAATGGCTAAAACAACCGATACATATAATAACTCTTGTAAAAAACGGTCCTAGTGCCGAGCCCATCATGGGTTCGAAACTTGGATCAATAAAAAAAGGTATACTTGTGCATACGGTCGTGTGGCCGAATGGTTAGCTCGACCGATACATATACTCTCTTATATAAAAAACGGCCCAAGTGAGGTACCCATCTTGGGTTCGAAACTTGTGTCGGTAAAGAAAGGGAATAATTACTTGTACGGTTGAAGTTAACGCGACCGATACATATACAGGCTCCTTTTCAAAAACAGTCAGAGCGACGAGCCCATCATGGGTTCGAAACTTGGCTTTGTTAAATGAAATAATTATTACTTTGTATTATTATTCAAAAACATATAAAAATAAAGAATTTTATGCACAGAAAACTCTTTTGACCGTATCGGCGCGTTCTTTCTGAACATTACGTTAATCGTGATCCAACAATAGAAGTTCTGTTGCCTTTTTTCTTTTTTCCTCGTCATCAAATTGTGACACGATTCTCCCAATGCTCTTCCTTGCGCGCCGATTCACGTGTTTGTTGTTCGAAGTTATGATTTCATGGATGTCATTTGTGGACGATGAATTACGGATGCGTTGATCTGATCCGGAATTCCTGGGGGGAAATTAATTTAAAAGTTCGATATAGAATCAGATTTTCAGATTTTCCGTCAGATTTTCCTGGATTTTATAAGCTCAACCGAATTTAATATATATTGTTTTCTCTTTAAAGGTTTTGTGGTGTGGTTGGTACCAGAGGTTCAAGGTTCGATTCCCACCGCAAGTTGATATAGCGCGGCGGGAACCGGAGGGGTTTAAGATTGATTCCAGCCTTCTAAACGCCATTGGCTGTGATAAGTAGTAACGAAAGCAGGGTGGTGTTTGTTACCAAATGAAGTTAACAAATCAGTGCATTTTAAAAACAAACCAATCGAGAGTCGTCGACGGTCTGCATGCAGGGGAAAGGTTGCGGGTTCAAACCAGTCTCTGGATAGACGGTTGTGTCTTGAAGCAAAACACATAGCAGATATTATAAACCTAATGGAATACTGGGTTTTACCAAAGTCAATAATCCATTGAACTGTTTTTTTTTACAAAGTGTGGTAACCCATTTATGATCACGTAGTTTCTAAATCTTTTCACAGATCGTGTTTTTTATGTCATTTGGTCGGGCTGAGTTTCGAACCCATGATGAGCTCACAACTAAAACCTTTTTGTATAATCGGTATATGTATCGTTCGCGTTAACCATTAGACCACACGGCCGTACATATCGTGTTACTCGACTGCGGGCAAGCGGTAAATCAACAAACGCTTCACCTCTTTGAGGGGTCATCTAAAAACGGAAGTGACGCAGATGATAGGCGGAGAAATAGTTTCGAATTCCTGACGCTGTTTTGTAATGACGAAGTTGATGACGTCATTGTCGCGTCTGTTTTCCCCTTTGATTGTGACGTAATGGTCTCATGACGTGATTGGGAATTCCCCCCGAGAAGCGCGGTTTGGTAAGGTTCTTCGTCATCGGAAGTGTCGGCGTTGGCTGGAATGGGAAGATAACATGGTCGAATCGAAATGAGAAACTTTACAGCAACGCCGTGTAAACTAACACTCCTGGATTTTAAACTTATTGTCAACTACTTCGAGTCTTGAAAAATACATGGTCATAATATTCGATTTTTTTGTTGTTAAATTTATATTTACTTTTAATTTCTGTTGTTTTAGAATTTAGATTGTCCATTCGACCTAACAAACAAACATTATGAAGGAAAACAATGAAAAAACTTTTATCATTGATAAATGGCTGGATCAGTCGGGAATTCCCCCTTTCTTCTCTTCCATTAAAGTTTCCACATCAAAAGTAGGTCAACTTACAAAGCTGAAAGTTTCAATTTATTGGAGAATTTAAGAATCTAATCATATTATATATATGTCAACAACGTGACTCGTAAAAAAATAATTTTTGAGTGTATTCTTTGCATTAATTGTATTTCTTGATTGCACCCATGTTACCTCGAGTAAAAGCAGCATTTTTCTTGATTTTATTCTTTTTGAAGCCTCTATCACAAGCACATATATACCAACACGCTCTGTGCTTGGAAAACAAGCCACAGCATCTCGATTGCGCCTTTTTCTTCAGGTGCATATCATGTCCAGTCTGCAAGAATATATTTCCTGATTGTGTATGTGAGCAAGGTTTGTCTTGTTCAATTGATTTCAATCTCTATTCACACGTTTTAATGATATTACGTATAAAGTGAAGATGTTGCCTATACTCTGAGCACTTTCTGTCCGGGTTATCCGTTTATTTACGAGCGTGATTTTCGCCGAAGGGTAGTCGGATCGAAATCAGCTGCTAGTAAGGTGTTGGTATGTATGGGAAAAGAACTAAGTGGACTTATGGAATAAAGGACTCTACTAAATCCCATTCCAATCGTACATATTCACTGCAATAGCTCGGCGTTTTCATTTTTTTTCAGAACATTCTGTCTTATGTCCATGGTCAAGCCATTTAACCCAAGTTGTCTAGAAATTCGTTCAATAGTTAGATAACATATAAAAGACATATTGCAATACTAGTAATCCGGCGGTGGGCGCGAGGTGATCTGACAATTGCCCATGTGTTAACACCTCTCACGTTTTCCTATTCACGGGTATAATGCATTATTATATCCTGTACAACATAACCACACAGTTCTATCATTATTACCTTCGCAAATGACTCCGCAAACTTTTCCAGCGTCTCCGTATTCTCAGCAAGTTGAATGAGAGCGCTCTCTCGCTTTTCAAGTTCCACCGCCACGTTATGCTGTGTTATTTCCTTCACTTCTTCCACTTTGTTACGTAACTTAACCATCTGTTCGTGTTCATCTTCACGGTTGGCCGGTCTCGGGTTAAAGTTTTTTAAGCTCTCCGAATCACCTGAATCAATTTGAAATTGAAAACAATGTTGATATAGGAATATCCGAGCGGTTTCAAGCTAAAGTGTCAGCCCGGGGAGTGCCGGTTCGAATACCGTAACCACCTAGAGCTACACACTTTGTTTTTGTTGGTCATGTTTATCTCGCGGTAAAAGAAAAGGCGTTAAAACACATGTAATCGTCAGATTATCTCGTCCATTTTTTTATTGAGGCTAATGCAGAGTGATGTATAACACTTTCCTTCAGTTATAGTACAATAATTTAACCCTGTGGGTTCAGGAAAGCCCGCTTAGTACATCCACTGTTTCCAACCAGTAGATGGGTTCCGTTCCCTAAACCTTCCGGCTGCATGTAAACCAGACGCTCTTACCGATTAAGCTATGCGGCCGGTGGAATTATTTAAATTCCGAAACGACTTAATATGAAAAGTCCTGACTTCGAAGGGGCAGTGCTTGCAGTAAACAAAGGAAAGGTAAATAACATATGTTGAAAGTCATACCACGAGAATGGGGGTCTCACCTTCGGGTTTCTTTTCTTTATTTTTCAATCGTTTCCATTTCTTTGCGAGTCGGAGTCTCTTCCTCTTCCGTCGTTCCCGGGAAGAGACAAGAACGGAACCGGTCCTTCCCTTCCGCGTGGCGGCTCTGTCCCGCGGATTCGATTTCTCTTCGATTTGTTCTTCGATTCTATCGCGTTCTGACGTAGCTTGTTTGGATGACGTAACATAGATGTGTTTCGATGACGTCGAACTAGTTTGCTCTGTAGGATGCGTTGTCTCTTTTGGAAGTTTGGTTCTCTCTTCCGGTGCTTTTGCTACCTCGTCAGGACGTTTGGTGACGTCATCAGGTCTTTTATTTACGCCATGCAATTTCTTTAAATCGCCGCTACTAAGTCGATTGGGTTTCAAACCCAGTGCTCCAGGCTTCGATGACGTCAGTTTCGATGACGTACTAGCTTCCTGTTTCAGCTGCGCGACGCGAGACGGGGATTTTTCCCGGGGTTTTCCCCCTCCGACCTCCAGAAAACTACTTGTGGCCCTGCCTTTTCGTATCGGCTCCACACGCCCGGTACTTTGCTGGGTCGGACTGCGAGATTTTAGTTCAGTCAGTTCCAAATGCTTTAAATTGTTGTTATCGTTTATTTCACTGAGGACAGCCTTGGACACGGCTCTCTCTCGCTTGCCTTTTAATTTCTTTGTCTTTTTGCTGTTTTTTCGCTTTTTCTCCTTTTTAATTTTTTTCTTTTTTCCTTTTAAATTGTCGCCTTTATCTGGAGTTTCATCGGAAAATGGGTTGTTTTCCTCCGGATATGACGTCGTCCTAATTTGTGACGTATGATCTGACGTCATTTCTGACGTAACACCGTTTGTCTCAGATGTCTTTTGTTTGTTTTTGTTCTTTTTAAACTTCTTTTTAAGTTTCATGTTGTTGAGTTGAATAAACTCGCTTAAGAAAAGTTGCTACTTTGTACCGTATTCTGTTCTAATAGAATGTAAAAACGTAAATGGTCAGTAAAGTTAAGTACGATAGGTAAAACCTGAAAAATCACTTCGATTATCTACATAGCCAACAGTGCGTTGCCTTTCAGTCGAAGGGTTGTAGTTTCGAAACTGGTCGCTAGCTAGTCGGGCATGTACTTGCGCAAGGCACTAAACATGAATATCATATCGTATCCTAACATATGTTATGTGCATATGCAACATTATGTTGTACTCAGAACTAAATTAATCCGCTTAAATTCATTAGATCACCGGTATATTACGCTCTAGTAGTCTAGTGGATAACATCGGAGGTTCAGGTATGAAAGGGCTGGGTTCGATATTCACCCTGATCACTGCTGTTGTAGGTTAAGGAATGCTTGTTGCCCGATTAATGTGGTTTCAAGTGGGTCGTAAAATACTACTTAAAAATATATACAACACACTGCAACTCCAACAAGCAGTAAATATGAGGTGATCTGACGATTAACCGTGTAACTGCGTATATCCACGTGCACGGAAACAAAATTCGTCTTTCAACCAATCCTAGCTTTTTTCCGCATACACATAGAGTAAGCATACATGGGGTGGGACCACAAAGTGCGTTTTAACATCGACAGCTTTCGTTATATACCACATGCTCACACCGGGTTAACGAGCCTCTTGTAGTGTGCTTACTTCACAGTGTGTGGTGTTTCCACGATTTTATAACGCATTTGAACCTGCTCGACCGAGACACCTGCGATAACCGCACAACTGTTAATGACTGAATACAGGGGAACTAAGAAAGGCCAAGTGGAATTGCCCGATGATGAAAACATTTAGTTCACTTAGTTATAAGAAATTGTGGTAGTAAATAAGAAATTGTGGTAACGCCTACACTTTACTACGCATTTTATGCCTGGCATAGAAGCCGTTGCTACTTTGTTTAACTGCACGGCAGACTATTACAATATTGACTTCAAGTTTGAGCTTTTTGTCCACGCTTCACGGGCCGACACCTTTCTTTAAAACTAATTGAAAATAAACAACAGCGTCTACGCCATATTACATTCTAACACATATTAAGTCTTTACCACGACTAGCAAGTATGGTCGCAAACTATATAACGAGTATCGTCGTTATATATTCCATTCCCTTTTACTATTGGTTATTTTAGGCATGTGGGGCTTTCCTGGTCATTTTAAACTCTGGTTTGTTGCTGTCTTTATTCTGTTAATAATTATTTTCATATTGGATGTCTGTCGCTAGAAACGTAAATCAACTGAACTGTGTCTTCGTCCTAGAAATAACGCGTGACTCCTACAGGTTAAATTTCCCACCTGCACTTAACATTTATGGAACACGGCGATATATTTAGCTTTAAAACGGTCGGAAACTTATACTCTAACACAAAAAAAGAGACTGTAGTAAATTGACTATTCCAGTATAAAAATACTGCAGCTCCTATATAGCTCTTTAACCTCGTCCGGACGAAAACACTATAAACTCGGTATTATGTTATGCTGAAACAGATGATTACTCATGCGTGTGGTAGTCAGTACGTCTACCCGAATTACCGTGCGATTCTGCTTCTCAACTCAACTGCTTCGCTCGACTTGCCTGTGGGCACGCTAACCAAACACGGAAGAATAGAATCCAATTTTTGACAAGTTCACGACGTTATTACATCGATTCGAGTAACTTTCTAAATAGAATTTAATCATTTGCATATCGTCGCCAAAACATTGTAGACCCAACCCATTTTTCGCCAAAATGTGACCACAACATTTCTTTTAAGCAAGTAAATACTATATTTAAATTTATTTTGCTTTGTTAACCTTAAACAATACAAAACCTTTTTTGTAACATCAGCTTTATCAGCATGTTAATATTTATTTTGTCTGCAAACAAAATGGTTTCTGGTAATATATTTGACTAAACAAGTAACATTGAACTTTGTAATTTACACAAAACACACTTTCTATGCACGGATTTCTAGAAAACAGGGTTTAAATGAGCTGATTTAAGAGGTGAACTCGCTCAGCGGTCCTTTATATATATTTGAATACGGACAGCCCACCCAGCAGGATATAAATACCAAATCTAATAGCTCCGGGTAATGGAATCGTTAGCGATTTTGATAACTTGATTTGCAAATAACTGCGTAATGGTGTTCCTACTTTCCAGTAAATCGTTTACTGAGTTTGCAGAAAGTCGTCAATTAATTGTGTCAATATACGGGAATTTTAGAAACACGTCATAAAATCCACACAATTTCGCACTCCCGTTTCGTTATGAGCTTATAAAAACAGAAACCGGATTTTTATTTTCGGTTTCGAGCGTTGTGTTTGCGCAAAATCGCGGGGATTGATAAGTCATTCCCATGTGTGTAGACTGAACAGAAGAACCAGGTTTTCAAACCAAGCAGATACTGGGATCGATACCCAGGGTAACCACTCTTTCCCTCGATGTAATTAAAGGCAATAGATTTAAAAAAGAATGATAATGAAATTAAATGACCAATCCGGTTAAATTCTACTTTCCAACAGAACGTTTTTAATATGGCATTACGCTGTCTTTATTGTTTCTGATTTTTATCGAGATTTATAGTTTCGAACCGTTGCTGCACTTGTAGCTAAGAACGTTTTTTTACAAAGAATTCTGTATATGTATCTGTCGCCAAACCATTCGACAACATGACTGTACATTTATTGTTTTACTTATATATAATTAAATTATACTCAAATTATATAAATTATATTTGTTTCTCTATATATTGTGGTTTTTACACGGAATTTTTCAGAAAGCCTGTATGTTCAAAAATTTCCCCCAGTCATCGTCAGGTTACCCGTGAACAGAGTCCATTGGAATTGCCGAAGCTATTTCAGTGTTTTATGTATGTTCGTTTCTACAGCTCAACCCATCAACTAGGTTAAAGCGTCAGACATTGTTTGTTAACACTTGAGCGCAACCGACTAAGCAGCCGCTGGATTCGACAACACAATTAAACCGACAAAATGGTCGTAAATTATAAAAAAATTGAACGGTAATATGGCCGAATGGTAAACGTGACTGATTCATATTATGCTCCCTATTCAAAAACGGTCTTATTAAGCCCATTATAGGTTTAAAACTTAACCAACCTAAAAAAAAATACAAATTACAAAAATGTATGGTGTTAACTTCAGCAAGCATATTGCCCAAATATGGCTCTTCAATGAAGGTTCGGTTCAACGACCTATTAACCTCAACAGTATGAGGGGAATGCCCGTAGGAACACAGCGATTGATTAATCATGTGGCCGAATAGCTAACGCGACCGATACATAAACCGACTCCTGATAGGTTCGAAGCTTGTGCCGGTAAAATAGGTTTTAAATACCATATACCGCACTCTCAAATAAGTCGGCGCAAGGGAATGACTGCCCCTACGGTGCCCGACGTATTCGCGATGTAATCTGAAGATTATCCATGTGAACTTGTCTTGCGTTACCCACGGGAATAAATTAATCGTTCTATTGTATGGTATGTTAACTGACAGTGGCACGAAACAATAGCCCTACTGCAATATCTTCGTTAACCCGACTGTGGCCACAAGCGAACCCTGGATAATCATATGCCGCAATGACTGTTGTCCAACCCAGGTGGATAATAAAGATGTTTCAGTTGAAATGTCCAAATATATGGAAATGTGTTAAAACTCTCAGGACTGCACAAAATAACATTGATAATGTCAAAATGTAATACATAATTACAAATAACAGAAAATACTCATTTTTGCAATATTAATAAGACAAATAAAATAAAACGAACGATAAAATATGTATATGTACATATAAACATGAATAATATATAAAAATAATCTTCATTAGCTCATAGATGATAATTGGGTTTTCCTTTGAAGCAAAATGAACCTAAAATCCCAGATAAACTTAAAAAGCGTTTTTAGATGATACTCAATAACGGAAATATTAGACCATTTACAAATCCTTAGAAAAACCAACGACTTTATGGTAAGAAGTTAATACTAAAATGTCTCCATCTCTGTAGTTTATATCTCAACACCATTGGGATATGGGCTGATAACATGACGGGTTAGGGGTTGATATACAATTTCGTATCTTCATACTTTTTAGTTACGACTGGAAAATGGAAGTTTAAACGAAATCATTGGCAGATTATTGGGGGAACAATATAAGATGGAATATGATGGAAGGGTATGGCAGGTGATAAAATCCACATTGAAGGCTTCAAAGTACGTTACAACACAGCATTTGTTAAGATCTGCTTTGTGCACACAGTCAGGTTACCTGAGCTATTGTTGTAATTCTATATATTCGATAACCCATGGGGTTAAGCCCATCAATATCACGCGGTGCTGGAACCAGGGATAAGACATTCAGACGACGGCTCTGGCAGTGTGCATGTGGTGGTGGCTCTGCTCATTCCCTCCGTCCTTATATTGGTCGGATGCTGAAGCTTATGACAGAATGTGAAGTATCCCAAGGTGGCGCCAAGGACAATGGAAATAGCAACGTACGCGTTGTACGTCATAACTGCGAGCATGAGTCCGTAACTCGCGATGATCTTGAAAACGTGGATTGCGGTTTGGAGAATGTGGTTTTTCGTTCTGTTGAAAATTCAATTGGGTTATTCGGGGATAGTTTGCTGAACACATTAATTTTCAGGTAGGCAGGCAGGAAACTAATTTTATCACTCGAGGATTCGTCAGTAATAACCAACACCAGCAAATTACCAGAGATTTTGTACTGTGTTATCATAAGCTGGTTTGTCCGGCCGGTTAGTCTGGCGGTTAAGTGCGACTGGTCGCTAGCTAGTCGGTTGTGTCCTTGGGCAAGGCACTTTACGGACATTGCCTGAATCCAGCGGATTAATGGGTTCTACCAAATTAAATGATTGTGTATATTATACACAACACACTGCAATAACTCCGGTAACCCGACGGTGGGCGCGAGGTGATCTTACGATTACCCATGTGTTAACCCCCTTGGTTTTCCTTTTCACCGGGATAAACATGAATATCCTATCCTTTCGATCAAACCAGGTTGGCTGATTACCACCCACCTTTCCCATCTCACATGTTCCAAGCTGTCGGTGACCTCAATCGAGTTTGCGATGGACAGATCGGACAAATCACTGCACACTGGAACCAGTGGGATTGCATGGAACTTGTTGTTTAGTGCGACGCTGAGCAGTCGAAAACCTTCGAAAATCACTGCCACGCTGAAGACAGCTGTTGGATTAATTCGTTTTACTTTGTTTGCTTGTTTAGTATAGAGGCTTTGGATTTTACACAAAACTATTTTTTTACAGTGTTATAACCTTATTTACTCGATCAATGAATACTGTAAGATTATCGGATTGCAGTTTGTTATACATGGTAACATGATGATGACATTGCTACAGTTTATGACAACAAAACGACAGAAAATTATAAAATGAAAGATGTATATGCCATGCTTTGTAACCAAACTAAATGATTACTTCTAACGTCATTTAGAGCAAAACTAAAAGGAGGAAAAGCAGGAAAACTGGTCACTAAAAGTATTCAAACTAATTTTTACCCTGCACTGAACACTACTTTCACCTCCAGAACTAACCCTTATATCCATATCCATGTTTAAAACCAACTCGAATGACCTAATCTTTATTTTAATTGTCAGTTTTCCGGCTCACCTCTTTCCCTCCCTTTAGTTTTCCCTGTCATTCAAAATACTATTATGCAATAAAAGATTTATATTGCTCTAAAGTATTTAACACATCAATAGACCAGGTAACGGGATTGTGGGCACAAAGAAGTGATTGCCTGTATTATAACACAAGGGCATTGATTGTATAGAATGGACGAATTACATCCCACCAGCCCTTGCATCCCTGCACAGCTACATACCGATGCATGTGAACACAAGACCAACCGCGCTGTTTACTTTCCAAGTCTCAAATAAGAAGTGAAGAGGTAAGTTCCACCAGGAGAAGTGTTCCTGGAAATATTACATTGTTAAGAAGATTTCATGCAAAGATATTCATGAGGGGGAAAGGGGTGTTCGGCAGAATACCACATGCCCACAGTCAGGTTATTGCATTGTGTTGTGTAGGCCTACAATGGTAACAGTTTTTATTTATTTTTTTGCTTAAAATAATTGAATTACAGAGTGCAAGCATCATTCTTCATGTTCTGCACTGAAAAATATGATATTTATGGGATACTCTGAGAAATATGATATTTATGGGTTTTTCTCAACTTTTGCAACATTTCAGTTTTAAACTCATAATATAAGCTAACCTTCTTGGTTCTGTTATGAGTTATGACCCTTCATATTTCTTAACTAATACACAGAAACATATGTTACAAATTATTGAAATTATCTGAAAAGTCAAACTTACCTCCATCATGATTTTGGTTGATAAAAATACTTTTATTCAAACATGGTAGTTTAAAACCTAACAACCTGAAAAATGTAAGGAGAGTCCATATCATGCGGCTTTCAAATATTATGACAATAATGACATTTGTGGGGTTGACATATAAAAAAAATTGATAAGATTTAATTCACAAAATCCAAATGATCTTTGGGAGTTTATGATTGAAAATACATAATTCTAAACATCTGTAAACATATATAACTAAGAAACGCAATTCATGCACTTGAGAGGTTTATTGTTATTTTTAATTAAAAAGTAAAATGCATTTATAGTATTGTTGTCATAAATAAGATGGAAATTGTTACCACACTGACCAAAAAGCACCTTTGAAATTGACATCTTTCCCTACACACCATATAAACCTGTATTTTCTATTTGGCTTCATCTATTATTTCAACTATAAGGTTTATAAAAATGTCTGCTACAAACCCTCTAAGGAGACTTTAAAAATTTTAACCTGATTGTCCAAAGCACAGGATGCAAGAGTTAGTTTTGAATTCAGCGGATTCCATTTTAATCGCTTGACAGCTAAGCAGTGCGACATATTGATGTTAAACTGGAAAATATTTTGAAATTCGGAATTTGAAAATTCTGCTAATTTAATGATCCCACTTTCAAGTCCATATGCAATAATGTATTTATTCGAAAGAATCTGAGGACTGAAAGCCACAGCTGTCACTGCTTCTTTACATATTTCAGCGCAAACTTTATCTACACTGTTCGTTTCGTTCTTCCAAATCATGATTTTCTTATCACGTGAAGCGGTGATGAAAAAATTGGTGTCATGCGACCATGAACAAGACCATATGATTCGTGAGTGACATGTCTTCTTATCACTTTTCGCATGAATACTGAAAGTTGAATTTTCGATTTTATGCAAAATCCAAGTTCTGTCCCTTGAAACTGACAACAGAAATTTCCCATCAGGTGAGAATTCCATCTGCGTAACAGTCAGCGAATGTCCATGAAGTGTATGCAAGAGTTGGTATGTTTTCCCGCACCAAATGATTATAGCAGCGTGCTGGGTTTGAGCAGACTTTGCCGCAGATGCAATAAGCAACCCGTCAGGGGAGCAAGCGACGCAGAAAATTTCGTAAACATGACCGTAAAGTTTCGAAGCTTCCGGCCAGAGAGTGTTCTGCAGAAGATGGGTCTCAGGTGGCGGTGTTGTCAGAACAGCGGGAATGAACATATTCTCAATGTACTGTTCCGAGCGGTCTTTTATTTCTTCACTTTTGCTGCCAGAAAGCACAGCTTTGTTAGATAAGCCTAGAGCGGGAACAGTGGCTCCTTCAGGTTGGTTGCATGCTTCAGGGGTGAGGTCGTGTCCTGTTATTGTTTTTAGGTTTTCCAGGAAATTTTTTGGCGCCTCAAAAATACGCAGAACTTTTTCGTCGGCACCAGATACGAATTTCAAAGATTGCATCATGGAAATGCAAGTGATGTCATAACCATGGATCTGTGGTCTAGCGATTTCATGCCACGATTCAAAATCAGGATTTTCGCAACCGGGAACCCATTTCGAGAAGACCCTGGTAGTCTGATCATCTCCGGTGGACAGTAAATACCTCCCTGAACCTGGCTCCCAGGAGATATCCAAAACAGGAGAGCTATGGCCTGTAATAACCACCTCGGGAGTCCAGTTCCCACTATCCCGCAACGCCCATGAATGCAATGCACCACTGAAACTGTGCGCGACAATCTGATCTCCATTACTGTTGCACTGAGCTCCATAGAAACCCAATGTATTCCCTCCAACCTCCCCCACTCTCACCTTATCGATCCAAATCCCAGAATCTGAATCAAATTCCCAAATCACAACTGTTTTATCAATGGAAGATGACAGTAGTTTAGAAGTGTTATCAACACCCTTAAACCAGTTCACACTATAAACCCAATTCTCATGCCCGGCCAAAACTGCTTCAATTCGAACAGAATAAACAGTCTGATTCACCTCAAAAATTTGCCGTTTTATTTCGAGCTCATCAAAGTCTTGTTTTTGAGAATTTTTTGTTTCTGTAATATCCCACAATCGTATAAACCCATCCTGCCCTGAGCTAGCCAAAACCAGTCCATTACAAGTGTTCATGAAATCAACATCTCGAACCCAATCTTCGTGCCCAGCCAGTTGTAGTTGCAATTTAAACAAAATCTCATCTTCCTTCCTAATCCCCTGTTCCAAAGTGTAAATCCGAATTTTAAAATCATCACAAGCCAACGCCAAAAAAGGGATCTCCGTGTTTGGCAAAACGTTTAGCGAAATCCCGAAAATGAAACCGTTTTTAAAGTCAATTGTTTGAATGCATTCAACACTTCCCACATCGTTACAATGATACCAGATTTTCACCAAGGAATCTGCCCCGGTTGAAACTATAAGATATCTATTATTTAAAACCAAACCATCCATAGATGTTATTGTTCCACTGTGTCCATTTAGCTCTGTGACAATTTCAGCATTTTGGTCAAATGTTCCATTTTTTATCCCAATTTTCCAAACCGCAATGGTGTTATCTGCCGATCCAGAGAGCAAAAATGGAGTTTTAGAAAATTCCCCGTCGCTTAATTTCCGAAGCCACTTGACGCAGCCAATAGGGCCTCTATGGTGGTTTAGAGTAAACACTTTATGTCCATTAATCGGCTTTCCACCAGTCAACTTCACAGGTTCATAAATTACAACCGAATTTGAGCTCCCAAAGCTTATGATGTCATAAGGCCCACAGTCCAAACAATTGGGTGATTTATTACAACACAATGCAGTGTGTTCTAACTTTACTCTGCAATCCATTTTAGGAAAATATTCCGTTTGTTTCTGCAATGATAATAGATATATTGTTCATTATATAGGGTCTCACGGACGGATAATTTTAAAGCTTTATGTTACGAACTTTAACAATAATGGCAAAGACATGTAAACCAATACATTCCTGGTATGAACCTAGGAAGGAAGGGTTGGTAATCTGCCATTCTAAAATAATATACAGATCTTGACAAGAGCATAGCCGAATAAATGTATTTACAATTCTGAAATAATAATTTTTCTGAAATAATAATTTGGAGGAGGAAAAGTGGGAAAGAGGAAAACTGCTTACTAAAACTATTTAAACTAATTTAAACCCCTGCACTAAACACTAATCTCAACCCCAGAACTAACCTTAACTCCAACCTCATGTTTAAAACTAACTCTAATGTCATAGTATACATCAGTGGTTCCGCAACTGGGCGCCGCGAGACTTTGCCAGGGGTGCCACGAAAGCATGCGGAAGTTGCTGTATTCTATTGTTTTTCTCACAAAAAGTACAGTACATGTGCGTTACATCAGTTTGTTGTTTTAGTCTGGTGTGCGCCAGTAGAACGTTGTTTGAGCCCGGTGTGCAACCTCATACACTGGCACATGGCATACAGTATTCGTTTTACGTGTTAAAAATCCCGGTGACCAGTCAACTGAACCCCTTACAACAGAGCCCCCTACAACTGAACCCCTTTACAACTGAACCCCTTTTAACAGAACCCTTTTAACTGAAAAGGGGGGTTCAGTTGTAAAGAGGTTTAATTGGAATGGGTTCAGTTGTAAAGGGGTTCAGTTTAAAGGGCTTCAGTTAAAAGGAGTTCAGTTGTAAGAGGGCTTAATTGTAGGGGTTCAGATGTAAAGGGTTCAGTTGTAAGGGTTCAGTTGTAAGGGGTTCAGTTGTAAGGGGTTCAGTTGTAAGGGGTTCAGTTGTCATGGAACCAAAAATCCCTTGTACAGTGTCATCTCCCACTATTTGCTGGTAATGCATTGTTAATCGAATAATGGTTTGTAAAATAACTGCTTTGCATTAATTGACTCTTTGTCACTTTAGTGAATAGTATTAAAGAGTTTGAATGGTTATCCAAATCCGTGCCTAGTCTGGATATACAATACTTAGTTTGAAAATTTTGGCCTTTTAAGGGAGCCGCAAGGTTTAATAAGTTTTCAAAAGGCGCCGCCAGCAAAAAAAGTTTGGGAACCGCTGGTATACATTTTAGTGTGCAGTTTCCCTCCGTTAAGTTTTTCCCTAAACTAATGCTGTAATAATCAAAAAACTTCTTTTAAATGTTAAAAACAATGGACAAATAAACACAAGGAATCAAATGACAAACATCAGCCTTGTGGCCTTGTGGGTGACTCTAAATACCCGGTATGGGCAGTATGGCCACGGTACCTCTAAATACTACAGGACCACTTGGAGCGCTTGGATCGCATCGAGCGCTTGGATCGCTTACTATTCTTCGTAATTACAAAAGCCATGATATTAATGTTAGGGTTGGGGTTAAATTTACATGTGTCTAGAGACAGAACGGTAGTCTGATTTTTCTCCGCTGGATGGCGCTATTTATCAGCAGTACTAAAACGGGGAGGAGGAAAACTACTCACTAAAATTACGGACACTAATTTTAACCCATTCCTGAACACTAAACTTAACCGCAAGACTAACACTAACTCTAGCCCCATGTTTAATACACCATTTACGCATTTTAAGTAAATAAAGTTTACAATAAAAAAACTGCAAAGAGATCGATTACTTTAGCCAATTCTTGGACAAATTCCAAATATGCTCAGACAAGCTGAATGCGGCGTTATGATGAAGTTTGTTTATAACTAAGAAACAAAAGAGTTTAAAAAGCCGAAAAAAACCTCCCCGTCGGGGAATTGAACCACAGTCTCCCACGTTACAGGCGGCGACACTTACCACTATACTAACAAGGAATACGATTAATAACTGCGAAAACTAGTATAAGACCACTCAGTCGCGGGTGCCTCTAAATACTACAGGACCGCTTGGATCGCTTGGATCACTTAGATTGCTATGGAAAGTATCTCTAACCCTGTCCCAAACACTAATCTCAACCCCAGAACTAACTTCAACCCCAACCCTAACATTAATATCAAAAATAGTCACTCCCCAGATAATTCCAAAAAAATAAATAGCGCCACCAAGCAGAGAAAAATCAG